>CM040240.1:62866233-63191025 GCA_022545495.1 Chrysanthemum lavandulifolium | reverse complement strand
AAGAATTCACTCAACACTCATATATTGGTGGGTATATGTAAATCACTCAATGCCTAGTCATGATCAATGCTTTTTACCATAAGCTTGTACAAGTATCAAAACAAAGAAAATAAATACATCAAAGAGGGCTTTTATTCGGGTTATATCGTTAAGGCTATGGGTTTATAAAAGGTATGGATAAGGTATGGGATGGTTTATGAAATTGGTGTTAAAAGAAAATAAAGTCAAGTCTAAACCTCCATGTTGCTAGCCATCATACAAACCACAATCCCGTAAATGATTATTTCTCCTCTTCAAATATCGATCTCCGCAAATATGTATAACTCAATTTAGCTCATTGGCTAATCAATATACTCAATATAGCTCATTGGCTATAACCATTTTTTTTTAAACATAATTCCCCCACACTTAGTGTAAGCATACACCACAAAAAAAATCGAGAAATACGTCTCTTTCATCTTTGTTAGAGAATGGTACACACTATAAACAAAGTGTAGCTTCTTCATAATCATCAAAAACAATCCATCAGTCCAAACAACTAGCAACAAACCAATAGACATGACAAGGGTTGGCTAAAGTTTAAAGTGTAAAATCTTTTTGTATTTTTCTGGATTTAACAAATGAAAAGATTGGCTCAAAGGGTGTAACTAAGGGTATCTAGTGCTAAAGATGAGCACTAACAAATGGGTCCATATAAGGGTGGTTAACTAACCAATGTGGTTAGCTAATATAACATTAGATGTAAAATGGAAGGCCATTTGGGTTAAATCCTACGATGCCTCTTACACTTGAACATATTTTATCACTCGAGAGTGATTTTAACCGTAATGCATAACTAGTACAAGTTCTAGAATCGACATTATCACCGGCACACTCATAGCAAATATAAAACAAAAGATGTGTTTTATACAAAAAGAAACCTCACATTAAGTGGAAAAAAAACTATAATGCGTGCTAGAAAATGCTATCGAATCCAAAATGAATTACTTCCGTAATTTGGTTCAAATCCAAAAAAAATTTTAAAAACCTCATTTTACCATTGAAATACCCAAGTTGTTTTTAATATATATCAATAATGTGTGAAAACAACTAGACCATCAAGGGCGAATTCCTTCTAATTCCTTGCATCAAGTTATCTAAGAAAATTAAAATAAAAAAAAATTAAAAATGCGTATCATGTTTCCTATTTTCTTCCCTCCCCCATACTTAAGTTTTGCATTGTCCTCAATGTAATAAAAATGAACTTCAAAGTAAAGAAAATGGGAAAAGGAAATAGTTAAAAGATACCACGGGATAGAATATGCAATACGCATATTGGGTCATAAGAAAGTATGTGAGTTATCCAACTCCGAATATTTGACCATCAATAAGCTTCCACACACCCATCCCGCAAACAAAGCGCAATACACAATACACAAACAAAACAAATGTGATAACGCCTCATTATCATCACTCTCGGTTACATTGTGCATGTTTCTAGTAGCGTTATGTGTGCTTTTATATATGTTATTTGGTTATATTTGCGTAATTATAGTGCTTAAGTACGCATCAAAAGATGTTTGTCTAGTGTTTATAACCAAGTGCGAGGAAGCGGAAGGAAAGTAAAGAAATGTTCAACAAATAGAAGATTCCCATTTCATGAAGCCTAAATCGGTATCTCAAGGACCTTTGAAGACCATAGTGATTGAAGAACCAAGTTCTACAAGATAAAGAGAAGAAAAGATCAAGTTTCCGTAACTCGGAAATCCAACCGGATCGGTTACAAGTGTAACGGATCGGTTGGAATATGACCGAAAAAGCCAAAATGACCATCACCAACCGTTCGGTCGCCACCCGCAACCGGAGCGGTTGGCCCTTTTGAAGACCAACCGGATCGGTTGGTCATATGACCGATCCGGTTGGAGAAGTCGCATCGCCAAATCTTCATCACTAAGTTTCCCTTTGCATCCAAACGATTCTAGGTCCTTCTCTTGGTGTATTCTAGTCCTTCCTTACTCCTTGGAGGCCAAGTTCAGCAATTAATACCCTAGGCTTTGGAATTAGTATAAATAGAGGCCATTTGTGAGCATATGAGACACACCTCAAATACAAATCTCTACTCATCAAACAAAGCTTTAAGCTCTCAAATTCGTCCTTAGAAGTCCGGGAAGTTTGGAGTTCGAAGTTCCACATTTGGAGGCCAAATCACCAAGAAGTCTACCCCAATACTTTGGGAATCATTACTTCACCATTTGTAATCTTATTCCAAGCATTGTAAGACTTTTAATCATGTTTTCTAATGTTCAAAGTTACGAGTTTATGTTCATGTTTGCTATGAGTGGCTAGTTTCTTTATACACTTGCTTAAATGATGTTGATTATCATATGATTAGTTAGTGATTGTGTTAACATGTTTTAATTCAATTTCAAGTTGATTCTAAGATCCAATTGTGCTAAAGTTTCAGTAGTGACATTTGTTAATCAAGTTTGGCTAATTGATAGTAATCGTTGAGGTCGAAAGAACTTATTGTTATTCAACTAGTCATAATCATTTTGTCTATGGATGATTGTTTTACCCATTATTCTTGATTATACAAAGGAACTAAGGTGTGGTTGTAATAGAAACGCTTTTTGATTATCAAATTGGATTGGTTGGAAACATCTAAAAGGTCGTAAGATTAGTTGTTGAGAATCAATTGTAGCCTTTTGTCTATGATCGGTTACCTTTTGTATTGACCATTTCTTAAGCAATTTGATGAAACAAGTGGATGTTTTGTGTTTAAGTTTATGTATGTAGACTTATGAAACTTGAATTGATCTTGAATTGATTGGTTAAACGTAATGCTTGTTTTATGAACTAAAATCTTGACGAAGGTTTAACTTGTAAGAACAATAGATTAGTCTTCCAACTAATTATCATAACCAACATGTTAAGAGGTTAACACAATCACATTAATCTATGATATGAAACTAGTTTAAGCAAGTGTAGTTTTAATCATCGAATTTCATTATATCTATTTGCTTTGTTATATGTTTTGGATAGACTCGTTAATTCAAACTTGTGTTTAGATTCACTCAAATCCTATGAACGATCCCGACTTACCTTCATAATCTTGCTATAACGGACGAGTATACTTGCTCGTATGTGTTATTGGTAATATTGGTAATTCACCTTTATAAATTTAAAACTTGTACACACGTAGCACATCAAGTTTTTGGCGCCACTGCCGGGATTTGATTGTGTTTCAACAAGTTTTTGAATTTCCCTCAGTCGATTCAACCAAAATTTTTCTCTCAGAAACCTTAACCGGATCCGGTTGTCCTTCAACCGAATCGGTTACGATTTTACCCATAACTCAACTGGTCTAACCGATCGGTCGCAACCCGCAACCGATCCGGTTACCCAATCTGACCCAGAAAAACTGTTTTCGTTGTTTGTCCGTGTGTTTAGATATTGCCTGGATTCTCTAGGACATTGTATGAACACTCGAGCAGCGGGAATAGAACCAATTACACCTCTTACCAACCCCGAACGTTTGATTCGAAGAAGAAGAAGAACACTTTTCATACCATTGGAAAATCGTGTACCAAGAGTACCAAACCCACCATTTGATAACCTCGTAGAAGCCAAAGTTGTTTACAACCCTTTCACCAATTTACCTTTTCCCATGGCGGACGATCAACCCATGTGGGGAACCAACCGAGCCGTAGCACCAACCCCCGAAAGTGCTATTGTTGCTGTCAATCTTGGTGACAACTTCACCGTGAAGGGACATCACCTTTCTATGATCAAAGACCGTCAATTCGATGGCCGTGCGTGGGCCGATCCGCACAAGCACATTGCCGAATTCATCAAAATTTGCGGCATGTTCCGTTATGGCGACACCGATGTCAATGCCATCAAACTCAAACTTTTCCCATCATCACTCGCGGAGATGCTAAAGTATGGTACAATGAATTAACCCGGGAATCATCAATACTTGGGAGGAGATGAGGCAAGCTTTTGTCGCCGATTCTTTCCACCGCCATGTTTGATCGATTAATGGGAGAAATTCGTCTTTCACCCAAAACCCAAGCGAATCACTTGTCGAAGCTTGGCTTGAATGAAAGATTTGCCGTAGTTGTCATGGACATGGACTATCCAAAGGAACCATTATCCAAATCTTTTACCATGGACTAGATGAAATCTCTCAAGGCATCCTTGATCTTTGGAGGAATTTTCTCTATAAGACTCCCAACGATGCACATCAATTGCTCGAAGATCGAGTACTTCTCAAACTTGATTGGTCCAAAGATTCCAAAACCAAACCTCTCCGAAAAACTGTTGCTTTTGTCGAAAACACCGATACCTCAAAACTCATGGAGAAGATGGGCGTTAACCTCAAAAATCGACTCATGATACAAAGATATCAAAGATGAAATGAAGGAAATGCGAGACGGATGCAACAATTGTGGAGGAAATCATCCATCGTCCGAATGCGACGATAAACCTATGGGTGGACCGAAGGAAGGAGAAGCGAGTTACGCTCAAGGAGGATACCGTGGAGGAGGATATCGTAGTAATTATTACGGTCGAAATTCTGGAAATTGGCAAGATCGCCGACCAAGGGATGACAACCGTGATTCTCAACCACGAACCGACGATCCACCACCACAAAACCCGACAAAAGATGGAAGAAACCGAATTCGAGAAAACCATGAGAGAATTCGTGGTCGGTCAAAATCTTCAAATGATTTTATCAAAATCAATTTTTCAATCTCAAAGCCAAAGTTGAGCAAGGACGGAAAAATCATCAAGCATCTATCCAAGATCTTGAAAACAAGTTTAGCGAGACTTTCGACCAACATTCCTCTAGACCATCGGTTCATTGCCAAGTAATACCCAATCCAACCCAAAACCATCAAATGATAAGACGTCTGTCCACCACAAACAAGACACGAATATGTCAATGCTATCTTCACAAGTAGTGGTTTCTCGAGCGATTCCAATCCGAATATCGTTGTTTCGCGGTGGAAGCAACATCAATACCGATCATGCCTTATTGATCGAGAAATTGGAAGCTCTTTCCACAAACATCGATGACCAATTCATAAGCATACGGAGAGAGATGATGGAACTGCGAAATAATCACCACGCTTCAAACCACGATGCTGAGGATGACACGCCGATGTGTGATCCCATGGAAGCGAACCACGTCCAACATGAAGGATATCACCCGGATATCACGGCGGATATTATGACCAAAATTCCGAAATTGTACTCCTTTCCATACCACAACCCAACCCATACATATCCTCGATATCGACCATGGAATACAATACCACATCCATCACAACATTTCAATACACCTAAAACCTCACCGGAGGAGATGATGAGAGAATGGATGGTCAGTCAAACAAAAGCCAATGAGAATATGACGAACCTGTTGGTTGAATTGGAACATAAAGTCGATCAAGGACGAAAGAACCAACAAGCAATAAGCCAAGACTTGGAGACGAGGATAGAAACATTAAGTAAAGAACAAAAAGTCCATCGTGCTGAATCTCTTCCTTACACCACAGATTCCAACTCGAGTCATGAATTTGTCTACAAACCACCCTCAATTCAAGATGAGAATGATAAGGGTGAGGTTGAATTTATCGAAGAGGACGAAACCGAGCACATTCCAACCATGCCAAATCTGAACCAAATCATGTCTAACTCACCAACCGTGTCACCTTTTCTTGAGGATTGCACCATGAATATCCCAATGACTCAATTAAAAGGTTCTGAACACAATGTATTTCCAAATCATGTTGATGATAAGAAGTTCAACAAAATCAGTGGCAACTGGAATGGAGAACTGGAAAGAAAGATAGACAAATGGGCTGAGCCACAAAATCCAGTTTCTTTAAATCAAAGGACTAAGCCACCTCCTACAACTCACCTTGAGAATGTGGATGCAATATTCACTGGGAGTGGAAAGTCCAATGACCCTTTGAAAAATCAAAAAGATCCGCCACCTGTCCTCATTTCTAATGAAATTGACCAAACGTTCGAAATAACGAAAAGAGACTGTAACATGGTCAAACCAAAAGAATCAAATGTATTCCCATCCATTGTGGAGTACAAACCAAAGATCCCATACCCTCAACGTTTAAGAGCTGAAATTCCCCATTTGAACCGTATGGTCAAAGTATCCTAACCGGGAAGATTCGAGTCGGTGATGACTCGGTAATAAAACAAGCGCTTCTCGGGAGGCAACCCGTGTGTTTGATTTGATTTTCGTGGTCACTCCCAAAGTTTAAACCTTTGGTTGAACTTAAGTGTGGGGGTGCCACCTTTAATAAAACCTTTTGTTTGTTTATAAGATTGTGTGCGGTAATGATTTCTCCAATGGGCGCTAGGAATGAAGAAAAGAATTTTAAGTGATAAACTCGTTGACATATCTGGTTTCATCTCTATTTTCCTATTTCTATACTTTGAAGTTCGTTTTCATTGAGGACAATGTCTAACTTAAGTGTGGGGGGTGAATAGGAAAATTAGAGTTTTCATGCTTAAATTTTAAATTTTGTTTGCCCTTGTGATCTAGTTGTTTTCACACTTTTAGGATTATCTATTAGAATAATGGATCAAACCACCGGTAAAAGCGGTAATATTTGAAACTTGAGATGTGTTCGATTACTATTGCAATCCATTCGGGATCGATAAACATTTGCTAGCACATATTATACCCTTTTCCACTAAATTGTGAGGATTTGAGCCTATTTCATAAACATCATACATCTTTTATGCTTGGATCTTTTGCTATGAGTGTCTTGGTGATTTTATTTATTCTAGAACTTGTGCTTGTAAATCATTACCGACCGCGGTGAGATTGCATTCGTGCGATATAAGTGAATTCGTGTGATAAAGAGGCACCTTAGGATTTAACCCAAATGGCCTTCCATTTTACATCTAATGATATATTAGCTAACCACATTGGTTAGTTAACCACCCACATGGACCCATTTGTAGTGCTCATTTTAGCACTAGATACCCTAGTTACACCCTCTCGAGCCATCCTTTTCATTTTTGCTTCACCCGGAAAATACAAAAGATTTTACACTTTAAACCTTAGCCTATCCCGTATCAATGTCTAAACGGTTGGTTGCTAGTCACCAAGAAGTGAAGATTGTTCAAATGATTATGAGTACCACATCCTGTAAGATTGATTGAGCCATGCGTTATGTTATGAGTTAAAAATAATAATAATAAAAAAATAATAAATAAAAATTGTGTTGAAAGTATGAAAATAATAGCCAATGTGCTATGATTGAAGATCAATTGTCATGGCAAAGCAAAAAGCTGTGGAAAGCGGAAAAGAAGAAATTGAAGCTGTAATCATTTATTTGGTTCGTGGAATGTTTGGTAGCTAGCAACACGGGTATTAGACTTGATTTCATTTTTATTTTAACACCAATTTCATAAACATTTCCATGCCTTATCCATACCCTTAACCCTAAGCCATATCATTATAACCCGAATAAAAGTCCTCTTTAGATGTTTTTACTTGGTGCTCACGCCACGTCGGTGGAGTTTTGTTTCTTGTACAAGCTTATGGTAATAATCTAATCATGACTGAGCAATGAGTGTGATTTATCTTGTTACTCCACTAAAAATGAGTGATTGAGTGAATTATATTTCGTTCCTTTTTCGTGAGGTGTTTTGAAATGTTAATCATGCAAGAAAATCATTGGATATTGTCAAACATCTTGATGTTTCACCTTTATAAAGCATAATTGATGAATCCTCTCTCGTATTTATACTTGGTTGATTTGCATCACATTTTTCATAATCACGATCTTGTACCAGTGGATGTTTTTCCTAGATTTGCTTGAGGGCAAGCAAAGTTTAAGTGTGGGGGAATTTGATAACGCTTAGATTGTGCATGTTTCTAGTAGCGTTATGTGTGCTTTTATATATGTTATTTGGTTATATTTACGTGATTATAGTGCTTAAATGCATCAAAAGATGTTTGTCTAGTGTTTATAACCAAGTGCAGGGAAACGGAAGGAAAGTAAAGAAATGTTCAGCAAATGGAAGATTTCCGTTTCAGTAAGCCTAAATCAGTATCTCAAGGACCTTTGAAGACCATAGTGATTGAAGAACCAAGTTCTACAAGATAAAGAGAAGAAAAGATCAAGTTTCCATAACTCAGGAAATCCAAACCGGATCGGTTACAACTGTAACCGGATCGGTTGGAATATGACCAGAAAAGCCATTTTGACCATCACCAACCGTTCGGTCGCCTCCCGCAACCGGAACGGTTGGCCCCTTTTGTAGAAGACCAACCGGATCGGTTGGTCATATGACCGATCCGGTTGGAGAAGTTGCATCTGCCAAATCTTCATCACTAGGTTTCTCCTTTGCATCCAAACGATTCTAGGTCTTTCTTTTGGTGTATTCTAGTCCCTTCCTTACTCCTTGGAGCCCAAGTTCAACAATTAATACCCTAGGCTTTGGAATTAGTATAAATAGAGGCCATTTGTGAGCATATGAGACACACTTCAAATACAAATCTCTCTACTCATCAAACAAAGCTTTAAGCTCTCAAATTCGTCCTTAGAAGTCCAGGAAGTTTGGAGTTCCAGAAGTTCCACATTTGGAGGCCAAATCACCAAGAAGTCTACCCCAATACTTTGGGAATCATTACTTCACCATTTGTAATCTTATTCCAAGCATTGTAAGACTTTTAATCATGTTTTCTAATGTTCAAAGTTACGAGTTTATGTTCATGTTTGCTATGAGTGGCTAGTTTCTTTATACACTTGCTTAAATGATGTTGATTATCATATGATTAGTTAGTGATTGTGTTAACATGTTTTAATTCAATTTCAAGTTGATTCTAAGATCCAATTGTGCTAAAGTTTCGTAGTGACATTTGTTAATCAAGTTTGGCTAATTGATAGTAATCGTTGAGGTCGAAAGAACTTATTGTTATTCAACTAGTCATAATCATTTTGTCTATGGATGATTGTTTTACCCATTATTCTTGATTATACAAAGGAACTAAGGTGTGGTTGTAATAGAAACGCTTTTTGATTATCAAATTGGATTGGTTGGAAACATCTAAAAGGTCGTAAGATTAGTTGTTGAGAATCAATTGTAGCCTTTTGTCTATGATCGGTTACCTTTTGTATTGACCATTTCTTAAGCAATTTGATGAAACAAGTGGATGTTTTGTGTTTAAGTTTATGTATGTAGACTTATGAAACTTGAATTGATCTTGAATTGATTGGTTAAGCGTAATGCTTGTTTTATGAACTAAAATCTTGACGAAGGTTTAACTTGTAAGAACAATAGATTAGTCTTCCAACTAATTATCATAACCAACATGTTAAGAGGTTAACACAATCACATTAATCTATGATATGAAACTAGTTTAAGCAAGTGTAGTTTTAATCATCGAATTTCATTATATCTATTTGCTTTATTATATGTTTTGGATAGACTCATTAATTCAAACTTGTGTTTAGATTCACTCAAATCCTATGAACGATCGATCCCTATAGACTTACCTTCATAATCTTGCTATAACGGACGAGTATACTTGCTCGTATGTGTTATTGGTAATATTGGTAATTCACCTTTTATAAATTTAAAACTTGTACACACGTAGCACATCTGCTATTGCTTTTGATTCCGGGGCCCTCCTAGACAAATACTCGGCTATTTGCCAAATCGCATTATCAGTCCTTAGTTTCCTCCAGTAACATCATAACCCATAAGTCCGGTTTCGACATTTGTCCACCTTCCATACCTATTAAACGGCCCGGTCACTATAAATTTGTGAAGTATCATCATTAACGGATTCCTGATGGTCGCGACATTCCTCCTAGTGCAAGAAGGATCTCCACTCGATTCCAATAGGTGGGTACACTAGGAAAGTCTTTTTCAAACCTCCGAAGCCTCGAAAAGTGAGCTTCAAATAATCGATGCTTAACCTCATGTGGTTCATACAAGCCAAGAGCCACAGCGAAATCCGGCAAAGTGTAAGCATGATCCCGTCCACAAAGCCTAAACCACACACAAACTTCATCCGTCAAGTTCCGAACATTCACCTTTCTCTCAAAATACATTGTTGAAAAGAACTCCATACACCACTCTCGATATACCTCTTCATCGATGCTAAATGCTCTTTCCCATGACAAATCATCGAACGAATCCTCATCCGCCGGATACACATAAGATGTCCGCATCATTCTTCTCAACTCCTCTTCACACTCATACTCCGCAAACAAATCTCAATCAATCACCCTCGGAACCAAACATGTCCTATTTTGCAATTTTGATAACCGTTCCCGGAAAGCATGCTTCTCCCCGTCGGTGAGATCTTTGAACTTTAAGTTGGAATTGCTTCCGTCTTCAACCTATACTTGGCTTTCTTCCTCTCGTTCCTTTGGCAAAACTTTGTAACAATCGAGTTAATTGGAACCGGACCCGAGCTTGAGCTACCTACAACAATTCTCTGTAGAAATCATAAATATAAGACAATATAAGAGTGTTAGAACAAATGGGAAGGTCCATGGAACCTTCTAAGGTCTACTTCAAAATTTCAAAAATATCCAACACAGAACCTGGAACCGGATTCGGTTGCAGAGAAGCCGAATCGGTTACTCCCTTTGGCCAAATCCAACCGGTCGGTTGCGTTGCGCAACCGGATCGGTTATGCAATCTGCATAAGGATTTTGCCTTCTAAACCATTACCCACTCGAATTTTCTAAGTCCAATCCACTCCTAGACTGCATTCTAACATCCTCAATGATTTCTACATCCTTGAATTACTCTAAATTCGCTTTCAAAACCTCAAATCATCACACATTTATCATCTTAGAACTCAAAAAATAAGACCTATACTCTTCAATCACTAGTTCTAATCAACAATGTGGCATCTATTACTCACAAAAACTCATCATCTACAACTAGGAATCACCAATTGCAACTTAACTTGATTCAATTGCACAACCTAATTAAATCCGAAAATTCAATCATCTAATACTCATTCCATGTTGAATCAATCACTAAAATTCGTTTTGCAATGCATTCCTATATCAATTACCCACTTAATCCAAAAATATTACAACTTAATTCGAATTATATCAAAAACCCCCAAATTAGTGACCTAATATGCAATTCGAATCAAATGCGCCTATCAAACCTCAATTGAATTAATTGAATGTAGATGCTTACTTGTTTGGGTGCCATGATGATCTCCTACAACTCAAACAATCTTCAACTAGCTTCTCTTGGACGAATTTTGCAAAACCCAGCTGGAGAATTAGTGTGTGTGTGTGTTTTTCTGGAAAAGTGAATTTTTGGTATATATACTTGTATGCAACCGGTTCAGTCATGGACACAACCGTTTCGGTATGCATTTTGCCAAATTTTGCATTTTTTTTTACGTTACTTAGGCATTTACCTTCCAAGCAACAATTTTACTCAAAAATCCTGTTAAAGATGCACACAACATTCATCCACCATTTGGAATTTTCAACAATCATCCAATCTTAAAACTCAAATCATCATACTTATGAACTAAAACCAAAACTCAACTAAAACTCATAATCATAATGCATTAACCAAATAACCTCAACATAAAAATAAAAATAAAACTGAAAAAAACAAGAAATCCTAAATGCATAAAAAGAAATAGTTCATGAAATTCAAGCAAACAATTGCTTGTTTATTATGGTGCCTTGTCTTCTCCTTAGAATTCCAAGAAATACTCTTGTCTTAGGATGTCCTCACTTAGAAATTTCCCGGTCAACTCACGGTATGTTTCAAAAGTTTTGAACTTCCTTATGAATCTTCTTCCATCCGGACATAGTATATCGAATTTGACGTGCCATTCTCCATCTCCATTTTGTCTCTTGTAAATGCCCGACCCTCGGTCTCCATTCAAAATTCTTGAGTTGCACGGTAAAGAACCTAAGAAATCGGTCAACTTCTTGTAGACTAGGATGTTTTTGAATGGGTTATAAAATGCTTCCACCGCTAATGCACGTTCCATCTCATCCTCTATATCAAAATAAGGTGGAGCTAATGGTCCATACATCGGGTTTCCTTGAATATCACGTCCTACTTCGAAACAAGTCAAATCCTCGTCCGCTTCCATCACTTCTAACTCCTCCATAAATTCCAAAGTTGGTCCCTTGGTTTGGGATAATATGTTTGCTTTGAAATCCATCATCAATAGTCATCGTGCCTCTTCCCATGTCTATAATTGCACCACATGTTCGTAGGAATGGTCTCCTAATAGAAGTGGTAAACTCTTGTCAACCGGAATGTCTAGGACAAGAAAATCAGCCAAGTATGGTTGATAACCAATTTGAACTCTCACATTCTTCACCTCTCCCATTGCTCTCGCTTGAGAATTATCCGCCATGGTAAGCTTCGAATGATTTGGTTTCGGATTACTAAGACCTAACGTCATAAACAATGGATAGGGCATAACATTAACACTTGACCCCGTATCGGCTAAGGCATAAACTGGTGTAGTCCCATTCACTTTAATTGGCAAAAAAAATTCCACGGATCTTTCTCCTTCCGTTGCATTCCTCTAAACAAAATTCTATCTTTCTCCTCCTCCGATAGATTCTTATCTTCCAATCTAGCCCTTGCTAGCATTACCGCATCTAATTTCTTACGGTAGAGAACGTAATCTTGAAGTACCTCTATCACCGGTTTCTTCTCATTTAGCTCAAGAAACTTTTGTTCAAGGTTTTCCAAAATAGCTTCTTTTTGTTCGTCGGTTAAAGGTTTGAAAGTAGGTGATGAAGGTGTGTAATCATTTTTGTTGGTGGATGTGGTTGGGGTTAGTTTATTGGATGAAGTTTTCTTCCTATTTGCCTTCCCCATCTTAACTACTTCCACATCTTTCTCTTCCATATTGACACACAATTCCACTAGCATCTCGTTCACTCCTTTTCCTTCTTCCAAATCGATGATATTAATCCTCATTTCCCCCAAAGCAAAATCAACTTGGCACTTGGTCGTTACAAGAAAGTCTCGACCAAAACATACATTAGGTTCATCCGCATTCCCCTCTTCTAAGACAACAAAATCATTTCAAAATGTGACCATGAATGTTAACCTTAAGATTTTAACCATCCTTCTTCCGTATGCCTCGTAATCCAAACGTATATGATCAATTTCACAAGAATCTTCTCCAAATGTAGTTTTCTCCATAAGCCATATTAAGTCGCTTCCCAAGCACTTACTCCTTCTACACTACAAGGTGTACCAACCTCAATAGTGGCGAATCATACTCCGTTAAAGGTGCTTGTGTGAACACCACAACTCTTCCTTTCTTGGGAAGTTGAACTTTTTTCACCCGTTTCTTCCATACTAACCGTATCAATTCCCAATTCTTTCTTACTTTCTTCTAAGATTCCTCCAATCTTTCCAATGAACTTCCTGTCTTTGAACATTTCATCCAAGTTACGAAGGTATTCGAAATTCGCTCAAACTATCCATACTAACTAGCTAAACTTGACAAAACAAAACAAAAACAAAAATTCGAATCATTAGCGTTAGAGTTAGTAAAAACAAAAACAAACTATAGAAACATATACTAAGCAAGTAAAGATACTAAACAAAACTAAAAACACAAGTTAAAACTCAAAATCTAAAAATTAGAAAATTTTTTACCGAGAGCTCCAACCGGATTGGTTGGCTCACCAACCGATTCGGTTGGTGGTAATAACTTGACCAAATAACCTAACCGGATCCGGTTGCGGGTTGCAACCGATCGGTTAGATCGACACAATTTTTTTTATTTATTTATTTATTTATTTATTTTTTATAAAAACTGAATATTAATTGAAAATTAAAAACTATTAAGTGTACTAAAACTCTTAATTAATTAAGACTCCTCATTACCCTATAATTAATTACTTAATAATTAAGCCATTAAACTAAAACTATATTAACTACTTCATTAAATTACTCATTAAGATCACTAAACCATATAAACTGAAAATTTAATTATCTAATCATTAGAATTAAAACACGAATTAATCTAAAATTAATAAACTAAGAAAAACAAAAATAAAGAAAAATTAAAAATCTAAGAAAACATTAAAACAAAAGATATAATCTATATAAAAATCTAAAAATGACAAGAATTAATCTAGGAACTATAACACAAATCACTAAATAAACTTAAACTATGAAATCAAAGATACAAAAAAATAATTCCGTAGCTCTAACCGGATTCGGTTGCAGAAGCAACCGAATCGGTTAGCTTTTAACCAAAAACATTTTCTTTTTACTTTTCACCAAATTCAATTCCAAAACTACCAATTTTACAGAAAATCAAGATTGAAATAAAAATCCCTGGCAGCGGTGCCAAAAACTTGATGTGTTACGCTTAGTGCAAGTTTTAAAAATTTATAAACACGATTTAACCGTCTAATTTTGTTAACACATACAAGCAAGTATACTCGTTTGCGAAGCAAATTTGGGTAAGTCGAGATCGTCCCAATGGATTTTGTGTTTGAAATTGTTTTCTTGAAAAGTTTGCAACAAGAAAGCTTTGTCAAGGCTTCCTCAAATTTAAAAGTGATGTTTATAGTAAAATTCAATAATAAGAAATATATATACTTGTGTGTAGTCTATAATCAATCATAAATAGTGTTCATGAAGGCTTGGTGTAAACTCTTGATGTGATGCACAAATCATAAGCAAATGATCTCCAACCATGGTATATGTTTGTAAAAATCATTCTAAGAACAAAAACATATAGGTAATCCTTTCGATCCTTATCCTAATGATTATCCTTTAGAAAATCCATTTGTTTGCAACATGTTCTTATTAAACTTGTTCTTACGAATCTTTCGACCCTTTCGTGATGAAAATGTTTCTAGTCTTGTTTTAATAAGCAAACATGGTGGTTGTCAATCACCATATCCCCATACTAGTTTGTCACTCAACTTTTTGGAATAAAACACAAGGGAAATCTTTTCGGTCCTTTTTCTTAAAACATGTTTTACCAACAAATCAAACTAAGACTAGTATTTTTCGAACAAACTCATTTAAACAAGATCATATATACATGCATCACATATGAGAACACTAGTATGATTATCTACATCCCAACACACAAGTATATCCCAAAGCTACTCCATGATAATAATAACAAAACACAAGAAATAACAAAGTAATTCCAATAACTCAAGAGAATAGAAATCCATAACAAATTTCATAGAATACCTAAACTTTTGCGATTACAAGAACTAGAATTCGTGGCTTGTAGCAACCACGCGCCTCCAATCACCTAGATTCACCGTATAACTCCAAATTACCAAAACTATGGATGCGAATTGTTCCCTCCTTGCTCCTGGACATTTTAAAGTAAGAACTAAACTTTTGGGATGAATAAAATGGTTGGTATTAGTTTTGATGTAAACTAATACACTTTTGGTTGTGTCACACCTAGTAAACTAGGACTAGGTTCAATATAAAGCCAAATAAACTTGCTCAACTGGCCAAAAACGTTCCCAACAAGTTAATAGCAAGAAATGATCGGCCTCCAATGATTATGGGGAGTTAAGACAACAATAAATGCAACTTTATGTAACTGCAGCCCCTGCAACCGGATCGGTTGCCGTTTGACCATTTTCCCAGCCGGATCGGTTACGGGTTACGACCGACCGGCTGGATTGTTGCTGATTTGACTTTTGTTGACTTTCTTGTTATACGCCTCATTCTTTGTTCTCGCTGATGATTTCCAAGGCAAAACTTGATCTCTCCTTGCTGTAGATACTTAGAAATCATTGTGCATCCCAATCATTGAGTCCAAAAGCTTCCTTGCTCGACTTTCTTCTTTGGGAATCTTCCAAACGCGCATAAAAACTTCATTTCTTCATCATTCGTGATACCTGGCTACATATACATACACAATACGCATCTTTTGCACTTTTGCACTTTTGCAACAGTTTTGAGTAAATATAGCCGATTATCATGCACAAAACCAACAATAACGCTACTAAAAACATGTTCATTTTAGGCGTTATCATTCATAAATCAACAACGGGGAACATTTCACTTACGCGTAAGTGTGAACTTTTGATAAATATCAAAATAAGTCGATGTAGCACGTATTTTGAACTTAAAACAATAAGCACTATCCACACTCACTATAACGCTCTATTGAATTGTAGAAATTCAATGCTCTATTGAATAATTATATTCGAGCTCTATTATTTTGGTCGCAAACCAAAGGTTTATCATATTCTGAGACTTGCCATCTCGTTCTTAGGTTTCGGATTGAAGCCTCCGCTACATCGTACATGATCATATTGTGTTTGTTCATTTCCACTAAGGTGAGTTCATAGCCTCGCTTTTACTTTTATTTACGAACCCTGTGAGGTAGATACATGCTCTAAACTAGAACACAAGGTTTTACAAATTGTTCGCTACTTGATTATTGTAATTGCCTAAGTAATTAGCCGAAAGACCCCTGTATCATGAACCATTAGTCACCGCGAGTGAACGCAGATATCGTGAATAGTACTATGGGGAGTAACAACCCCGTCTTAGTTATAGGAAATAACCGGGGCGCACCATATTTGAATTGCATTAGTTAATTGGCTATTACCTCCTTTGGGGCAAACTGTTACGTACACCAGTAATTCGGTGTATGCAGTTGAGTATTGGTTGCATGAGCTTAACGCATAATAATCTGTGATTTTCTTTATGATATATTGTTAGTTTACAATTATCATGTTCATGTTCTTGTGTTCAACTTTATATTAAACCTATGGATTTCACTCAACATTTTGTTAACTTTTTAAGCATGTTATCTCAGGTAATCATTGAAGATCATAATCATGGCATAATCATGGCACGGAGCGGGCATAACAAGACCTTTATTTGTGGTGTAAAACATAACTTTATCATTTCTTACAAACTCATGCTCAATATTTTGGTGAATCATCTTAAACAATTTGGAATATTTTGTAACAAACTATGAGTTTTCATTGAATGATAACTACTTTTCTTAACACGTCTCTTTTGAGTCGTTTTCTATGATTATTGACTATGATCCCCATCCAAGTAACACCCCGATTAGTCAATAGCTGTCATGATGATCTTTGGGGTGTTACAAGATCGGCTGGATTTTGGAATGAGGTTATAGACTACGGCAACAACAAAACAAAGAAATCCCGGTCGTCGAACGTAAAATATGGTGAGCATGAAATGGAAGATGGTGCGCCCGAACGTGGCTCGGTTTTGTGCGGGTGTACAATAACGTCATGCATATGGACACGAGAAGTGGAGCCAGAGACGAAGATTACATCGAAAAGACACTTCTTAACTATGAAGCTGAATACGAAATACAATTTACACTTCGTCATTGTTGGGAGGTTTTAAAAAATTGTTAGAAATGGATGGATATTGAAGTTCCAAACTTTGAAGCAAATCAAAAAGAAGAAAAGTCCAAAAGATACAAGTCATCTGGGTCTAGTTCGTTCAACCCAAAGTTTTGAGATGCTAGTATTAATCTGAATGTGGATGCTGGAGACGACGAGGAAGATGAGGTATAGGAAGTTGTACGACCAATTGGCAGGGAAAAAGCGAAAACATTGAAGAAGAAAGGCGTGAGATCATCAGGATCAAGTATGAACGAGGAAGCATTGGGCTAAATTGATGGTCTCCGAGTATGTAAGTCAGAACGGACGTGCCATAACAATGAAGAAAGAAGAACGCGCTGAATTTTTGGCGATCAGAAAGAAGGAAGTGGAAGTTCGGGAATATAAACGCTTTTAAATGACTTGATGTTCTATATGAAGTGATATGAGCACTTGACTGGAGAAGCACGCGTGCAAATGGAAGCGATAAGGGCGGGGTTCAAAGCGAAGTGGGATTTGCAATTTTAGTTTACGTTTATTTAGCTATGTATTGTTTTTAATTTTGTACATTTACGTTTTTTATTAATTTATGTAATGTTTTTAATTTATGAATAAATTTTTTTAATTTCTTACGTTTACGTTTTAAATTTATTACGTTTATGTTTTTAATTTCGCACGTCTACATTTACGTTTTTAGTTTGTGAAATAAAAGTATTCAAAAAAAATTTTTGGACGGTGACTTTCATTTTTTTGGCAAGAGTCACACCTACCACATGGTAGGCCCTCATCCACCACATACCCAGACTATGTTGTATTAACCGGGTTCACGCTGGCGCAGTGGGGATTTTTAGCGGCGTCCGGCCGGAAACCGTACCACCTCCACACGATTATAAATTGTTAGAGTAACGGCCGGATGAAAACCAAGGGCGGCTTGAATTCGAACCTGCGCAACTAATACGAGTAAAAAGTGAAAAAAAAATAAAAAGGGAAAGAAAGCTGAGGAGATACCACTTCACCTTAACCATTACTTTTCGTATAACAACAATATACATACGCAATATATTGTGTACCAAAATTTTGTTTTCTATTAATTATATCATAGTTCCTAAATTTCGTATATTTTATACTCATCACACAACAAAGAAGAAAATAATAACTTTTGTCAGAGTTAAAATAGATACGCAACTAGAAAAGAGTTAAAAGTTAATCACATTTTTATATTATTTTCCCTTCATTTTTTGAACCCAGTCTATTTTTACTACATTTAAATAAAAAATTATCAAACTTTTATTTTTTTTTAATTTTAAAACTTACAAAATAATTAATGTTGTTTGATAAAATATTATTACTTACGAAAATGAATACAATATATTAAGAGGAGAGTTATTTTACATATCAAATTTTTCTTACATATCATGTGACTCAGCTCCACCATTTATCTAAAAAGAAATTAATGGCTGAGATTAAAAGCATTTTTTTTATTTCACTTATTTTTTATAATTTAAATATCTCTTAAACCGTTAATCGTTAAGCAAAAATAATTACACCATCGCGACGAGCATTTAATTATCTTTCTATAGACGGGCACTTTGATATACTTTCGAAAGAAAAAAAATCGTTTTTTTCACGTTTTTTGGTTTTTTTTTTTTTTTCGTTTTTCTTCGAAATTGAAATTTTCAAGAAATATCATACTACCTCCGTCCCATAATAATTGTCCTCTTTAACTTTTTTAAGTCTTTTTTATTCAATTTTGACTATAAATATTTTTATTTGTGTAATATAATACTTGATAAAAAATATATGAATAGATTGGGTTTTTAATGTATTTTTATTTGATATAATTTTTATCAAGTATTATATAACACAAATAAAAATATTAATGGTCAAAGTTGAACAAGAAAGACTAAAAAAAGTCAAAGAGGACAATTATTATGGGACGGAGGGAGTATATGATTTAACACTAATTTGAATATCACATGTGATATTAGTGTTAAATCACATATGATATGTAATATCATATGTGATACTAGTGTTAAATCATATATGATAAATCACATATCATAAATCACATATGATATACATATCATATATGATTTAACACTAATATCACATGTAGTATTCAAATTAGTGTTAAATCATATATGATTTTTCACGCAAATTTCAAGAACGTAAAAAAGCGAAAAAAAACTTTAAAAATGTGAAAATAAGATTTTTTTTTTTTTTTTTTGCCTAAAGATATCAAAGTGTTTATCTATAGAAAGATAATTAAACTTCGTCAGAATTGTGATATTTTTTTTCACTTGGCGACTAACGGTTTGAAATATATTTATATTTGAAAAAAAAAATGGATGAAAATGGGTTTTTTTAATTGTTGGGTTTAATCTCATCCATTAGATCTATAAAATTGAAGGGTGGAGATTGATCCCTTACACAGTGTTCTTAAGTTGAGTAAAAGGGAGGAAGTAAAGTGAAAGTGAGGAAGTTTGTGTTCTCCAGTTTTTTTTAAGAAGTAAAGTGAGGTAAAGTGAAGTAAAGTGGTGATATTTTAGTTATAAAACTTTCATTCCATTTTTGGGGTGAAAGTCACTTTACTTCCTCTTTCTTACTTTACTTCCTCTTTCTTTCACTTTCATTCATTTTTTTTTTCTCGAGAACGGAGCGTTAGTATGTAAAGAAATTTTTGTCCTCAAACGATCTTAAATCATATATTAAATAGTAGACTATGTTTTAATACATAATCTTAATACCACTCTTAGTTACAAGCGTGTATAAAAAAAAATCACACACAAAAAATAATAATCTTATATATTTTCTGCAGTTAATCATCTGATTCTATAGAAAAGTTAATAAAGTTACAAATGATGATAAAATTATAACACAAAATACAAACCTACACACTCAATAAGTCCAAAAAAATAAATTTTATCATAACGTATACATCCCAATTTCAATTAGATTTGACACACATTACCAATTTAGTCATTTCTTATTTCAACACACAACCAATAAATCATCCCACTTATTCACAAAAATAACCAATTCCATCTGACACAAAAACAACACTACCCGTAAGCCCCAAGCAACCAAAATCCCCCAAATTTACAAAAACACCCCTCAAAATATCCCCCTACCTTTCTATAAAACCCCAAACCCCCTTTCATTTCCAACACTTTCCAGAACCTTCAACCGGAAAAAATGGCGGTACATAACCCTGCCACGTCATCAAATCTTTTCCCGGTGGTCTTGTACGACGGCCGCCGCGAAATGACCGCCGGAAACATCAAGATACATTCAGATCTTCTTTTCAAGCAGTTTCAGTTCAATCTGAGCCAGCTGTTAGGTATATCTTACAACAACCTAACTACTTACTTTATCGATAATCATAACCGTCGTAAGATTCTGATCACCGGAAAAGTTAATTTCGCTGTTTTGGTCTGTGAAACGAACTGTTACTTTTTAGTCGTGTTGAAACGGTCACGGCGTGATCGCCGGAGAAAACCGCCGGAAAATTCGTCTCCGGCGGTTTGTGATTATGCTTATGCTTATGATGATGGTGAAAAACAGTTGCGTGAGTATATGAGTATGATATATAGTTCGTCGTTAAATGTTGATTTTCCGGCTATTAAAGATGTGTACGGACGTAATGAGAGTCGGTTGAGATGTGAGGTGTGTTTGGTTGCGGTGAAGAGAATAAGGTGCCTGAGTTTCATTGTTGTGTTTATGATGAGGTGGTTTTTGGGGGTTTTCGGTCGCCGTATGGGCCGATTGGGCGGAAATGGTGACGTTTTGGTTGAAACGGCGTCGTTTTTGTATAGGAATTGGTGGATTGGTGGAATGGTGGAGGGGGTGATTTAGTGTAGTGTGGCGGTTTTAAAGATTGTATACCGATTTTAGAAAGTCACCATCTGATCTGATTTTGATTGGAACGGTGTTGTTTTAGGAAGGCGATTTAGTGTAATGTGGTGGATTTTGTAATTGTGTGGTGTTATTGAAGATAATTTTTGGTAGTTGATGATAATGAATAATGATGATGATTTTTTGTATAAGAATCTAGTGTTTTTAGGAGTTTCTAAAATGAAATGAGCTAATGAAAGATTTTTTTTGAATAGTTGTTATATTATGTTTGCTTTGATATTTGAAATGTTGAACGTGTATTGTTGGTTGTAAGATCGGTTGATAAAAGTTGTCACATAATGTAGTGTCTTGTTTTGTTTTTGTTATTCAAAATGAGTGATTGTTATCTTTTATATTGAACTAAAATAAAATTACAAAAACGATAACATGTAATTATTGTTTTGGATTAGTAGATCGAACGTGAAAATGGGAGCTAATGAAGTTTTACATACATGATGTACATTTTTAGATGTTATGAGCATGGGACTTCTAGCATGGGTTATTATTGATGTAAAGGGTTTAAGACTTTTAAGATATGTATTTTACAAAAGAGTGTGGTCCAATTGGGCTACAATGTTTTAATTCCATATCTGAATGCTCACAAGTATATTTTCTAACGAATACTTGATCTTAGTTCTATGCTTATGAGCAAATGGATCCTTTTGTTATGAAAATGATTATGAGTACAGTGGGGAACTTTATAGCTCATATAAATGGTGTGATGTTGAGGTTTTATCATTACTTAATTGAAGTTAATGTTAGTTGGATGACAAATATTGAACATCATTTGTTCAGTGACGAGTCAAGTGGAACCACTTAGTTATAGATAAATTAAAGCCAAGAATGATTAAAAAGATTATACTTGACTATACGTTTGTGGGTAGTGACAAATTTTTTTTTGTGGATAGATACTTTCAAATTCATCCTCTTGGGATTTTCTTGAAATTTTGGACATTTTCGCCTCTTGGTAATCAGAAAATGTTTTTCCCGGAAGAAAAATGTCACATAAGACCCCAAAGAGGATGAATTGAAAGATAAGATCCACAAAAGAAAAAATTTGTTCGCTACCACACAAAAGAATAAAACGACAAGATGACACTTTTTTATTATCGCTCTAAATTAAATAGGCCAAACTAAGTAAGAGTTTTTACTTTTAGTTTGTAATTTGGGAATGTGGCTAGTTTATATAGGTGTGTTTGGGAGGGCTTATCATCTGCATAGAGGCAGGGCTTTAAAATAATCTACTTAAAAATAAGTCTCGTTTGTCGTGCGAACATGAAATTATATGCCCTAAAAGGCTTAAAACTTTAATTTCATAAAATGAAATTAAAACTTTAAATTTTGGAACTTATGAACCATAAATTACATATTTACCCACAAAATATCTAACATATACTATAAAACTCATTTAATTATATCATTTTTAGAATTTTCATATAATAAGCATTCAAATTTCATTTTTTGTTAAACAAGTTCTGAAAATATAAATTTCAACTTCTATTATAATAAAAGTTCTACTAAGCTTCAAATTTAAGTTCCAACCCCACATTCATCACGTCAAACATACCATGTGATTGTTTATGTGCATTGTACGAATGATAAATGATACTGTAAGAATTACGAGTTGCATCTTGAGAGAGATCACGTGTGGTACAATGTCATGGGCTTACAGGGATAGATAGACAAAAATTAAATTGGGCTCAATACCTTTTAAAAATATTTTGATGTGTGTTTTGTATACAGTAAAACCTTTATAAATTAATAGTGTTGGGAACGTTATATTTTATTAATTTAGCGAAATGTTATTATATCGATAAATTAATAATTTATTAATTTATAGAGATTTACGTATGACCTTTAAATTCTCAAGACGGATATACTATTTACGATGTATGCTAGTTTGAGATGAAATATACATTAAAAAAAAAAAACAAGTTTCAATTAATATTTTATAAATTCACATTCACAAATTAATTGGATTTTTCAAGTTCACTGTTTTTTAATAAGTAAAAAGTTGGTTTTGTTGGGACAAGTTCCAATTACGTATGACTTTAATTGAATTAATTGATTTTGAATTAATTGAATTTGTACAAGTTCAATTACGTATGACCTTTATATATGCATTAATGCATGAAATTTTAGTAATTATTAATTTATAGTTTCGTTGGGACAAATATATATACATTGAAGTTTCAAAAAAATTATTATTTTATTATTTTATCGATTGAGTCCAAATTTGACTTGGTCCTAAGTTGAGGACTAGACAAATTATTAATTTTATCAAAATTATTAATTTATCGAGTATTTATTTATAAAAGTTTTATTATATATTCATTTCTCATTTTTAAACGTTAACATAAGGAGCCTCACTTCTATACCAACAACAAACACTTCAAAGAATATTAAAATTCAACAAATCAACAAATCATGGGATCTCTTGAAAAGTTGTATATGGTCTTTTTATGTTGGTAACCATTTATAATTTGCAAGATAATACACACAAATCAAAACCATAGGCCAATAGAGTAATGCAAAGGGAAAAGAAATGTTTTCAGCATATGGGTACCTGCTTTAGTAAAACTGCATTTTGATTGCTCCATAATGCTGATAATTGATTATTAACTTTCATTTACCAAACACTCAAAACTGATTATTTTTTGAAACTTAATAATTGGTACGAAAAAACACTCTAAATCACCCCTAATATGAAATGGAGAAAATGATATTGTTTATGAGTTGTTGCTTGGTTTGCTTAATGAATGATGAGTGAAAAGAACTACTCCGTAAAATATTAAAATAAAAAGTAGAAAATAAATAGAGTACATTGTCTATCCTTGTAGTTTACTCCAAATCCTTATCCTAATCTCTGATCTTTCTTATTTTGCATTGACGATCCTTATTTTGAAATTATGTAACATTGTTCGTCATTATCGCTAACAACCATTAACTTAATCGGTTAAATACCTTCATGTGCCTCACACGAGAGAAAATTAGGCATTTCACAACTTATTAACAAATATTTTGCAACTTATTAACAAATAATTAAGTAAACCACTAGCACCGCTTCTTATTCATTTCCATCTTTATCTTAAACCTTTAAACCACCATAATCTTATCTTCAAGACCAGATCAAAACCGAAGCTTCTACATCTTCATTTTATTTCTTTATCAATCACACATTAAAACTTTTTTTAAATTAAAAATATCATATTGAAAACCCAGTCATAAACCAAATCAATGACATTTTTAGAGAGCACGGTGCAGGGGAAGGTTAAGCGTCATTCGCCACCAAAATCAACCAATGGCGCGGCCGTTACTACATCGTCGGCGGCGCCATTGGTGCGCCGTTGGTACCTTCGTTGTTGGTATTTCTCTTTTTTTAATGTGTGGGGTATTTTTAGTAGGGTGTTTTGTGTGACATACTTGCACCAGTAAGTATTATTGGTTTTTTTTTGCTAAAGAAAGTTATTTATTTATTGGTGTATTATCAGGAGGTGATGAGGTGACGCTAGAATGACATATCAAGACGTGTTATTAGTGTTGTTCCGCACCTAGCTCTTTTATTCATAAACTTATCTTTAATACAATTAAAAGTCCCAAATGCATGTCTAAAAAGTTTCAATATCAAGAAGTATATAAACATATACATCCGAGTTATAAATGATTCAACAACAATTTAGCTACCATTGCAGCCGCTTTTTCGTCATTCGTATGCCGCTGCTGCCGCTGCTTGTTACCAGCGTCGTCGTTGGTAGCCATCGACGGCCGTTGCTATGGCCACCATTTGTTGTCGCCACCGTCAGTAAGTATGAAGGTTAAGGTTTTTGATCAAATCAAAGATTTGTGGAATCTTTAACTTGAAGAAGATTAGGATTGAAGTTGTTGATGTTTTATTTTGGGACGGATGGAGTATCATATTCACTAATTAAAATATATTTTCATTTGTTAAACTACAATGTAGACACTTATGTGATGTTTGGTATGATAGATAATTTAGATTGAGTTTGATGTTTATTTGACATTATTTACATGTTTGGTTTCTTTTTTAACTTGAGGAATGACTGTAGGATTCAAAATTTGATAGTTGACAAAATTGAGGTTTTGCTCGGGTTTGTAACTTTTGTAAGCCACAATTCTTTTCATTTTCTCTATATATGTGGGACCACCAGTACATCATTCACATTTGTTTTTCTTTAATTACTATATCAAATAAATATAAACAAATTAAAAGGTACTTGGACTATCTTATCGGAAATAATAGCTAAGACCAGATTACCTATAAAATTATACATATTTTCTGGTCTATTGACAAACCTGATTAAAAACTATATACATGAGAACCATCACTGAAACACGAACACTAGGATGAACATTGTTATCATGGTCCACACAAACAACTCAATTAACAAGCATTAGGTCATCACTCTGTTGGGGTTGTACTCCCAGAACAGGGTTAGATAATCAATTCAGCAGAAACAAACAACAGGTCAGCAGAAACAAATACCACTAGGTGGTTACCGGATATCACTTGGAATCGTGTGATCACTTTCCAAAGTAAACTATTCGACCCTAATGCCTGGGTTACACGAATATCTACTTGGGATAAGACCAAGTGTAATTATAGAATTAGGCACAATTCAATAACCCTTTCGCTTATAAGTGTTAATCGTTTTCAGTGTGTCCTTCATGCATAATCAGATCTCCTATTTATAGGAGTTTACTTTAAGCTAGTCAAATGGAATTATGAGTATTAATCGGCCCATTAATAGCCTCATAATTATCCCCATTATAGCCGTTAGTGGTTACATGACCAATTAAACGTGGTCATTAAGTAGTTGAAACCGCCACTGAATAAGTCAAAGCCGTTACAAGCGGTACTTTCATCAAGATTTTCATAGCGCTAGCGATGGATACATCGCTCGATGAAACATCGCTTGATGGAAACATCGCTTGTCGCTGGAAACCACAAGCGTTATTTTCCACAAGCGAAGATTTTCCACAAGCAAGATTTCTACTAGCACTACCAATACAAACCACTATAAGAGTCGGGTGTTCATGGACCTTATGGGTGTACACTGCACCTCCTAACCCATTACATGGTGTGAACTAATCCCACAAGTGCACTAAATTTTCCAACAATCCTCCCAAATTTAGTTCACTTCCTTTGCATGAAAAATAAACATCAAGCAAAACATGTGCGTAAACGAAAATGTCCCGAGGATTGAATTTCCATCTTAGTAAATTACACGCTCAAATATTTGAGAATCGGGTGTTCTAAGAATTGAACCTTCAACCCATTTGAATACACGAAGATAAAATACACACAAGTTTTCAAACACTTAAAAGCTCCCGACACTATACAAGCCATGTGTCCATATCCAAATTCATAAATGTTGTAAAAGCTAAAAGTCCAAAGCTTCTCGAATCGGCAAAACTTCAACATTTACATAGGTGGTTCCTCTTTATTCATGCTCCACCCAAGCACTTTTTCAAAGAAAATTAACCATTGAGAAGTAAATACTTCATCCTCCTTTCAAGAAGTTCGAGCACAACCTTGGGTTGTAAATAAAACATGTGCTCCACCACCTGAATGTTCGACTTTCCACATTGAACTCGGCTCCTAAGTTTCCTCGGGAGGAGTTGGGTGTCCTAGCATTCAAAGGACTAAGTTGGACTTAATCCCATCCCTTTAGCAGACTTTATAACCAAGTCTCTAGCCGCACCTTCGTCAAGTGATCGCCTAAATTCGCTGAGATCTAACAAACTCTATAGATACCACCTCATTCATGATAAGCTCACGAATCATGCTATGTCCGACACCCAAGTGTCTAGACTTACCATTGTACATCCGGCTATAAGCCTTAGCCAATGTAGTCGCACTATCACAATCCGGATAGAAATAGGTGCTATAGGTTTAGCCACAATGGAATCTCAAGAAGCAAGTTTTTCAACCATTCACTTCTTTACCAAGAAATGCTAAAGCCACAAATTCAAATTCCATTGTTGAACCGGTGATACAAGTTTGCTTCTTGGATGCCCAAGAAATTGCACCTCCACCAAGTAGAATACCCACCATCGGTATCGAATTGTCTTGATTATCGATCCAACTTGCATCGGTGTAACCTTCCAACATCGATGGGTAACCAAGATATGAGACTATAATCCATAGTTCTCTTCAAATACTTGATACCCTACGAATCGCTTGCGTTGATGAGCACTAGGATTACTAGTATACATGCTCAATTTTCCCACCGCAAAACCAATATCGGGTCTTGTACAAGTCATGGCATACATCAAGACCAATTACCCTAGAATACTCAAGTTGAGATACTGACCTTGCCATTATTAGGCATCGACTTCTCACAAGTATCCATAGGTGTACTCACCGGAGTACAATCAAAGTAATTGAATTTCCTCGATTACCTTCTCAATATAATGAGACCGAGAGATAGAAATTATTTTACTTTCATGTTTAATCCTTATACCAAGGATAACATCGCCTCCCCATGTCCTTCATGGAGAACCTTGATGACAAAAATTCCTTTGTCGTCAACTGATTTTGGTCATGCCAAAGATCAACATGTCATCAACATATAGACAAATGATGACTCCTTTACCGTATTCATCAAATTTGCTATACACATTTGTCGCCTTGGTTAAGAACATAACCACTAGACAAAACCACTTCATCAAATTTTTGATGCCATTGCTTAGGTGCTGCTTAAGTCCATAGAGACTTAATCGGTTTACACACCTTGTTTTCATTGCCAGGCATGATGAAGCCCTGAGGTTGGTTCATGTAAACCTCTTCATCCAATTCACCATTCAAGAAAGCTGTCTTCACATTCATTTGATGAATAACCAGATTGTGAATAGATGCCAAAGTGTGGAAAACTAGAAGGGGGGGTTGAATAGTTTTGCCGATTTTAAGTTGATTTCAAAAACTTTAGATTCGATATTATGTGAAATCGTATGGATGTTGAGAACGTATAGATCTAATGATAATGCAAGCAAATAAATAAAGATAAGGGATAGAAATGACACAACCGATTTATAGTGGTTCGGCTACAAGGACACCTTCCTTGCCCTACTCCACTCCCCGAGTCACCTACTCGAGAGTTCAAGCACTATGTCAACAAACTCCTTCACTTGGCGGAGAAGCCTTCACAACGTTGTTTACACTTTTTCCAGACAAAGCTAGATACCGAGTCCGTAGCACGGTGGACCAACCCAATACAACTATTACACAACAAATATGTGAAATATCAAATACAAGATCTTCGCTATGTAAATCTTGCGGAGTGACAAATCAATCAAGGACCCCTTGCTTGGATGACTTGTATAATGCTCGTGATCTCGCCTTAGAGAAGGACCTATATGAGGATCACAAATAGAAAGAAAGAAGAACAACTCTCTAGATCAAGTGATCTATATGTTAGAAGAGAATGAGAGTGTATGAGAGATTTAGTAAGAAGAGGGTGAGTTAGAATGAAGAAATGGCTCTCTATTTATAGGCAAATTTCTTCATCGTTCCCACGGATCCCACGGATCCCTTCCACGAGGATTCGCCTAGTGTAATCCTAGGGATCCGTGGAACGCCCTCTTTGCCATGGGTTTTTGGTTATGGGTCATGGGTTGGTCCATCGGTTATATCTAGATTCAATGTATCTAAGTATACATTGTATCAAGTCTTTTGGGGTATGGATTAAGATCCATGGGTTATGATATTTACCCATCCTAATAAACTATTACAACAAATGCTTAATTACTACATTTTTGTATTTAAATAGCTATATGTAAATGCTTTACAAAACTAACATGTATCCTTTATAATTGTACTTAAGATAACATTATATTTGTTATCAACAAAACACAAAGAGATCGCAAAATATTAATAAACGGTTTTACGGTTTATTTGTATTAACAATCTCCCCCTTTTTGTTGATGACAAAACATAATGTTATGATGAGTAAAACTTAAGAATAGATGTAAGTTTTGAAAGCCCTAAGTTTTACTTCTTCTCCCTTTTGTTGAAACAAAAGTTAACCCTGGAAGAAATAAACAAACTTAACTCCCTCGACGGTAGCTCCCTTGTTTGGGCGCCAAGTGAAGAAAAATAAAATCCTACAAAAGAAAGGTTAGTAACATGCTTATATAATCTTGTGGTTGCCGAGAATCAAGATTGGGAGCCAAGGTATGTAAACAAGGCCTTGTAATAAAACAACAAATTGTAGTGGTATGTATGCCACTTACAAGCATGTAAAAATAAGAACAAGACTTGTTCTTGAAAATGACTTCAAAAATAATACTTAAAAGTAGAAAAGTAGTAGTAGTGATTCATTCCATGCTTGCATAAGGTTATGGATGGAGGTTTTGATGAGTAATGGTATTGATGCGATCAAGGATGAGGTTGAGTATGAAACGCATTTCTTCCCTAACTTCTATTGCAATTTCCCAGTGGATTGGCAATGTTCACAATGTAAATGATGTGGGTGATGAGTGCGGAAGTTTTCCGGGTTGATTTGATTTGAGTTATGCGGAAGTTGTGGTGGAAAAATAGGAAAATATGGATCAATATCCGGAATGTTAGTAAATGGTGGTGGAAAAGAACCTAGATGTTCTTGTGATGTGATAGGAGCTAATGGTGGTGATGTTTCAAGATCTTGAAATAAAGTATTTGGAGATGTGGAGGGTGTTGAAAAGACTAATTCTTTTTCTTTAGGTTGATTAGATCTTGTTGGAGTCTTAAGGAGTTCCAAAAGAGTTATTTTAGGTGGTGATGAAGTTGGTGTACTTGTTGGTGACGAGGGTGGTGCTATAATGGAAGCATCTTGTGGTGAGTTATTTGTTGAGGATGAATCATTTGAGGTTGGTTTTGCTAAACAACAAGATCGGATACTAATCCGCATGGATATCCTAGCATTTGATTGTGGTATTTTGGATGGTGGAAGTACAAAGGTTTGGATATCATGATTGTTTGTACTAGATGATTCTCCTAAAGGGTTTTGGATGACATGATGAAGTGTGTTTGTGAGAAGGAGATGGAGTATGCAAGCATTTTGGGAGTTATATATATAGAAAAACAACACATTGTAATGAATGTTGACCCAAAATGTGGATTAAAATCTAATGATTAGATATGAATTCAAGGCATGTGATCATGAGAACACACGCATTAAAGAGCATACTCCCAAAAATGAAGCAAATGTGGATTTTCATCCAAAGTGAAAAAATAGAAGTTGAAAAGCGACACATTTACGGATCCCACGGATCCTTCCTCGAGGGATCCGGTCCAACATGAAGGCTGGGATCCGTGGGTCCGTGATTCGTGCAAAGACAAAATTTTCTTTTGGAAACATTTTTGCCTATTGTGTGCCTATATGCAAACTATTTGAGTTGCGGTTTTCGACCTCTAAAAAGAAAAGGAAAATAACTAGAGAAAATAAATCCTAATTGAGATAGCCCGAAAACACACATTTGGTACATAAGTACGTAATATTGTGTTATCAATGCTCCTAATTCATTTTGCTTAAATGAATGTACCAAAACACATATTAATATGTTCCTTTAGCATTCAAAAGACATGAGATGCAATGAAACGGGTTTTACTTTGTATTAATAATGAAAAAGTGATTTGTCCTAGACGTGAGAAATTGCTTTTGTGAAATTGATACTGGAAGGTATCATTCTTTTAGAAAACAATTTGAAAGGAGATTTTCTTTAAAATGTGTATGTAGTTATGTGAAAGAAAAAAAAATTATAAATGGAAGACTTATCTTGGGTTTTGAAAATTCCCGTATTGTTTGTGAGTTGTGCGTGAAATAGAAATCCTAGACTCAGAAAGAAGAAGGCTAGTGTTTACATACCTTGTAGAATCAATTAAGTTATGACGTTTGTTCCATTAGGCCAAGACCAAGACGAAGTAGATTGAATTGTTCCCGCTTCAACGGTTTGGTGAGGACGTCGGCTATGTTGTCTTCGGATGCAACCTTCTCAATAGAGATGTTCCCTTTGAACATTGTCTCTTAGGAAGTGATGACGAATCTCAATATGCTTTGTGCGAGAATGTAATACCGATTCTTGCTTAAGTCGATTGCACCTTTGTTGTCACATAGGATGGCTATGTCGCTTAGATGGATGTCGAGTCTACTAACGCTTGTTTCATCCATAGTGCTTGTTGGCATGCTTTTGCACGGTGGAGACGCACTCGGCTCGGTTGTTGATATTGCAAGTGCCGTTTGTTTCTTAGAAAACCATGATGTTAAACAACATCCCATAAAAGTACATACCCCACTTGTACTTTTTCTATCAACGTAATCACCTACATGGTCAGAATCTGCATATACAATTGTTTCTACTCCCGTGCCCTTAGGATACCATAATCCTAATTGTGTTGTACCCTTAATATATATAAATATTCTTTTTACGGCTTCTAGGTGTGATATTTTAGGGTCTAAGGTTGAGACGAAACAAAACAAGATACTTTGGTTTTGAACTTGAGACCTTAATGTTCGCTCGCTTAGTTTTCCTATGACTTTATCTACGGGTGACCTTTGGACTCTTTAATGTTTACTATTTTATCACTTAGAGGTTCTTCTTCTTCACTTATCTTTTCTTTATTACTATGGCTTCACTTTCTATAATCTCGCCATCGACAAGAGGTGGAGAGGGTTTGGGTGGACTTTCATCAAATTTTATATTTAATGACTCTTCTACCTTCATTGATTCTTTGTTTAATATGACGTAAGCCTTGCTATTTGGCGAATAACCTAAAAAGATACATTCGGTTGATTTAGGATCAAAGTTTGTAAGGTAATCTTTAGTGTTAAGAATAAAACATTTACTACCAAAGACTCTAAGGTGATTTAACGTAGGCTTTTTGCCTCGAAATAACTCATATGGAGTTTTTCCTAAGATTGGTCTAATCAAGACTCGATTGAGTATATACGTTGAAGTATCAACGGCATTACACCAAAACTTTTGAGGTATGGATTGTTCATTAAGCATGGTTCGACTCATTTCTTGTAGAGTTCTATTCTTTCTTTCTACTACCCCATTCGATTGTGGAGTGCGTGGAGCCGAGAAGTTGTGAGTAATACCATTAGCGTCACAAAAAGCTCCGAATTGCACTTCATTATCGAATTCCCTACCATGATCCGTCCTAATAGACACTATGGGTCTTCCTAGTTGTCTTTGGATCTTTTGCTTAATATTTCAAAATAGTTAAAGGTTTCGCTTTGTTCTTTAAAATTTTGTCCAAGTATACCTAGAGTAGTCATCCACTATTACCAAAGTATAGTAGTTGCCTCCATAACTTTGGATAGCGGATGGACCAAATAAATCCATATGTAGTAATTCTAGACACTTAGTTGTGGACACCAAGTTTTTAGCTTTATGACTCGAATGAGCTTGTTTTCCTATATTACAAGCATCACAAAAATGATGTTCATATTTTAACTTAGGTAGATCTCTTACTAGATCTTTGGATGATAGCGATCAAGAAGTCGCATGTTGGCGTGACCCAATCTTCGATGCCATAAGGTCAAGTATCATCCATAGAGGTAAGACATAGTTTGTCTTTAGGTTCATTACCGATTTTAATGACATAGACTCCATGTTTCCTAATTCCTCTTCCTATGGTTATGCCATTTTTAAGTATCTTACTATCGGTTTGTAAAAGTACATTGCACTTTTATCACATATTTGTCCTATACTTAAGAGATTAAAGTTTAGGTTTTCTACGTGACACACATCGTTAATGGTTAGAGATTTGTTAGAGATCGTACTTTACCGATGATTCTACTTTGCTATTTCCAAACACCACATTACCTCCATCAAGGATTCAGACGCGTGGAGAATAGATCCCTATCCGGTCATGTGCCTCGTGCACCCGCTATCCTTGACCCATTCATCGGGGTCTAGGTCGACCTTTAAGCACACCTAAAACAATAATAAACTCAAAGTTTGGTCCCCATTTGTTCATGGGTCCATTAGTGTTAAACATTCCATTCATGTTAGACATGTATGGATAAGATGAGTATGCATTCCATGGAGCAAAGTTTTGAAAAGGAGAACCGTTTTGCATGTTTGGATTCCATCCCATTTGATGGTTACTTTTTGGGTAAACGTTATTAGGTCTCCTAAATGAATTAGGTTTTGAAAAAGATGAAACTTTGTTTCTTGCAAAAGTAGGATTATATTTTGGAGGTGGTTGTCTAGTGGTGACATGAGTTGGTTTCTTCCTATTAACTATAACAAACTCAGTTCTAGGTAAGGAAGCTACGTTATTGCTACTGTTTGCTACAGCAGATCCACGGATCCCTTTCTGTACACTAGCGGTTCCCTTTTTAGGGGATCCGCCACAACAAAGGGTTGGTTTTTCTAGTTCCTTAACGAATTTTGTTTCTTTACTTTCACTAGTTGTTGGATCAAGTTGTTGACTACCTAGACCTTTTTGATTATTACCGGTTTTAACACCTTCGAGTATTGTATCTAAAGTGTTCGACTCATTCTAGCAATTTTAGAATCTAAGTTATCCACTAGTGTTTGAAGTTGAACAAAGTTCACATTCACCACTTGCTATTTTACCTTTTTCTAAACGTTTTAGTTTTGCTTTTAATTCTATGACTTCTTTATCTAAACGTTGATTTTGACTCTTTAAAAGCTTATTTTTGTTAACTAATTTTAAGCTAATATTGCATAGTTTATCATATTCATTATGCAATGAGTCGTCATCAAGTGATGAGCTACTATAGTATTCGTGACATACCTCGTCGTTTGCCATGAGGCAAATTTCTTCGCCTTCCTCGTCGCCATTCCCATGTTCCGCTCACGAACGCCTTTTGATCATACCGTTTGGGACACTTACTAATAAAGTGGTTTAGGTCCCCACATTTAAAGCAAGTACGATCATCCTTTGGCTTCTCGTCCTCTTTGCTTTTCCGAAGCCTTCTTATCGCCATACGGTTGTTTGACGATCTACCATTTCTTCTAAAGAACTTTTAAAGTCCCTTACCGCCATAGCGTACTCTTCGTCGTCACTACTCAAGATGAGTTCTCCTCATCGCCGAAGCCTTTTTGGCTTTAAGGGCAAGAGATTTGTGTTTCTTTCACCTTTGAGGCTTCGGAATCTTTAGCAAGGACAAGCTCGTAGACTTTAGGTTGCCTATGAGTTCATCGAGGTGAGGATTGTCAAATCTTTTGACTCTTCGATTGTCATTACCTTGGATCTCCACTTCGATGGAAGTGCTCTTAGATATCTCCTAACATGGTTACGGCTAGAAAAGGATTCATCAAGTGCTTGTAAAGATGTAATAATAGTATTAAAGTTAGCAAATGAATGATCTATAGTTTCTCATCCGATATTGAAAATTGTTCATATTGTTGAGCAAATAAATCAATTTTATTATTTTTAACTTGTTGGTTGCCTTGATGAGTTACAACTAAAGAATTCCAAATTTCTTTAGAGGTTTTAAGCATAGATATTCTTTCGAATTCCTTTTCGGTAAAGCATTATATAAAACCATTTTGCTTCACTATTTTTGGAAAGCTTTTTCTTCATTTTATCATTTAGTTTATCATGAGGTATGTGAACTAAATTTCCTTTATCATCATTTGAGGTAGCCTCAAAATCACCGATACGCTTACGCAGCTGCTGCTCGGGGTCAAAGGAACTTCCTTTTAAATCGAAAGAAGTTTTTCAACACCCTAGCAAAGTGAACCTAATCGCTTGTAGTGTAGTATTAGGGTAAGCCACGGGTATTGATATCGCTCTCTAGGGAATAGGAATGCTAGTGAGAAGTTACTACGCTAAGGTTAAGGTTAAGGAAGATTATTTTTATCTTTTTATGTTTTTAGGAAATTGAAAAGTACGAATCTCGGTATTGGATTTGGGGGTTGGTATTTCACCGATTACTCTACTATTATCTAATTATCTAAACTAATGTGGTGGTAGTCTATGTCTAATTAATGTGTGCTCGTATGATAGTTTAAAGATGTGTTTACTTAGGTTTTACTACTCCTTGATTATCTCCTATTGATGGTTGAGTTGTCACGTCCTTATTCTTAGTTGCGTTGTGTGTCTAAAGTTGTAGGTATGCGTTTCTCCTAACTCTTTGAACTTACCAAAGGGTCTCGCCTACAAAACCCACTAGGATAATAAACTCTTACTCTAAGGCACTCTTGGATGGTTTAGCTTACAACTACTCGTGTAATTATATTCTAAGGTTCACAAAGATGAATCAAGCATTATACACAACGAATGACCTATCGCATTACTAGATCATTAATCAACTAAGATAAGAAACAACCAATCAATATTTAATAATTAAGTTTCATATTCCTAAGCAAACACACAAATAAATTAGCGGACATGGAGAACATGCAAGCATACACACAAATAATCAAAGACATAATTGAATTGATGAAGTAAATACTTATCTTGATGTAAGATAGGGTTTGGAACCCTAAAATATCTGTATAAGACACCCTTGGTTCGGTTTAGGTTTTTACTCAAAAAGACTCTTAAAACCGAAAAATTCGGATTCTATATATAATATTATATATGCGACGGTGTCACCTTATGTTTTGTGACGCCGTGTCGCCGCTATTAGAGTTTCGCTTGGCCACGTTAACCTTGCAACGACGTCACCTTATGTCCGTGACGCCCCTCTTCGCCTTCCGACGCCGTCTGGTCGATCTAGGCCGTCCGGGTAGCAACGGCCTACTTTTTAAAGCCCGACGTCGTCACTTGAAAATAGGGTTTTGGCTCAGATCGTCACAAAATCCTCCGACGGCGCCGCACTAACACCGACGCCGCGCCTCGCTTTCAAGCACTTTGAGTGTCTCGATTCGACTTTGGCCATTTTCTTTCTTCAGATATTCGCGCCTTTTCATCCAAATAAGTGCCATTCCAAAGATTTTGCCTTCAAGAGACCTAAAAGTGAAAAGAAACGATATTAAGCAATAACGGATACAAAAGTGATCAAATAAGGACTTAAACGACCCTCAAAATGGTACCTTTAAAACCTTATCAATCACCTTCAACAATAATGTACCAAAGATCAATATCTTTAGACTTCACATATGTTTCAATCTATTTTCCAATATATAAAACCATTAGTTTCAAGTAGTGGTGGTCGTTGCATAGAGTGCCCTTCCTTATAATTTTCGTAACCCATAGTGATCGAAAGGTTTTAAAATACAATTTTATTTTAAAACTTTTATAAACTTAGCTCTTGATGCCAATTGTGGAAAACTAGAAGGGGGGTTGAATAGTTTTGCCGATTTTAAGTTGATTTCAAAACTTTAGATTCGATATTATGTGAAATCGTATGGATGTTGAGAACGATAGATCTAATGATAATGCAAGCAAATAAATAAAGATAAGGGATAGAAATGATACAACCGATTTATAGTGGTTCGGCACAAGGACACCTTCCTTGCCCTACTCCACCCCCGAGTCACCTACTCGAGAGTTCAAGCACTATGTCAACAAACTCCTTCACTTGGCGGAGAAGCCTTCACAACGTTGCTTACACTTTTTCCCAGACAAAGCTAGATACCGAGTCCGTAGTACGGTGGACCAACCCAACACAACTATTACACAACAAATATGTGAAATATCAAATACAAGATCTTCGGCATGTAAATCTTATGAGTGACAAATCAATCAAGGACCCTTGCTTGGATGACTTGTAGAATGCTCGTGATCTCGCCTTAGAGAAGGACTTATATGAGGATCACAAATAGAAAGAAAGAAGAACAACTCTCTAGATCGTGATCTATATGTTAGAAGAGAATGAGAGTGTATGAGATTTAGTAAGAAGAGGGTGAGTTAGAATGAAGAAATGGCTCTCATTTATAGGAAAATTTCTTCATCGTTCCACGGATCCAACGGATCCCTTCCACAAGCGGATCCGCCTAGTGTAATCCTAGGATCCGTGGAACGCCTCTTGCCCATGGGTTTTTGGTTATGGGTCATGGGTTGGTCCATGAGTTATATCTAGATTCAATGTATCTAAGTATACATTGTATCAAGTCTCTTTGGGTATGGATTAAGATCCATGGGTTATGATATTTACCCATCCTAATAAACTATTACAACAAATGCTTAATTACTACATTTTGTATTTAAATGGCTATATGTAAATGCTTTACAAAACTAACATGTATCCTTTATAATTGTACTTAAGATAACATTATATTTGTTATCAACAAAACACAAAGAGATCGCAAAATATTAATAAACGGTTTTACGGTTTATTTGTATTAACACAAAGCAATCAACAGCCTTATGGTAATCGACACGAGCCACGTGGGCATAAGTATCAAAATAGTCTATTCGACTTTTGTTTAAAGCTCAATGACTAGTCTAGCCTTGAACTTTCAATAGTTCCATCTACCTTCATTTTCCTTTTGAATATCCATTTGCAACCCAAATGTTTGCAACTGTGAGGTAGATCAACCAACACCCAAGTGTTGTTCCCATGATGGAATCCATCTCATCATTGATTGCTTCTTTCCGTAAAGCAATATCCTCGACTTCATTGCTTCTTCAAATGTCTTGGGATCATCCTCAACAATGAAGCAATAGGAGTATTGGTCCGAGACCTCATCCCTTGTTCCTTCAACCAAGTATAGTTGAAACTCGTGTCCAAATGACTTTGAGTCCTCGACCTTTTGCTCTTCCTCGAGCATGTGTTCAAAGTTGTTGAACCACAACCTCATCGGGGACCACCGATGGTTCATCATCGGGGACCTCCGATACACCAAAGTCATGAGTTCCATTAGAATCCTTTGACTTGGTCTAGGGACCGATGAGAATCTATTCTCATCAAAGTCTCGCATCCCTTGATTCAATTATAGAGTTAATTGAAATATATTCATTAGGTTCAATAACATAGAACCTAAAAGCCTTGGAATGCTCAAGATATCCAACAAAGATGCAATCAATGCCTCTTTCACCCAAAGTTTTCATCTTTGGATCGGTAGTCTTACAAAATTTCTACAACCCCAAACCTTGAGATAGTTCAGTTGGGTTCCTTTTAGTCCAGAGTTCATAAGGGTAACCTTGTTCCTTTGTTAGGAACCCTATTTAATAAATAGCAAGTCGTTAACATAGCTTCACCCTTAACCATTGACTCGATCCGAATAGGACAACATGGAATTAACCATCTCCTTCAAGACCTCGCTTTTCCTTTCGTAAATACCATTTTGCTAAGGAGTATAAGGGCGATCGTTTCATGGATTACACCAACAGATCGAAAATACAGAGTATCCATGTACTCACCTCCCTATCGCCCTTAATCTTTTGATCAAAGACCCAAGTTGTAATTCAACTTCGGTTTTAAACACTTTGAATTTATCTAATGCTTCATCCTTGGTATGTAAGAGATAGAGATAACAAAATCTAGAAGCATCATCAATAAATGTCACAGTACTTCTTATTCCCCAAAGAAGGATTGGCATGCAAATCACACAGTCATCGTATAAGCTCCAAGATCTTAGTCTCACGACTAACACCCCGAAAAGGTTTCTTGGTTATCTTGGTCAACATGCAAGTTTTACACTTTTCGTTGTCCATGTCAAATGTGGGATTAAACCATCCCTAGACATATCTTGCATTCTTTTATAGTGTACATGGCCAAGTCTTTCATGCCATAGGGTAGAGTCACAGGTCAATGGTGGTCACAAATGCTGAATTAACATTGTCAGTGGAAATATTAAGCCTGAACATTTGATTACATAAATAACCAAAACCAATAAAAACACCATTCTTAGAAAGCACAAATTTATCAGACGCAATAACTTGTTTATATACATGATTATTCAAACACTACTTGAAACCAAGTTTTTCCTTATATCGTGAACATGAATAACATTAAACAAAGTTACAATCTTTTCGAACTAAACCTAAGATCTACACAACCATGACCATGCACCAAGGTCGTTGACTCATTTCCCATGTGAAGAATAGAACCATCATTCGGTGACTCATAAGTCTTGAACCGCCTTCTATCTTTGCACACATGAACTGTTGCACCGAGTCAACCCACTACGCAACATCATCATCCTACACATAATGAGATTCGGATACATATGTAACATAATAAATCTGAAAAACTTATTAACCATATTCGACCTTTCAAAGGAGTTGGAAGAACCACCACTCCCTAAACCATTAGTGCACGATCCATTGGCTTTACCACCAACTTTAACACCCTTACGGTCCCTTTTAATGTGACCGGTTTGCCACATTTCCAACAAGTAGGTGTTGCCTTCTTGTTAGGATCCGCCTTTGTGTTATCATGATATTTGCGTTTGCCTTTGTTGTCATTATACCGGTGGAGTTGTTATGCTCTACCATATTGACAACAGATGGTCCAAAGAAGATTGCTACCCTTTGACTTGTCATTATCCCGCACCTTGAGAGATTCCTCAATGCGCAGATGATCGCCAACTCAACCGAGTTAATTCCTCCTTCTTATGTTTCAAGGTATGTTTGAAATCTTTCCAAGAAGGAGGAAGTTTATCAATAACACAAGAGACTTGAATAGCCTCATCCATGTGCATATTGTGTTGTGTAAACCTTCCAAGTATTCCAAGAAGTTCATTGTATTGTTCCATGACTGGTCTTGAATCAGTCATTTTGTAATTTGTGAAATTACTTACAAGAAACTTCTTACTTGATGCATCCTCACCATATATTTGGCATCCAAGGAATCCAGCGTTCTTTGAAGATTCAAAGTTCGATAAATATCAAACAGAGAATCGAGACATACCATTGAGAATAAGACATCTGCATATGTATTCATCATTCTCCCATTTGCTCCTCCTCCGGTCCGCTCCACAAGAGCATCATCCCCATCATCGTGAATAGGTGTAGTTAGCACATACACCACACTCATGCTTGATGCAGAGTGCATCTTCTTCCGCCACCTCCTAAAGTCCACCCTTCAAACTTATCAAGCTTGGAAAAGTTTGGAGCCATATGTTCATTGCGAAAGAAGATCCATTGATTATCACAAAATAGTTTACTTTGATTGTTGGGGTTGTACTCCCGAATGTGGTTAGATAATCAATTGCGAGAAACAAACAATGTGTCGGTGAGAAACAAATACCACTAGGTGGTTACCTGATATCACTTGGAATCGTGTGATCACTTTCCAAAGTAAACTATTCAACCCTAATGCCCGGGTTACATGAATATCTACTTGGGATAAGACCAAATGTAGTTATAGAATTAGCACAATTCAATAACCCTTCGCTTATAAGTGTTAATCGTTTTCATGTGTCCTTCATGCATAATCGGATCTCCTATTTATAGGAGTTTACTCTAAGCTAGTCAAATGGAATTATGAGTATTAATCGCCCATTAATAGCCTCATAATTATCCCCATTATAGCCATTAGTGGTTACATGACCAATTAAACGTGGTCATTAAGCGCTTGAAACCGCCACTGAATAAGTCAAAGTCGTTACAAGCGGACTTTCATCAAGATTTCATAGCGCTAGCGATGGATACATCGCTCGATGGAAACATTGTTTCAAAGTGGAAACATTGCTTATCGATGGAAACACGCCTGATGGAAACATCGCTATTAGTGGAAACCACAAGCGTTACTTTTCACAAGCGGTGCTTTCTACTAGCACTACCAATACAAACCACTATAAGAGTCGGGTGTTCATGGACCTTATGGGTGTACACTCCGTACCTCCTAACCCATTACAAGGTGTGAACTAATCCCACAAGTGCACTAAATTTTCCAACACACTCTTCTATGAGTACTCTTAATGAAAAGTGAATGTTTTAACATGGTTCTTGGTTTTAAACTCATCTACTCAAAGTCTAGTTTCCAAATATATAAATTTCTCAAAAAGTTGAGGTGGTTTGGTTAGTGAAAATTGCAAAATGGTGTAAGGAGAATGTGGAAACAAGAAAAAGTCAGATGATCAGTCTAAGAACCAAGGCAGGAACGACAAGAACAACAGACAGAGAACGGGAAAGAACTTTGCTATAACTGGCTCGGGCAAGGGCAGGTGCAGGTGTAGCGCCAGCATAAGAAGTTTTGCATCGATTTTTCCTTGTTTCTTCTGCAAGATGGGGAGCATCATTTCCAATTTCACTCCTAGCATGCTAAACTTGAAGTTTGGGAAGGTGTTAGACTTTGAGCTGTCATGATTGATCTCTGAACAGGGTGATAATGGCGCAGATGCACATGCACACGGACACAACCAATGCACTTTCATGTAATATAGATTTTGAGTCCAACCAAGCATAATCTAAGATAACTACCCCCATCATTCCATGATCCCTCTTAAATTAAGCATAATTGACCCCACTAACACCCAAACTTAATATCATAGAAAAATAGATTTAAAATCATTTGACAAATATTTTTATTTTAAATTTGTTATAAAATATTTAATTAAATATAATTTCTCTCTCATAAACATACACCAAATCTAAATACTATATCAAATCCAAATCCTAATTCAACCACACTTATAAACCAAACGGGCCATTAGTATTAGACATTCTAAAATAATAATATAAACACTTAATATAAGATGGATGGAGGGTGAGTTAGTTTGCATACTTTTATTTTGGTGCTTACCAAAGGACAAATCCCCATCATCCATCTAGTTTGATCTAATGGTTGGAATCAACATAAGATTTAATATGTCAACCTAAGTCCATTTCTTTTATTGTTTTTTTCTTGTCTTTTTGTCTTTCTTATTTATTCACATTTTTTTGTCTTTTTTTTAATTCACGTTTTTTTTTTCGCTTTCATACGTTTTCGTCTGTTTTCATACGTTTTCCATATGTTTTCGTCCGATTTCATACGTTTTCGTCCATTTTCTTACCTTTTCGCCCGGTTTCATACATTTTCGTCCGTTTTCATACGTTTTCATCCGTTTTCTTACGTTTACGTCCATTTTTCATACGTTTTCGTCTGTTTTCATACGTTTTCATCCTTTTTCATACGTGTTTTTACGCTTTCATACGTTTTCCGCTTATACATATTTGTCCGTTTTCTTACGTTTTCATCCGTTTTCATCGTTTTCATCCATTTTAAATGTTTTTGGCCGTTTTCATACGTTTATGAATATCACAAGTGATATGTGATATTCTGAATATCACATAATATCACTTAGGATATTGAGAATATCACTTGTGATATTTAGAAACGTATGAAAACGGACAAAAACGTAAGAAAACGGACGACAACATAAGAAAACGGACGAAAAACGTATGAAAACGGATGAAAATGTATGAAAGCGAAAACACGTCTGAAAACGGACGAAAACGTATGAAAAATAGATGAAAATGAACAAAAACGTATAAAAACGAACGCAAACATTAGAAAACGGACGACAAGAAAGATTGACATATTAAATTTTATGTTAATCTTCACCTTTAGATAAAATTAGATGAATGATGAATATTTGTCCTGATTAGCATCAAAATAAAAATAAGCAAAAGAAAATTTGTCGCCGATAGAATAGATATTTAGAACATTAACTTGTTGTCACCATTTATTACATAGATATATCATGAAATTAAAGCGAATGAGAAGGTCTCACAAGTCAACTTAAATCATACATGCTAAAAATGAGTAGTGTATCACGTGACTTCAATCATCATATTCATCACACCATTCTATTATTTTCACCTATAAAATGAACTCGAGTTTTACCACTACAAGCACCACTAAAAATGTCCTATAACTTTTTTGGCGACCAACACGACCAACCTTGGCCTAGCCATTGGTCTCGCCAAAATAACTTGGCAAATGCACCTTTTTCTTTCAATAACCGTAAATGCTACTCTGACTATTTTGCTGTTAACAATCGTTATGAACCTCTTATCCACCACCACCGACCAAGCAACTATTTCACTACACCACCATCACCACCGCAACCAACAACTAACAAGGTATGCTAAATCAAACATCAATAAACCATCACTTCTTAAAAGATTGAATATAAATGGTCAAAGTTAATTTAGACGATAATTATAAAAGATTTTGTATGAGTGATAAAATTACTCATTTTAACATTTTAATAGAAAGTTGTCTTTATAAAGAAATAATAATATGCATGGTCCTTTTTCATATGTTAATTTTTTCATAATTTATAACTTTGTTAATTAGTTGATATTTTTTTAGTTGACTAAGCAGGATATTGCGATGTTTGGGCAAAGTGGTTCAAAAGCTAAATTCCGCTTTCACGGCGGAATTGGTGATGGTCGTGGTGGGTTAGCATGTCGGATACCTGAAGAAAACACAAATCCCCGTCCACTAAAACTTTTTGATGAATTAAATCCTGTTAGTTTTCTATTTCATTTGTCTTCTTTATGCTAGTATATATATTATGGTAGTTTTAGTAGTACAATAATGGTTTTTTTTAACTTGTGACTTAAAGACACAAGTTACGCACATCAAAATACTCAAAAACTTACGAAAAATGACTCAGAGACCCACATAAAAGTACACTTTTTTGTACTTTTGTGTGAGTCTCTAAGTCCTTAGTTAGACAAACCCTATAATAATTTAATATCTTAATTTGTTCATTCTGGTATTAGATTGATATGCTAATCAAAGAACCGAAACCTGGTTTTATAAAGAATCATGTGACTCGAGCGCCTGCTTTGGCAGCGAAAGGAAGCAACGGAACTGGAGTGTATTTACCAGTGTATCCAAAGAAGATATGCTCCAAAGAAGGTAGTTACTCAAAATTTCGTTGAAGATACTCTTTAGGTTATTAAAAGTTAATTAATAATCTTAGAGAAAGCATTCAATAATATTGTAAAATTTTATTGACGATTGTCTTTTTAACATCTAAAAGAGTTATTCGTTGCTTTTTAACAAAAAAAACTACAAATAGATAGAAAAGCATTCTGAAAAGACGGAAATCTTTTTGGCCAAAAAATACTTTTTGTCGATTACTCGCTTATTGTTTTTACCGTATAAATTCTGGCAGACGTCAGATCAATTTATTATGTATTTTGGTCTTTGTTATTTTTAGTCCTCACTAGGTACGTTTCTTAAGTATGTTACTTCATGACGTGTGCGTATAATTAATTGGCGGTCTCTAAAAAAGAAAATGGAAAAGAAAATTATTAAGCAGTAGATTGGGTACTATGGGTGTATTTGGCGCAAATCATTTAAGATCATTTAGAAAAGGTGAGCGTTGTGATATTTAATGCTTGTTTGGCAAACAAATAACTTTATTTATTTTTTCAGAATACTCATTTTTCAACGCTCCCTGAAGTAGTATTTAGGAGTGTTGAGCATTAGGAGCTGTTTTACACATTATAATTATAACTACAGCTACGTTACCAAACGTTTTTATATAAAATATATATATAGATGCTGCTCACTGCTACATGTGATGATCACCCTTATTTCTCTATAAACGGGTTGTAGGTTCAAATTTACTAAGACGTGTACAGATGTTTATGCAAGTGTTTAGTTTTGTGGATATATTTTCTATATGTGTGAAAAATCTAGTGAGAAGAAATTTTGAATTAAGAAAAGTAAGAAAATTTGAATCTAGCAAGAAGAAAATTTGAATATATTTTCTATATGTGTGAAGAAATCTAGTGAGAAAAAAATTTGAATTAAGAAAAATAATAAGAAATTTCAACTGCACATTCAAATGAAAAGGAAAATTTAAAAGGAGATGCCTATATGTTTGTAGGCGCATATGAAATGCGCGATTTTATTTTCTTCTCACGATTCTCATTTTAATTTTATTTGTCATCTAATCATAACTCTTCTACATGTCGCATTAATATATGTTTGTAAAAGAGCTATCGCTTAAACTAGAAATTAACTGATCAAAATATTAATGAGCATGTAGATCTAACAAGTTTTTTGATTTATGAAGAATATTCAAGAGTGTAGATTTGGTAATTCAAGAGTGTAGATTTATGAAGAATATACAAGTAATAAGTATACACGATTAGGTAAGTTTGTTCACTGATTCATAAAAAAAGGTAAGTTTTTCACGTGTTAGAGCATAGAATATTATTAACCCCAATAAGAAATAAGTAAAATCACATTTTGAAGTGTAAAGGTTTAAAATCTATTTACTGTTTCAGACTTTTATGTTAACTACGTGCACTAACGCACGTAAAAACATATGTAAACATAACAAGATTTGTTGTTGTGTATCCATCTATGGTAAATAGAGTTTTTAATCCATTCAATATGCACAAGTTAAATTAGTTGTATGTTTTCAAAATGTGAATATTTTCTGAAAATTGAAGTAACACGCATGCAACCCTTGTTCCTCTTTGATTTTCTATTCTGGAGTACAATTTGCATGTTATAGTCTAGCTTTGCCGGTCAAAGTCATCAAAATATTATTGAATGAGGTTTACACACTTTTATAACTAGGTCCTTATGAACATGTAGCTTAACACATATAACTAATAAAAAAAATATCAATAAGGACCTTTTGTTATTATTATTACAAATACTGAAACTCAAAGGTCAAAAGTCATAGGTATCTTGGAAACTTGTAATGATCAATTGCTCAACAATGATTTAGTTATGCATAACAATTTATCAAACACAATATTTATCGTAATGTTTCTTGTGATAGGTATGAGTCATGGTAATGGCGGCTGCTGGAATGAAATTCGCGATGTGGTAGAGGCAAAAGAGTGTGCAGACAAAAAGGCAATACCTGTGGAGCGAATCCGACCATCAGAGACATCAGAGTGGCCATACTGATCATGTTATGTAGTGACTTTTATCTTTTAAGATGAGGAGCATAAAATATATACATATAAATAAATAATGTTTGAAGTATAATGCAGTAACTAAAATAATAGTTGAAATATGAATGCAAAATCTATGTTTAAATATATCCACCTGTAATCTTTTTGGCTTTTTCTATTTCTTTCAACATTTATATATGTTCAGATAAGTGATATACAAGCAAATTTAAAAATTTGAACACAAAAAATCAAGTATGTAAAAAGTTGTCCTAATAAGTAAGAGTGTTGATACGGACACTATCTTTTCTGATACATACACAATATTTGTGCATCACAGTGTTTCACATTGTGCATTACAGTGTTGTACAGTGTGGTGTATGCATTAAAAAAGATGGTGTGCGTATCAACCCAATAAGTAAACGTTTATTTATTCATTTTATTTTTGGGCTAAATATATAAAATGTTACTTGGGCTTATAGAATTGTCATGTAGCTAGCTAGGCCTTGTTGTTTGGATCGCCCAGAAACAGGTATATTGGGTTCAGGTTGTGCATTGGTTTGGTTTTTCGATTCTCCTGCTAATATGGTTTGGGTTCCTTGGTTTGTGAAACAATTAGTATTTGGCTCAAACCTAATTGAAAAAGCGAATCCTAATGCGGTTTGGGTCCCTTTCAAATTTTGTTATGTTTGAATTTTTTCAAAAATAATTACCTAATGTATATCGTAGACGATCAGTTATCACGTCCTTAATCTACAATAAATTTATTTAGCTTTGAACTCTCTATCATCCTTAGCTACAAGCTAAAGTAAATTACACGCATCACTATCTTTCCTCTAAAATCACCTTTACCAACGAAAAACAAACTTTATAACAAACGTACAGTTATACAAGCACAATGTACATCCACAATACACAAAAATATAAATCAACAAATACAACAATCACCCATTCCACTTCCACCCATTACACTTTCCACCCATTACATTATGAATTCAATGATCATTTTAAGTTGTTTTTTTTTTTTTTTTTTTTTTTTTAATATAATCCTTGTAAGGAAACCATATATCGAAGATACATATTCAGTTTCGACAGTAAGAAAAGTTCATTAAGAGAATTAATTTTTTTCGTATTAAGGGACAAATTTCAATCACTAATTCTATAAACGAAAAAAAAGAAATGACTTATTAATAATTTTAATTAAAACCCACATACACCCTTATTTTTTTAGAATTACATATCTCAAAAACCTTAAATCGTGAACCAATATAAATTACACTATCGTGACAAGCATTTAGCTATCTTTCAATCAAGAGGCAACTTAATGAACTTACGACAAAAAAATGGATTTTTTCAATACAATATTTTGTTTGGTATATCACATGTGATATAACATTAATCTTTAAATTCGAACACTCAACATGTTTTCGTAAAATAGACATAAGCATTTAAAACTCCAAATGATTCATCATTTTTTGCATTAAAAATATATATCTTTAGCTTTCCAACAATATATCACACACAAAATATAAACCCCTAAATAAATACAGTTTATTCACTGAATTTGAAGAAAATAGAAGACTTTTTTTTATAGCCAAACTCGCATGATGCATCAAATGTGATATAACACTAATTTGAGGGTAGAATGAATCGAACGCTCATCAACATTTCACGAACTGTTCGGTAAAAGTTCGTTTATGTTCGTTTATTTATTAAATGAACGAACATGAACAATATTTTACGATCGTTTAGTTAAATAAACGAACATGAACAAAAGTCACGTCCGCTTATTTATGTCCGTGAATGTCCGACATGCGTTCGTTAACGTTCGTTTATGTTCATTTATTTATTTATGTTTGTATATCATATTTTTAATTGTATAATTTTAAAATTAGTTTGTCTAAACAAAAAACACTTGTAAACAATATTAGATGCATAATTTAATAAAGTTTATGTTTGTTTGTATGTGTTTATTTATGTTCGATCGTTTATGTCCGTTTAGCGTTCGCTTAGTGTCTTAATGAACGAACATAAACGAACATGAACAACTCATTTTCTTAATAAACGAACATGAACAAGAAATCTCGTCCGTTTAAGCGTTCGTGTTCGTTTATTTGTCCGGTTAAAATTAAATGAACGAACATGAACAAGGCTCCGTTCGTGTTCGTCCGGTTCGTTTACAGCCCTACTAATTTGTAAGTTCGAACACTCAACATGCGGTCGTAAAATGAGCGTAAGTATTTGTATACAATTCAGGATTCACCATTTTATGCACTGAAAAATACGCATCTTTAGCTTTCCGATCATATAATACTTGAACCTTAAATCAATACGGTTTATTCAACTTCTATGAATAAACTCTAAATGATTCATCATTTGTGTTTTTGAATACAAAAATGATGAATCATTTAGAGTTTTACAATGCTCATTTTAAGACAACATGTTGAGTGTTCGAGCTTATATATTAATATTATATCACATGTGATATATTATGCAAACTTCTGTACCGAAAAACCAAAAACCAAAAACCAAAAGAGAAGTTTATTGAAGGTATATAAAAGTGTCATTCTAATGAAAGATAATTAATTGTTGTAATTTGTTTCATCTCATAATTAACGGTGTTTGAGATATACTCCTATTATTTTTATTAAACTAAGGTAAAAATGTATTTTAATTAAGGGTGAATTGCATATATATCCTTGCAAAAGCAAAAAATTGTATATATATCCAACTTAAACTAATAATTACATATATATCTTTCTTAAACCTTAAAATTGTCACATATATCTAAATAATTATTTTTTATATTTTTTCAATCACAAAATACATGAAAACTATAATTTTATTTTAAAATAACTATTATACCCTTGGTCTTATAATTTTATCTATACTACTTTATAACGCATTTTGCCTTCTAAAAATAGAAGGCTTAAAAATTAAGCTTCTAATTTTAGAGGCTTAAAATTAAGATAAGGAGCTCAATCATGAGATGACATGTCATTTCTTAACAAACCCAAACCTAACTTCTAACAAACTTCAAACCTAACTCCTAACCACCAAAAATTAAGATAAGAGCCCAATTATAAAACGACATGTGTACTTCTCAACTAAAAATTCATCTTTATTTTCAAATTAAAATATCTTTTATCTACTTATTTATATTATAATCTAATTTCACCATATTTTCTAAAATTTTATGCTCTTTAATTCAACATCCATTTTAATATATTTTTATGAGTTTTAGTTTTTATATTTTAGTGGGTTTATTTTATTTTAATTCAAATTTTTACAACTTTAACCTTTATTTCATTTATTCCAATCATATTATAGTCATCGAGACCAACACGCATCACATGCGGTACCCTTCTAGTATAATTACATATATCTTCATTTATAAGCTTATAAACTTTACAACCAAACACAATGAATGCCATAGTATACATTATCCATATGAAGCTAATGTGCTGAACATTTCTTGTTACAGTAGCTAGTTATCATGATGTGTCCATTACTTGCTATATGAACAATACACTTAGCAAATAGCCAAAAGACTTTCGCTACAGCATAAAACAACAACAGCAAAGAAAATAAATTTGACAAACAGGTAATAAACTGGTTAAAAGTAAATCAATACAACAAGAGTTTAGCATTTAAACTAACAAAATGAGCCAATAGTTTAACTGTTTTAGCATTCAATCTAACAAAAGATTAAGTGTTTTAGCAACTAAGCTAACACAAAATATGAAGAAGCAACCGCCTTCAGTAGGACTCCTAATTCGACACCATTTCAACAAAGCCTTCGCGACCTTTCGTATTTTTTCGTCGTCTCTTTTTAGCCTTGGATGTTTCACCAAGATTAACACTTTGAGCTGGAGGATTTTTGCATGACTTTTGACGGTGTCCATATCCATGACATTGGTTACACTGGTGTTTTTTTTTTTGGGCTCATCTGTGGGTGCAATTCTCTTCTTTTTAGGACGTCCAATTGGGCGTTTGATAATAGGTGGTTATATTTTATCCTCTATTTGTAGGTGTACCCATTTATCATTTACAGACATCGTAGCAACTTCTAAAGCATATGCATCTTTAAATTTTTCGATTGTGAAATACGAATCAACATAATTTTCGTAACTTTTCCTTGTGAAAGCAATGAATGCATCAACATGAACACATGGTAAACCCTTTACTTGCCAAACCCGACAAGAACATTTTTTCTCATCTAGCATCACCAACCATCGCTTCCCCTTAGTTTTCACTTCAGCGTGGTTTTCTTGCTTCTGCAAACTTCGTATTCGCCTAAGTTCTACAAGAAAAAAAACATAAGTAAAGATACGTTAAGGTACGTTAAGGTACATACGTAGCAATTTAATCATAATATAAATTAAACGATTATAGCTCAATTTACTTGCCTTAGAGATAGTGTTGATATACTTCTTAGCCATAGGAACTAATGTGCCATTCCATTTTTCAATAACCAACCTTTTCTCATCAAAACGCTTTAAAAGTTCTTCTCTTATGTTATCAAGAAGGTCAAGCACTGGATGGAAACGAAATGTGCCTATCCACACATTAAAAGCTTTTGAGATATTGTTGGTCAAGTAGTCACATTTTGATGAAGTGCCAAACTTGCTACAACTCCATATCTTATTATGGTTCAAGCTAAGGTATGCAATTGCATCTTCACATTCACAAGAGATCTCCTTTAACAATCTTTCATGCTCAATAATACAATACGTATTTGCAGCTCACCAAAGTTTGGACTTAAAGAAGTCATCACGATATTTGAGTTCTTGACCATCTTAAAGAAGCCTTTATATCTCAAATTTAGCTTGTACTTCGAAGATACTTGCCTAAAAGCAAAAAAATTAGTACAAAAAACGTTACGAGCAGACTAGAGTTTAAAAATCTTGCACTATGAAAATCACATAAACATACTCGATTGTTGGCGAGTTAACCATATTCTCCCATGTTGGTCTTGATGGGTCTGGAATAGAAACATCAACTATATCATTCATCTTTATGTTATACAACACTCCCCACTTTCTGCAACAGAAAAAAAACACAAACAAGTATCCATAAATTTCTAATAAAGATCAAATATTTTCTTTTTTAAAATCCCATTAAGAACCCAGTGTGACAAATTGTGCTCATGTCTTTCAAGTCTTAAATTAATATCAATGTATATCTGTTGCATTAGATTTAATGGGTTGAAAACTATTGGAATGAACATGTGGCAATGATTGACAAACTGAAAACAAAAACAATGAATAAAAAACATTAGATTTAATGGGTTGAAAACAGTTGAAATGAACATGTGCCAATGATTGACATATTGAAGACAAGAATACTATTATAACCGATGACGACTTACCAGGTTTTGGTTTATAGTTGTAGAAGATGATGGTCCATCTTGAGAAACAGAGAAAGAAAGAGTCAAGTTTATGTGGGATGGACTTTTTATAATTATACTATTATTAACATGTATTTTGTGATTTGAAATATATAAACAATAATTATTTAGATATATTTGATAATTTTAATGTTAAAGAAGTATGTATATATATATATATATATATATATATATATATATATATATAGTCCGGTTCTAGAGAAAAGTGTAATTAGAGAGAAAAGTGAGAAAAAAAGTTATAGGGTAGATTATGAAAATATTACAATCTTCGGGTAAAAACAAAAAAAAAGGAATGAACGGTCTTCTTATACCACCACCATCGACAAAAACACACACACACACTCACAATCACTACCACCTCCATCGCCACCCGCACCATTGCCACCACCACCGTCGCCACCATCATCGTCACCACCACCACCGTCGCCACCATCATGTCACACACAAATTCGATTGAAAAACAAACACACTCCAATCGAAACACACCCAATCCAATCGAAACACACATACTCCAATCAGAAACACACACTCCGATCAAAAACACACACACTGGATCAAAAACACACACATCAGATTAACAAAGAATTAAAAATTTAAGGATAGCAGGTGACCTAATTCCGTTCATTAGAAATTAAAGTAAGTGTTTAATTATAGGTTTTATTAATTTATATGATATTTTAGTGCATCATTGTGTCAATTATAAAATAATTGCTGTTATTGTTGAATGAAATCACATATTAAAGCATTTGTATATATTTAATTACAATTTAGTGCATATGCCTTAATAATATGTTAGAACATTAGTTTTTCTGAATAAGTGCATCCTGATTGATGTTATTGCATCTCTTACTATGGTAAGAGCATCATCTTATAAGTTAGGGCATCTAGTTGTTTGATTAGTGCATCAAAATATGTGTTACGACATCTGTTAGATAAGATCATCACGTTATAAATTAGGCATCTGTTTGTTTGATTATTGCATCTAAAATAAGAGTTAGTGCACCTGTTAGTATAATTTAGGCATCAATCGACTTGTTACAACACTTGTTTGTATAATTAGTGCATCAAAAATATGTTACAACATCTCTTAATATGTTAAGAGCCTAATGTTAAATTAGGCATTTGTTTGTTTGATTAGTGCATCAAAAAATGTATTATGACACCTATTAGTATGATAAGAGCATCATGTTAAAAGTTAGGGCATCTGTTTGTATGTTTATTGCATTGTTGCAACTACTCGGGCATGTGCTTGTATATTTAGTGCATCGATTAATAGATTAGGGCATCAATGAGTAAGATTAGGGCATCGTTAAACATATTATGGCATCTATATTTGTGTTTATTGCATCTTTTTTATTGTATTGTATAATTGAACTTCAATTTTGTCTGATTGTTTCCATTATATTGATTAATATTCATCTACTGTAGCCTCAAATCTCCCCACACAATGGTGAGATTCCACGAAGCACTTTTCAGTTTGACTTTGAACTAAAGAGGAAGATACTTACTGAGGCAGAGAAGGAAACCCCAAACTGGAGCAAGCTGTTGGAAAACCTTCTTCGGAGAACCCAAAGACTGATATCTCGTGTGGTATGTTGTTCTTCCAACTTTATAGTTTGACATGTCTTTGTATTGGTTCAGATATTCATGTTTTATATAGTCCAAGTTAATGATGACTTTCTCTAGGTGACCTTGCAATGTATTTTTATTGATACATCTTATGTTTAGCGTATTTAGAGTACTTATATCAAAGTATCCTGTAATCCAACATGGACATGCAATTTCATACCCACTATGTGGAAGTGGGCTTTTTTGGGTTATACTTTATTGCGAAAGTTAAGAAGCATGATTAAAGTGTTAGCTAAAACATGAGCAGGTTGAATTGGTCAAAACTTAAAAGTTACCCATGACATAATTGTGGCATTTACAGCCTCTTAATTTGCTACTAACCGGCCTGCCTATAATTCTACTAATAGTCTAACATAAGCCTGAAAAACTGGTCTTCATTCCTACTACAAGATAGCTGGTCTACTTTTGCTCCCCCTAAGCAATTTCCTTTCATTATAGCTCGAACAAATTTTGTTGTCGGTTTCTGTCTTTATTGAAGAGTTTCATTTAATCTTTGTAATCAGAATTAGTATCTAGTGTGTGTGTCTGGACATTGCATGTACAGTGGAACATATATTCTTCATTTCTTTGGCATCTCTCCGTGCTTGTTATCCTAGCAAAGCTAAATATTTAATAGATGTAAGTAACATTAGTGCACACGAATTGCATGTATCGATTACTCAGTTAGAAGTTACCTCTGCTCTGCTGTCATAAGCCTGTTTGGGGCACTCTCATGGTCCTTCTAATGAGATATTGAATCATGTCTTTATATTAGAGTCCATCACAACGTGTCAGATTTCATTTCAGTAATTAATTTATAGCCTTGTAATAGTTAGGTTTATCGATTTTATATGGATGTGTGTCTAATGGTGGCTCTTAGATATTAGTATTCCTCCCATCGTAACATGCTATTCACTTGGTTGATATGTGAAGGTTACAGCTTGAAATAGATGATTTATAGTTTTACAATGTTTTGCAATTTTAATAATGAAATGTATCAATACACAGTTAACTCGAATATAAAAGTAAGTATAGGCATTGATATCAATAGAGCAGATCAACTTTGGTGCATCAATGCATATTTGTTTAGTGCATCACTGAACACACTTATCTTTGTTATTGGAGTTGGGTCAAAACAAATCGACTTTGGTGTATCAGTTCATCTTTGTTTAGTACATCAATGAACACATTTGAAACGACACTTTTTTTCCTTCTGAATATGTGCTATCAACATGGATTGTCTCGCTTTAGCTTGTTTGAGATAATTAATTCCCAGAAGACAACCAATTCTTTGTGTTCTGGTTAATTCATTAAGTTAAGGGTAATTTCAGGGCCCATGGCTTGTTTTACTCATGCTTTCTGACCATATAACTACTTTACATGAAAGCGCATTGCTATCCCCTTCTTGAGGTGCATATATTGAAAAGCCAAAGTCTGCAACCTTGGCACACATACTATAGTCTAGGAGTATGCTACTTGATTCATATCTATGTAGATAACATAACCTTAGGATAGTGTTTAGAGACAGGTCAATGTTGGTTTTGTAGAATGATTAACTCAACACATGAAATGGTTCTGAACAGTGGCGAGGGTTCGTGAGGATCGCGTTGGGCTAAATATTTATCTTCCCGTGTTATTGCTCTTATATGCTGGTTCAACATTACTTATTTCTATGTTTTTTATGATTAATGTCTGGTTATTGTAGCAATAAGGAGTTAAGGACCATTGGTGTCATCAGTAAAATATATGTATTAGTGCATCTGTTATATATGTATTAGTGCATCTGTTTTATATGCATTAGTGCATTTGTTAAAAGATTTGTGCATCTGTTAATGTAAAGTAAAAGGACCGGAATTGGATAGTGATCCAAAATCGGCATTTATGGTCGGGTTGCTCGTCTTCAAGATTACGTGTCAAACACCATAATAGGCGAGCATGGAAGAGATAAAATCAAATACCGAAAGCGAGATTACCCTTAGCAACTTAATTGTCGAAAAGGATAAAATGACCAAGCTTTTAATGAAGGTCCATATAGCGATTTTATTATTGCTGCTCAAATTTAATCTTGTGGTTTAATTTGTTATGCTTTGTATTCATCGAGATAAAGAAAATTCATTTGAGGGCACAAGAACATATCCGTAATATCTTCAATGACCATGACAAAATGAAAATGAAAATAGAAAATGAAAGGAGAGTACTTGAACTTCGTGACCACCGAATCCAGAGCGTGAGGTTGTAAATTAAAAGTTGGTGAAAGCGTGATGAAACTTGCAGATGATCATAAGGTAATTAACTCGCTTTTAGAGGAAAAATTAAGAGTATCTTACTAATGAAGAGTTGTGACTTGTGATCAGTTCAAGTATAAAGAGATGTGTTTGAGTTTTTTCTAGCTTAAGAAAAACTAACGATAGAAGATGTGAAAGGAACATTAGATATATTAAGACATCTATATGTATGTTTAATGCATCTGTTTATATGTTTATTTTTCAGATGAAGATTTGAATATGGAAATGGTTGCCATTAGTTCTGAAGTCAGATCGCAAAGCGTTCTTTGCAGGCCAATAGAAAAGCATAGAACTAGGTAACTAAATATCTTGAAATTGCATGTGTCTAGTGAGCTTCGTAAGTTTGATTTTATATTACAAATCTAAGTTCCAACACAATGCTTACATGACACGTATTAACAGTTATCGCAAATCTAATCGACTTCTATTTAGCATAACAAAAGTGCAGGTTGAGAGTGGGAATCCAGACTTTCAAGTCATCCATTCAATGGTGCTTCATCTTAAATCACCCATAGGAGATACCCAGTGTTTAAGGGTACCATCGATGTATGTGTATCCAGTGTTGAAGCTTTTTGTGTTATTTACTCTTTCCAAACCTGATGTTCTGTTTTACTGTTCTGTAGAAATTCATATGTAAAGACCCGTTCCTGCAGCCGTTTTTTCAGCTATTCAAGCTATATCGACCGATTCAAAGCAACAGGTACAATATTTTCGTAATTTGGCTTCAAAGCAACAGGTACAATATTTTGTGTAGTTATATTTGCTTGTGTAACACCCCAACCCGACAAGGGTAAAGATATCACAATACGGTTTCATATCAGAACTTTAAATACTTATACAAAAGCGGAAGTCTTTACAAAATAATCAAAAGAAAACATAATAACTTAATAATCAAAATAAATCTAGGATCTCTAGGTAAAGTCTTGCTCTCAACTCTACTCTCAAACCCGGATCACCCATCCCACAAGCTCATCTTGAATGCTTAAAGCCCGCCGAAAAAGAAAAGTCATGGTGAGCTTATAAAGCCCAAAGGAATGATATAACGAAACAAAAGCTAAAACAGAATAAATATACAAATACGAAATCAAAATGAAATGATGGCGAAGGATCTTTTAGAATTTCATGAAGCACAAATATACACAATCCAAACAACCACATAACAGCTTGAGACATCACATAGCACATCAATGACACAAACACAAACATATCGAACAACCAAACACATTTCATACCTAAATAACAGACACGATAAGCCAAACCGAAAGTCTAAAAGCTAACGGAAAACACTACTAAACAAATAAACATGGCATTCATACAAATCAATTAATCAACATCTATAGCACTTAATGCAATATTGTAGCAGCGGAAATAGCAGACATGTCATCATGGACATAATAGCTAAACCAGCTCATATCAAATCCTAACCTTAGCGTAGTTTAAACATGGCGTGTCGATATATACGTATAGGTATATTAACGGGTAATTAAGTTTCACAATATTAATCGAACCGATTTTACAGGATGAACTTACATAACAATCGAATACACACTAGTATAGTCATCTTACAAATCAACGAATTCACGAATAATAACAAATCATAATACCGAGATATATGAATCATGTTTAAACATATTAATCATATCCTAGCATGGCAAACGGTAGTCACATAAACATGTAAAAGCATAAACATCTTCAATAAACATATAATAACTCAAGATGCAAATGTATTGGCAACACGGAATCATAAATGTAATTTCTAAAATGTAATTAATGATAAGGTTTAGTCATCCACCACGAGCCCGTAAACATATCGATCATAACAAATCATAAGTAACCATTGTATGAGGGTGACCTCGGAATACCTTATATAATACGAGGAGACCTCGTAACCAATGGAGTAGCTAGCTCCCAAAATTTGTGAAGACGCGATTGCACACCGACATCATTCACCGTAAAACATATCAAATAATGAGATAATGTATCTAGGATGCATCCATACGCCTTCCTACATATTCACAAATATGCTTCACCATCCGTAGACGTGGCGTAACATCACTCTATCGCCCTAGAGTCATATCGAGGTGCATCATCGACACGGACATGGAACCCCATGACTAGTTAAATATTTGGCTCGGTGTCAAACTAACTTAGGTCAAACCGATTTGTCATAAACGATACGTATCATAATCCAAACCCAAAGGTCACATGATAACATATCGATAGTCCATATCATAAGGTTCATATTCGTCACAATTCATCACAATTCTCAAATTCGGTCATTCCTCATACTCCATATTCATCATTTCATAACGGTTCGTGCATGGTTTTGCATTTTCATTTAACGGTTATTTTCTTATTAAATAAACGTTATCGCGTAATTAATTATTTTGAACAATCGATTCAATACTTCCAAAAATCATTCCTATATATTTTAATACTCATATTAAGATTATAAAAATAATATAATGAGTTAACCAGTGTTTTAAATTTATTTTGTATATAAATTGTTATATTTATATAATTACGACGGTTTTCTTAAAACTACACGATAATTATTATTTCACTCAAATTTTGCAAGAAATGTATTTTTATAAATTTTATGATCTAAATATATTTTATCTTGAGCCGTGAAAATTTATTTTATCTAACGCTACCTTAAATATTCAAATGTGTATACAACTTACTAATATTTCTTAACAATACTACAACTTACTACTATCCTCAAATAACTTTACATCTACTTACACTTATACATTTACATAATAATAGAAATATAAAATAAAATAAAAAGACATGTATTATTAAATACATGATGCACCAAGATTTTTACAAGATTTTCCTTACTTATATACTCTTACACTCCAAAAATTCTACACATACAACAATAATTCAAGTGTGAAAGTCAAGATCTCCTCTCTTCTTCTTCCTCTCAAAAATCCGGCCACCATAGGAGATAAAGGAAGTGATCATCAAAAATTTTCTTATCAAGTTCTACACAACCTAGATACACTCTTGTTTTAGGTTTTGAAATAAAAACCTAGGGTGTTTAAGCTTAATCCTTGATCATAAACCTCATCAAGCAACTTGTAAGCATGAAACTTTATCTTTTACCTTTCATATATATTTTTCATACATTTTCTTGAAGTCCTCATGGTCATATTCGATTTGTTGTGATTTTTATTCATTATCATCCAAGATTATCACCCCATATGTACTATATAAATATTTATAACAATCATGTGCTAGTTAAAAGTTTATAAAAATGAGAAGTTTGAAAATGGATCATCAAAGTCTAGTTGTGGTTTTGGAGGAAATGGTTACATAAATTTTATATATGTTTATTTAAGTTTGTATATATTTTTAGCCTCACAATGAATATTTATTTTGGTTATGATCAAATGAAGTTGTTTTACTAGTAGGATTGGTGATGAGTAGATTAAGGGATTTTGTGGTGAAGTTGTGGTTAAACAAGTAGATAAAATGGTAAAGTTTAAAATAAGCGCGAAGCGCCGTCGAAATTTATAATTTTTCCGAAAAGTTAGTCATTTTATAAGTTTTATTAAAGATTTAGAAAATAGATTTTAGTTATGAACGTGGCCTTTGAACGGACTAAACGGAGTTATAACGAAAAAGATACGTGGTTTTCAAGTTACGATTTAAAACTACAATTTTCCGGAAAATGTACATGCAGTCCGAGTTTTAACTGACCAAACAGTGGCCTTAAAATTTCGTGAAGTCTCCAAGTTTAAAATATATTAGTACTCTTGATTACCTTCGAGTGGATATAAAGAACTTGAAAACGGACTTAAAACGAGTGAGTTATGGTTAACCGAACTTTGAGTCAAAAACGCGTTGAAAACACTATTCCCAGCATTAGTATGCTGTCGATTTTAATCAAGGTTTTGAGGGCCTAAACGGACGCTTTCGGGAAACGGACCTTAAAACGAAAGTTAGTTTTCCTATGTATATATTACGTCAAGTCCGATGTAAACCGATTTGTCAATTACTAAAACCGTTACGTAGTTTTAACTACATTTTCACCATTAGCTCAAAAGTAATTATTTTTGACAAGGAACCGCACACATTCAAGTAACAATATTTTTTATATAACTAGTTTTCAAGTAGCATATTGGGTGATACGTTTTCAAATCAAGCATTCACGACAACATATCATAACTCAAGTCATAACATCCATTTTAGGTTGAGGATAGTTTCCGAGCCTCACTTTCGTGCACTTCATTTTGTTAGCATATCAATCACACCAGGTGAGTTCATACCCCGCTTTTACTCATTTAAATTCCTATAAACTATTTGGGGCGAGATATATGCTTATTTATCCAAACATTTAAACTCTTTTGCCAAACAACATTACCTATACTTTAGACTTGATTGCGTTATATACTTGATTGGGTTATACTTGATTTCATATGCATACTTGGAACAAACATACAAGAATTAGTGGCTCCAAATTAAGTTGTTGGAAGGCTATTAATTTACAAACATACAAGAATTACGGCTCCAAATTAAGTTGTTGGAATTAATTTACAAACATCCCAACACGAGTTGTTGGAAGACTCTTGTGGTGACATTTATACTTTTAACTACTATGATACATGCATACATGATTGACATACTATATTTTGGCAATGGGTTGTGAACACACAAGTTGCAAGTTTTGTATGGGCGGAACTTGAACCGAGTGGATTTACAATGCCTTTGTCGTGTGAACATTTCTCAAAGTATTTCGAATCATTTTATCACAAACTTATGAACTCACCAACCTTTGTGTTGACACTTTTAGCATGTTTATCTCGTGTCTTAAGGTGATAGCATTTCATGGAGCTTTTGGGTCACATGGCATACATGAGTCTCGTGCTTTTAACAATTACCATTCGACATGTTTTGTAAACTCTTTATGTATTATCAAACTTTGTGATTTCTTGTTGTGTAAACTTTGACATATGAAATCGAATGGTAAACTTTTCAAAACGCCTCATTATAGAGGTCGTTTCAGATCCATACTTTGTGCTATGACGCCATACCCCAATGACACTATCGTTCACCGCGATATTTTGGGGTGTGATGATTGGTATCGAGACTTGGTTATAGAAAACTAGGTTGCATTTTAGTTCCTAGACTATAACCGCTTTCACATCGATCCTTTCATTTCCTATCGCCTTACACACTTTTCGTATGATATGTTTTCTTAAGTATTTCTTCTAGAACCACCTCATTAGATAACGTAGTTTCCTTGTACCAATAGGGGAGTCCCAAAATCTAGTTGGGTCATCAAAGATATGGAGCTCAAGAATGAGCACTTATCTAACTTGATCTCGTGATGCTCTTGTTTGATGAGATGCGAGATCGAGCTAAATAAGTGTTACTATAAAGTCGGATAGATTTGATGACTTTGCCCGAGGATGGGAGTTCTCTTGAGGATACTTTGGGAACCGCTGGCGACTAAACCTCATCGTGACTTTAGCACCTAAAGGAATCTCCTATACACCAAGTGCGACTCTTCATAGATACCTACCCCAAATCCTCCTTCACCGCTTAGAATCGGATGATAGACCGCTACCTACTTAAGTAACACCAATCGCCGAGACATGTATGCTTGGTGGTATGTACATGTGTGAAATGAGGCAATTATAATTATGGTGGCCAACATAATTATAAATGCGCCACAACTCACGCGACATATGCGACCACGATACGTAGATCGGTGTGGACACCTTAGGAACCAATTTGTGGCGTGATATTATGTTTGAGGACGCAAGTATAGACACCGGGAATTCAACGGTTCTTTCCTTGCGAGATCATGGCACCAAAGAGGTAACACGCAAAGACCGGTCGAGGTGGTGCGGCACCAAGAGGTGGAATGACAGTGGGCGTGGAGGTAGAGAAGCGGTAGCGACATGGGTAACAATGACAACAACGTCAAGGAAACCCCGATTTTGCCGCCATCATCGCCAACAACTTCAAATCTTGCTTCCCACTATTGTCACACAAGTTGGAAATCATATGAATAACTCGGAAACCACGGAACGGAACGATCATGACACCAACAATGTAGTCGGCAAGAATAACAACAACAACACCAACAACAACAACAACATAATTGGATGCACATATAAGGAATTTTCGCATGCAAACCCGTGGAGTTTGATGGTATAGAGGTGCTTTGGCGATACTGATGGGTAGAGAAGACAGAGTCGTTGATCGACATCGCAATTGTGCCACACATCGAGGGTGAAGTATGTCGCTTGCTTGTTATCGTGAAAGGCATTGACATGGTGGAACACACAACTACAAAGCTGAGGCAGAGGGCAGGCTATAGGTATGACATGGGACTAATTTAAGGCGTTATTGAAAGAGGAGTACCGCCGGACAATGAAATGCGAAATTGGAAGATGAATTTTATCACCACTCTATGATAGGGCTGGTCACGCAGCCTACACCGACCGATTTCATGAGTTAGCCGACTAGTTCCTCATCTAGTTACCCCGAGTCCAAGAGAATCTCGAGGTACATATATGGTCTTGTCCCCAAACTGTGGAACTGTGAAAACAATCGAGCCGCCTACAATACAAAGTGCGAGCATCGAGGCGGGAACCCCGATGCACGAGATGGTTAGAAATGGTACTTTGAAGAGCAAAGATAAGAGGAAGGAAGCAAGTGGGTCGAATAAGCGATAGACGTGGTAGCAGATAACAAAAGGGCAAGAGTTTTGTGGCAACTGCATCGAGCAAAGAGAGTATGCGGTACACATCCCAAATGTGCTAAATGTGCTTATCATCACCAAGACCAAGCCCCGCCGCTTGTGTACAAATTGCAATCGATACGGCCATTTTAAGGAGCAGTAAAACATGATTGGCAACATGAGGAATAATCAAAGGACTTGCTTTGAATGTAATGTACCGAATCACTTCCTAATAATTGTCCTCATTGAATAAGCCACCGATGCAAGCTCCTCTAGTCAGGCAATCAAGGAAATAACCCAAACCCCAGACTCAATATCACCCACCCCGAGGTCGAGCATTCTATATAGGGACCGAGGAAGCCCGCAATGCGAATCGTACGCTTTTCCTAGACCATTAAGTGATCCACCGATTATTCGATTCATGAGTCTCTTTAGATAAGAAACCTAGACGCGTAAGTTTTGGCATAAGCACTTTGACCATACATTCGATTTCTCTAAACCTAAGGGTAGAACTTTAAGTATCATCGATTGAATCGCGAGGACGCGATTCCTCTATCGTGGAAGAATGTCACAATTCTCAAATTCCGGTCATTCCTCATACTCCATATTCATCATTTCATAACGGTTCGTGCATGGTTTTGCATTTTTCATTTAACGGTTATTTTCTTATTAAATAAACGTTATCGCGTAATTAATTATTTTGAACAATCGATTCAATACTTCCAAAAATCATTCCTATATATTTTAATACTCATATTAAGATTATAAAAATAATATAATGAGTTTAACCAGTGTTTTAAATTTATTTTGTATATAAATTGTTATATTTATATAATTACGACGGTTTTCTTAAAAACTACACGATAATTATTATTTCACTCAAATTTTGCAAGAAATGTATTTTTATAAATTTTATGATCTAAATATATTTTATCTTGACCCGTGAAAAATTTATTTTTATCTAACGCTACCTTAAATATTCAAATGTGTATACAACTTACTAATATTTCTTAACAATACTACAACTTACTACTATCCTCAAATAACTTTACATCTACTTACACTTATACATTTACATAATAATAGAAATATAAAATAAAATAAAAAGACATGTATTATTAAATACATGATGCACCAAGATTTTTACAAGATTTTCCTTACTTATATACTCTTACACTCCAAAAATTCTACACATACAACAATAATTCAAGTGTGAAAGTCAAGATCTCCTCTCTTCTTCTTCCTCTCAAAAATCCGGCCACCATAGGAGATAAAGGAAGTGATCATCAAAAATTTTCTTATCAAGTTCTACACAACCTAGATACACTCTTGTTTTAGGTTTTGAAATAAAAACCTAGGGTGTTTAAGCTTAATCCTTGATCATAAACCTCATCAAGCAACTTGTAAGCATGAAACTTTATCTTTTACCTTTTCATATATATTTTCATACATTTTCTTGAAGTCCTCATGGTCATATTTGATTTGTTGTGATTTTATTCATTATCATCCAAGATTATCACCCATATGTACTATATAAATATTTATAACAATCATGTGCTAGTTAAAAGTTTATAAAATGAGAAGTTTGAAAATGGATCATCAAAGTCTAGTTGTGGTTTTTGGAGGAAATGGTTACATAAATTTTATATATGTTTATTTAAGTTTGTATATATATTTTAGCCTCACAATGAATATTTATTTTGGTTATGATCAAATGAAGTTGTTTTACTAGTAGGATTGGTGATGAGTAGATTAAGGGATTTTGTGGTGAAGTTGTGGTTAAACAAGTAGATAAAAATGGTAAAGTTTAAAATAAGCGCGAAGCTACCGAAATTTATAATTTTTCCGAAAAGTTAGTCATTTTATAAGTTTTATTAAAGATTTAGAAAATAGATTTTAGTTATGAACGTAGCCTTTTGAACGGACTAAAACGGAGTTATAACGAAAAGATACGAGGTTTTCAAGTTACGATTTAAAACTACAATTTTCCGGAAAATGTACATGCAGTTCCGAGTTTTAACTGACCAAACAGTGGCCTTAAAATTTCGTGAAGTCTCAAGTTTAAAAATATATTAGTACTCTTGATTACCTTCGAGTGGATATAAAGAACTTGAAAAACGGACTTAAAACGAGTGAGTTATGGTTAACCGAACTTTGAGTCAAAAACGTCTTTAAAACACTATTCCCAGCATTAGTATGCTGTCGATTTTTAATCAAGGTTTTGAGGGCTTAAACGGACGCTTCGGGGAAACGGACCTTAAAACGAGTTAGTTTTCCTATGTATATATTACGTCAAGTCCGATGTAAACCGATTTGTCAATTACTAAAACCGTTACGTAGTTTTAACTACATTTTCACCATTAGCTCAAAAGTAATTATTTTTGACAAGAAACCGTCACACATTCAAGTAACAATATTTTTTTTATATAACTAGTTTTCAAGTAGCATATTGGGTGATACGTTTTCAAATCAAGCATTCACGACAACATATCATAACTCAAGTCATAACATCCATTTTAGGTCGAGGATAGTTTCGAGCCTCACTTTCGCACTTCATTTTGTTAGCATATCAATCACACCGGTGAGTTCATACCCGCTTTTACTCATTTAAATTCCTATAAACTATTTGAAGTAGATATATGCTTATTTATCCAAACATTTAAACTCTTTTGCCAAACAACATTACCTATACTTTAGACTTGATTGCGTTATATACTTGATTGGGTTATACTTGATTTCATATGCATACTTGGAACAAACATACAAGAATTAGTGGCTCCAAATTAAGTTGTTGGAAGGCTATTAATTTACAAACATACAAGAATTAGTGGCTCCAAATTAAGTTGTTGGAAGGCTATTAATTTACAAACATACAAGAATTAGTGGCTCCAAATTAAGTTATTGAAGGCTATTAATTTACAAACATCCCAACACGAGTTGTTGGAAGACTCTTGTGTCGACATTTATACTTTTAACTACTATGATACATGCATACATGATTGACATACTATATTTTGGCAATGGGTTGTGAACACACAGTTGCAAGTTTTGTATGGGCGGAACTTGAACCGAGTGGATTTACAATGCCTTTGTCGTGTGAACATTTCTCAAAGTATTTCGATCATTTTATCACAAACTTATGAACTCACCAACCTTTGTGTTGACACTTTTAGCATGTTTATCTCGTGTCTTAAGGTGATAGCATTTCATGGAGCTTTTGGGTCACATGGCATACATGGAGTCTCGTGCTTTTAACAATTACCATTCGACATGTTTTGTAAACTCTTTATGTATTATCAAACTTTGTGATTTCTTGTTGTGTAAACTTTGACATTGGAAATCGAATGGTAAACTTTTCAAACGCCTCATTATAGAGGTCGTCAGATCCATACTTTGTGCTATGACGCCATACCCCAATGACACTATCGTTCACTGCGATATTTTGGGGTGTGATGATTGGTATCGTAGACTTGGTTATAGAGAACTAGGTTGCATTTAGTTCCTAGACTATAACCGCTTTCACATCGATCCTTTCATTTCCTATCGCCTTACTCACTTTTCGTGCGCATATGTTTTCTTAAGTATTTCTTCTAGAACCACCTCATTAGATAACGTAGTTTTGTACCAATAGGGAGTCCCAAAATCTAGTTGGTCATCAAAGATATGGAGCTCAGAATGAGCACTTATCTAACTTGATCTCGTGATGCTCTTGTTTGATGAGATGCAGATCGAGCTAAATAAGTGTTACTATAAAGTCGATAGATTTGATGACTTTGCCCAAGATGGAGTTCTCTTGAGGATACTTTGGGAACCTGCTGGCGACTAAACCTCATCGTGACTTTAGCACCTAAAGGAATCTTCTATACACTAAGTGCGACTCTCCATAGATACCTACCCCAAATCCTCCTTCACCGCTTAGAATCGGATGATAGATCGGCTACCACTTAAGTAACACCAATCGCCGAGACATGTATGCTTGGTGGTATGTACATGTGAAATGAGGCAATTATAATTATGGTGGCCAACATAATTATAAATGCGCCACAACTCACGTGGACATATGCGACCACGATACGTAGATCGTGTGGACACCTTAGGAACCAATTTGTGGCGTGATATTATGTTTGAAGACGTTAAGTATAGACACCGGAATTCAACGGTTCTTTCCTTGCGAGATCATGGCACCAAAGAGGTAACACGCAAAGACCGGTCGAGGTGGTGCAGCATCAAGGGTGGAATGACAGTGGGCGTGAGGTAGAGAAGGCGGTAGCACATGGGTAATAATGACAACAACGTCATGGAAACCCCGATTTTGCCGCCATCATCGCCAACAACTTCAAATCTTGCTTCCCACTATTGTCACACAAGTTGGAAATCATATGAATAACTCGGAAACCACGGAACGGAACGGCATCGGCGACACCAACAATGTAGTCGGGCAAGAATAACAACAACAACACCAACAACAACAATAATGTAATTGGATGCACATATAAGGAATTTTCGCATGCAAACCCGTGGAGTTTGATGGTATAGGAGGTGCTTTACGATACTGATGGGTAAAGAAGACAGAGTCGTGATCGACATCAAGAATTGTGCCACACATCGAGGGTGAAGTATGTCTTGCTTGTTATCGTGAAAGGCATTGACATGGTGGAACACACAACTACATGCTAGAGGCGGAGAGGCAGCTATAGGTATGACATGTATTGCACACCACATCATTCACCGTAAAACATATCAAATAACAGATAATGATCTAGGATGCATCCATACGCCTTCCTACATATTCACAAATATGTTTCACCATCCGAGAGACGTGGCGTAACATCACTCTATCGCCTTCTAGAGTCATATCGAGGTGCATCATCGATACGGACATGGAACCCCATGACTAGTTAAATATTTGGCTCGGTGTCAAACTAACTTAGGTCAAACCGATTTGTCATAAACGACACGGATCATAATCCAAACCCAAAGGTCACAGATAACATATCGATAGTCCATATCATAAGGTTCATATTCGATATTCGTAAATCATAAGTTCATATCATAGTGGCATATCATATATTCATAAGCAGGAGTTCATATTCAGAAGTTCATAATCAACCATAGCAAAGTTCAACAGATGTGCATATCAAAATCTTCCTAACATAAGTTCATATCAGATATTGCATAGTTCACTAGAACATAAATTCAGATAAGTAATAGATCCAACATTCAAAAAGGGTTCATAGCAATGGCATTGGGAATCCTAATAAGCATAATAGGAAAGCGAACTAAAAGAACATCATACGGAACCTTTACTAAAAAGGTCGAATATCTCGCATTTTAAAGCAAATGAGAGAAAAGCAACGAATGTAGGAATACGAAGATGTAACGTCGCCTCCTCCAATGAATCTACACGGATTATGATTTATTTAATACTTATCAAGATAACGGATTAATCTTATTAATACTTTTAGAGTTGTCGAATATTCTCATTTTTAGTGACGAACGGAATTACAACGCTTTAGAGTATTAGTCATTAATTAGCCAAACTCATGAGACCATGCATACATTACTTTAATTCATGACACTTGACTCCTTGCATAAAATCATAACTCACGATGTTTATCGACACAATGCTTACTAGTTCGTTATACACGTAATCAATCGTTATTAATGACCTCCAAAGACTTACTATTCTCACATGAAATAACGAATTTACACACTTAGCTTTTAACCCTAATCGACTTCCTATTTATGTTCTAGGGTTTTCCCATACTTTTAATATCATTGAATACGCTTTAATTGACAAAAGTTACGCCTTTAATCATTTAAGCTTGATATCATAAATACAATTATGTATAAATAGTGAAATACGAGGTCGAAACATAATCAAGAACATGTATATGAGTCGTATATTTTATGAAAACAAGTCCTCTTCTATTTGTTATTTCATGTGACAAGTTTTTATTATTTTATGTACTAGGAAGAGCCTTAGCATGTTTCAAATGTACAAAGTGAGCGTGGCTTTTCCCAAAACCCACGACCAGAAAACCAAAAACACAAACAGGTATTATTCGACATGTACAAAGTTCTTTTAGTTGCTCTTTTCTTGACCCATTTATACGATTAGACCAAAGTGAAAAACATGCATAACATAAGCATGTTATACGGCCAGAAACAGCCCCAACACAAACCAAAACATCATCGTTAAGTCCTATTATCAACATGCTTTTATGTGTTACATACTCAGATATTACAAGCCCTAGTTTTCGCCTTTATTCATAACACAACAAACATGAAGACCCACGATGAACTTGGGTGTCTCGCCGTAAGATAACAAAAGAAAAAGGAAGGTTATGATACCTTATACGCGACAAAAAGAGAGAAAGAACAAGCCCTAGACCAACCGATCACCTCCTCGACGCCTCCCGCTTTGCTTGGCTGGGATCGCGACAAAAAGGAAGAAGCGAAGGAAGAAAGAATGTGTACGATAGTCTTTGGTTAGCTAGGGTTTGCATGGAAAAAGGTTGTGATGTATTTATATATATCGACATATGGGTTTTATGTGGTAGTCGGTTCACAAACGACCCATATTGGGCTCATGGTATAATCGGTTCACAAAAGAAAAAAATAAAAAGATCATGGGCTGAAAAACACATGGGCTTGACCGAAATTTTGCATACATGGTTTAATATTTTCTTGGTATAAGTCGACTCATTAAGTTTTATAATCGTGGCTTTTATTTTGTCGTGGCAAATGTCGATTATCTATTTGGCACGTTAGGTCTTACAATTATTTATAAGTTAGATTAAAATTACATTTAGTGAGCATTGACATATTTTACGTATTTTATAAGTTTCAAATTAGAGGGCAAAATAGTCTTTTTACGTGTCTTAGATTTTCGGGTTTTACAGCTTGCCTGCTGTAGAGTAGCATTATTAAGGCCAATATGGAATTTGTTCATTTTCAGTTATAAGAGTCCTCTTTGTTTGATTAATGAGATAATGTTCGAAGGCTTTTTTTTTTATCATTAGTGAGCTTCGTAAGTTTGCTTTTATATAAAGTTTTATTTTTAATTGTTTTTAGCATTGGTTTGTTATCATATTATTAGTCTTTAGTTTCGTATAGTCGGCCTAGTGAGGATAAGTATTTATACTTTTATGGTGTTTAGATTAGCTTATTTGGCTTATGAGCTTATTAGGATATGGAAAAGCTCCTATCATCGGTTGTTTCGACATATGAGAAGCTCATGTCGAAATAAGTGAGATTTTCCGATTTAATAAACTCATTACCGATAAAATAAGCTAATCCGCACATAGAGTGTTTGCGATCACTTGGATTATTTGTGGTGAAGGGTTTTGGATTCCTAATTTAAATCATTTTCCGCTAATCCTGCTTTGATACGAAGTGAACACCGTGAAGATCAACCCATGGAAATTAGCTCATTTAAATGTGAAGAGGTCTCAAAAGCAGTTGCAGAGGCACGAAAAAGGTCTAAGATCCTGCAACCGGTGTCAAGAAAAGAAGTCGGGAAGATGGACGATCTAAAGGACTTGAATTTGATGGTTTAAAGTGTGTTATGTTGTGTAAAATGTTCATTATAATGCTTTTCTTTAAGATATGGGAATGACTATGTTGTATAGAGCACATTGTATATCTAATTTGTTCGGCTAAAGGGTAAATCGAAATAGAAAATAATTCATCTTATGTATGTGTATATGTGCGGTGGAAAAAAAACTCACTCACTCACGCTGAATCTATAATGAGGTCGTTTGAAATTGTAGTATTAAAGAAAATTTAAAAGTTACAAAAATGCCCTTGACAAATAAAAAAAGTAACAAATAAGCCCTTGAGTTGGGAAGGAAAAAAGGATGGGAAGGGAAGAAGATCTAATGGATGGGATCACTTCTCTCACTTTTCTCGAGATCAACTTTTAAATGATCCAATATATATATATATATATATATATATATATATATATATATATATATATATATATATATATATATATATATATATATATATATATATGTAATTATAAGTTTAGCTTGGATATATATGATATTTTTGCTTTTGTAAAGATATATATACAACTAGCTTACGATCCGCTGACACCATGTTATTTTTTAAAGAAATAGATAAATGAGATGATAATAGATTCACCCTTTAATGAAAATGAAAAAGTGTTAGAGAATGAAAAAGAAGGAAAAAGTTTACAACACACATTTTAATAGAAAAAGAAAGAAAGTTTAACTTAAAGTCTATATTTTCCTTTAACCGTATATTACACGGATCATTACTATCTTTAAACCAATGCACAACCACCAAAATAAACGTACAACCATACACGCACAAACACAAGTCCTACACTCATTCAAACTTTACAAATAAAGACATCAAATCACCATTACTTTATATACCCTCGCTAGGGATGAGCACGATATCGAATAGTATCGAACTCGTATTGAATTAGTAATACCAATTTTTACCGAGCACAAAAATGGGTACCAGATTACATCGAACGGGATCCGGCACCGATCCAGAGCGTGTACTCGGTACCAATACGGTTCTTCTCGGATTTCAAGAAAATACAACAAAATACGATAAAATATGCATTTTCAAGTAATTTCAAACAACGGCGCCTCTCAAACGCAAACCGAACAATTCAAGAATACATCACCAAGATATTCGAACATACAAACTTTCCAAAACTTATAAAATAGGTTCAGTTTAATTTTTGTGAGCGGTTATGAAGGATCTATAGTTGCCACAATAAGTTTTTCGAACGCTTGGTTTCTTTCTATATGTTTTACATGAGTATTGTTTGACATGGAACGGCAAAATAGGTGTTTGGATAAGTTATTTAATTAAAAATATGACTTCTATTTTCGGGATTTTTGGCACTTCCGCTTTGGTACCCGCATCTGTATTAGTGGTACCAATTTTGTGGCTTAATTTATGGTACCGGCACTGCATCGTATTAGAGTCGGCACTGCTTGATTTACTCACCGATACAGCTGATTCTGATCGGATTCGGGTCCAAATGCTCATTCCTACCCTCACCTCTCCCCATTCCCCAAAACTTGTTAAGTACATTGACCTCAATATTTCGACATTAGTTTTCCTCTTTACAATTTACATACGACTGACCGACTTTCCTTTTTTATTTTATTTTTCATTGTTTTACAACTTTTTAATAACAAAATTAAAATTGTTAATAATAAAACACATCACATAATAATTCAAATAAAATTAAAACATTACAATAATTATTAAAACTTAAACTAATAATTTAAGGTATAGTACTTTATTTCTTTCTTCATCTCCATTATCGATAATGGCACAAAGTGCACCAATTCTAGAACGAGACCTATTGTTCCATTTGCTAGTGATGGCATCGTACCTTCTTTTTCACCCGCTTTTCTCAAAGCACGCAATAACCTCCCCAAAACCCCTACTATTCATAGCGCTTTCCTCTCAAGCTATCTTTCCGATATATCGCACCAAACTTTGCACAACGTGACCTCTTCCTCTTTTGTCCATGGTTTTACCGCTTCCTTGTTATCATTCTTGTTGGCCTGAAGCACGCTTTGAAACCTTCTTAGCCTTGACGGTGACACCTATTCGAACCGAGAGTTGTCTTCAACCGAGCCGAACCGTGACTCATAGAATAATTTTGACTCGGATAACAATCTTGATTACCATGACCAAGACCCGCATAAAATCTTGACTATCAAATAAATTCTCCAAATCCATATCAAGATTAATACGGTTAACGGAGAATACACTTGATTTGGTTGGGAGACGACGACGATGAATCCTTAGTAGGACGATACAAAGCATCGGGTGATTGGAATGGACGATTTGGTTGGTTGTTATACGGAGGAATGAATGGACGATTTAGATACAATTAGTGTTGCAAAAATTGGCCTAGGCGGCCGATTAATCGGAACTAGACGGGGATCAACTGACTGGATTTTTAGTAATCGGTCTTATTAATCGGTTTGGTAAAAAATCGGTCAATATAGCAAAGTAATCGGATAAAAATCGACCAAATCAGACATAAATAAGCCAAATCAGACAAAAATCCGATAAAATAGCCAACTCTTTTACAAATAGAAATCGGCCAAATCAGGCATAAATCGGCCAAATTTGAAAACAAATCGGCTAAATCAGCCAAATCAGGCATATAGTTTCAAAATTTTATATATAAATAATCAAATCCGATTAATCCCGCCTAATTGGTTAATTGCTAGGCGGATGCACACCGCCCATTACCTTCGATTTTTTGCAACCTTCAATAAAGTAGGTTATTGATTTTGTGGTGGTTGTGGTTTTGTATTAGTTATTGTAAAGTTTTGGATCGAACGCGAACGGGTGGTGAGATGAATGGAGTATTTATTGATAAAGGGTTTAAATTTAAAAGAATATATTTCATCATGCTCATGGCGATCATTTTGTTTTTGTCTGCTTATGAATTTATCAAACGGTCGAGTAATGACCTTGTTCGTCAAATGGCTTTCCACGATCGAGACCGTCGAATGGTCACAATGGCGGTGACCTCCATTAACCGACAACGATCAAGGTCGACATATTATGAATAAGTTGCAAGTTCAAAAGTTATGTGCGATAAATGGCGGAAAGCTAATAATTTATATTTTTAAATGCAAAAAGAATGAAGCATTAATAGTTTTACACAAATACTTATACTCATTTTACGACAACCTCGTTGAGGTTCGAATTGCATATATAGATTATATTCATGTGATATATCATGCAAACTATTGTATCAAGAAAACTTCTAAGAAAAATCAAAAAAAAAATTCGAAAGATATAAAAGTTTAAAATATATAAAAGTACGTCCCATCTAATGATTAATAGTGTTTAAAAAAGTTGATAAAGAATGAAAAATAAAGAAATAAAGTTTAAGCAAACACTTTTTATTTGAAAAAGAAAAAGAAAGTTTAATGAAGTCTTTATTTTCCTTTAACATCAAAGTCGTCCTATATTACACGGATCAGACGGATCATTACTATCTTTCGCAACAAATCATTGGTGTCGAGTATGGACAATGTACAACCATACAAGCACAAAAGTCCAACATGCAATAATATTAAAATGAAAATTTTACATGTTTCGTATTTGTGGTTTATCTAAAATTACACTCGTCCTCGATTTTCATTACATAAATAATCCTCAAATTTTAAAGTATTTGCATTTATAGTGCCTATTTTGAAAAATAAAATTTATCCGTGTAATAACGATATAGACTACATGTGTAATAAAAAACTATAGATTATTATACAAATACTCCTTTCGTCTCAAATTATATATCCACTTTCATATTTCACAAAATTAAAAAAAAATGAGGTCACATAATATTAACCAATAAAAATTCATTCTCACTCACTTAAAATCATTTTGATTTGTTGAAATTAAAACTAGACATTAGTTTTTGGACAACAAAAAATTACAAAATAAACTTATATTTTGAGACGAATGAAATAATATTCATTTTTCAAAATAAAAGCTATCAATACAATTAGACATCACTAATGCAATTAAAATTGAACAGGTGTGACGGTATATTAAACACAGTGACACGTTTGGCGGGGAGCTTTTTGATAGTTTATTAAACTTTTTATTACAAAAGAATCTCCTATAAACCAAGAATTTCTGTTTGGACGATTAAATACATGTTTTTATTTCAAACAAACAACTCTAAAATGAAAAGGCGATTCACGTGTTTTTAAATGTCTCATGAATGGTTAAAACTTTAAATTACTAATATACCCTCCAAATATTTATTTACAATTATAGATTTATTCTTTTACGCTATTTTACATCTTATAATTACATTTAATAATTAATTCACCAAACACTGTTATTAAAAAGATACAAATTAGAATTTACGTTATTAGTTTTAGCTTTATACCATACATACTGAACATACAATGGTTTCTAAACATACCTGGGACTAAAACATTCAATTTTGTGAATTAAACTTTACAAATAAAGACACGTATCAACAATCACCCGTTACTTTATAAACCCAAACACCCCTCATCTCACCCCACTCATTCATCTCCCCATTACCCAAAACCCTAATCCCAAATTCCGATCAAAAACCATGTCACCATCACCTTCACCAGCCCAACCCAAACTCAACGGCGCATACTACGGCCCACCCGTAACCACCGCCTACAACCGCCCCACCCGCCGCGGCAGCGGCGCCAGTTCCTGCTGTTCCTGCAACCCTTAACCTGCTTACTCAACTGCATATGCAGCTGCATATTCAACTGCATCTTCCAAATCTTCTTAACCTCTTCATCATCTTAGCAGTCATCGCCTTAATCTCCTGGTTCATCTTCCGTCCAAACGTCCCCAAGTTTCACGTTGATGACGTCACCATGACGCAGTTCACCCACCCGATTCAAACGACACTCTGTATTACAAATTCCAAACGAACATGACTTTTAGGAACCCTAATAAACGTTTAGGTGTTTACTATGACAAGATTGAGCTAAACGGAATGTACCATGGTGTTAGGTTTGTGACCAAGGATCTGGACCCTTTTTATTTAGGCCATAAGAAGGAGAAGAGCGTTGAGACGGTTTTTGATGGGCAACAAGTGGTGGTGTTTGGGAATGGGGTTAAGGAAAAGTATGGGAATGAGAATAGTGATGGTGTTTATAAAATTGATTTGAAATTGAGGTTGAAGATTAGGTTTAAGGTGTTGTGGATGAAAACGCCTAGGTTTACGCCGAGGTTTGATTGTGATTTGAAGGTTCCGTTGAGCGCCAAAGGGGAGGGGGTTTCTTCGGGGTTAAGTTTGAGAGGACTAAGTGTGATTTTGATTGGTAGTGTTTGTTTGAAAAACGTTGATAATTGGCAATGTTAGCGTATATTTTTGATGGGTTTATTAGTTTGTTTGTTTTGTTAATGCGATTTTTAATGAAATTTTAGCGATATGTGACATATAGATTATGATTGATGAATAGTTATTGATCATTTTTTTCTTTGTTTTGGTTATGGTTCTTGTTAATGCGATTTTTAATGAAATTTTAGGGATATATGACATACAAATTACGATTGATGAATAGTTATTAATCGTTTATTACTTTGTTTTGGTTATGGTTTATTGTAGGTGTTATATGATTAATGGTATTGATCGCTTATTACTCTGCTTTTGGTTATGGATTTTGTTAAAAGAATGACACATCTACGTAAAAGATTCAAAATAATCCATCATTAAGCCGCGTGAGTCGATTGGCCAGGATCATCTTACAAAAAATCAATCACCCACTGAAACCTCAACGAGTGAATTGTTTTTATGAATACTTGGGTCTAGCAAATCTTTTTTTGTTAATGCCATTGTTTCTAATGAAAATTTAGGGGTTATATTGATCAACGGTATTGTGATTATTATGTTATGGTTGTATTTTGTTATTTTTAGATTGTTTGATACTCCCTCCGTCTCAAAATAATTGTCCTCATTTGACTTTTTAAAGTTTTAATTTCTCAAATTTGATTCTTAATATTTTTGTATGTGATAAAGACTTTAAAAAGTCAAATGAGGACAATTAATTTGGGACGGAGGTAGTATAAGTTGGTGATAATTTTTGTTTAATTTTGTGATTGATTGTGAATGAAGTGAAGTAACGAGAAGAATTTAAAATTTGAATATGGGTTTGCTTTTTGGACGTTAAGATAACGGAAAGTGGGGCCATGGAATCATGTGATTTTCAGTGGAATATGTTAATGCTTTTTCTTTTCTTTTTCCCGATGATTGTACACAAAGTTTCATCAACACTTTAATTCGTGGCTGATGCAAAAAGTTACTAGTAGATAGGACGTTTTATGAGCGAGTGTTGGTGAAATGGTTAATCGGTACATCAACTTCGTCTCAATGTCACACCAGATTTATTTATTTATTTATTTATTTATTTTTTTAAATATATTTATTTGGATTTCCAACTTGATATTACGGAAATGACTAATCTTGGCAAGAATCTACTTTTTGAATAATGGGAAGCCAAGATGTGAACCTCCGAGGCTAATGGAAGATTAATTTTCTCACCAGGATTCGAACCAAAAACTGTTAGGCACTTTCGTTAGGTCACCCCCATGTTTGTCACACCAAAATTTTAACACATTATTTTATCACCTTTAGAGTATAGGGTGTAGTGATATCATTCTCGCTAAATCTATGTGGCTGGCTTGAGCCAAAGACATGTTATTGCACCGCCCCCACCTCTCGACGAAGTGCAAGTAAAAAATTTGGTGTGCGCAAAATCAAGATTCAAATTTTATTATTTTTATTTTTAATTGATTTTTGTGTTGGCTTTGTCTTTTAAAGAAACGACAAAAACGATCAAACTCGACATTTTGATGTGATTGTGTGTAATTATTTTTTTCTTATCAGATGTCATCGAACTTTCTAATTTCAATCATTATGTGATTTTGTGACTATTCTCATGATAAATGACCATTTTACCCTTCAAAATTTGAAAAAATAAGGGTAAAATGGTCACAAAATACACACAATAATCGAATTTTGAAAGTTCAAGACACATAAGAAAAAATAGTTACTACACACAATCATAAAAAGTCAAGTTCGATGATTTTTTTATTATTTACCCATTTCAAAATTGAGGTTTTGACTTGGTTAATGGAATGGTGTTTTGGGAGAGTGGGTGATAAGCGAAGTGAAAAGAAAAATGATGGCGGATACGGTTGACGATATGTGCGGGTTGGCTTGAGGCACTTCACTTGACGCTCTTAGAGTTGTAGTGATCACCACCCAACCAAACACATAAAATACCTCATTTTATATAAAAACATCTCACAACATACTTCACACACGCCACAATAAAAAGTGTGTATTTCGTTAGGTGGTCTACACCATCCAACCAACCTTTTGTCTCTCTTTCACGCACCAAATAAAAAGCTTGTTGTGGGCTCGGCGTGAATAAGCCCTTCACGTGTGAAGTTTGCCAACCATAACGGGCTCGTCTAAAAAGTTGACATTCAATTTAATTGTACCTCATTGAAGAAATTAAATTTTACATTGTCGATATGGTTTCATCATCAAAGACTGTTTCGAAATACTCTTGATATAAATCAAGACCTACTCTATTTTAGAAAAAGAAAACTGGTACAGTTTAATTAGTTGTAATCACGTATGACAGATACACCTCGTCGTACATTACAATTTACAACAAAATACATTCAAATGAGGTTCGGTGTATGACAATATTTGGGTCTTTGGTTTAAGTAAAAAAAAGCCACGTGATAGTGTTGGATGAGGCAAAAATGAAAACTTACCACCAATATCCGTTAGAGTTTTAAGCCTACAAAGCCTATAATCGAACTTGGGACAACTAACTTAATATATATACTACAAACAACACCCATATTTGTGGGCGTGCATGAGATTTGATTAAAATACATTATGCATATGAATATCTCATAATCAGCTATGTTGAAACATGGTTTGAAAATATAACGTTGGGTTTTGATTATGTTGTTTGATATCGTAAACATGCTTTGCTCGTTGCATCAAATCGAAAATATATTGTTTGCAAATCAAATATGAAAATTTTCACCTTCACCAAATAACTTTTATTGCCGCTATATTTCAACAAACCTGCAAATCAAATCCAAAAAAATTAGTTTGATATTGCAAAATTTGGTGAAGGAACAAGCTCCACGTGTGGCATAAACTGAGGAAGAGATAAAACAAACAACTACTCTACTCGATTACAACAATAAACTATGTAGAATACATAAACTGGTAATATTTGAGGGGTATCGTAAAAATGGTACCAAAGACAACTAAGGTTGCTAATCACCTAACCAACCACCCCTTAGTGATCTTAACTTTTATTATAACGATAAACACATGTGACAAGTCCTCAAATGAGTGTTTGTCTACAAATACAAAGAAAGATTGATAGACCCCAACTGGATGCTATCAGAAACTAGTACAACTACTGACACTTACAATCCTATATAACAATGACCTAATACAAAGAAACTATAGATCAAGATGATCTAATACTAAATCAAACTATAACTAAGCCACTAAATTGAAGCCAAAGATGAACCTAGATGATGCTTGAGAGAATATCAAAATGTATGTGAAACGTTGAAAGAAAGCGATAATGAAAACCTAATCAGGATATAATCCTTTCATAGAGTCCTATTACACTTTAAACCATGCACAACCAAAACACTCAAAAAAATAGACACCAAAGTTAGTGTTAGCTAAAACAAGCTAAAAATATTTTTATATTAACCCTTCAAGTTTAATAAGTTTGCTATTGAGTATTCATTTCAATAACCCTTCCCCCCCAAACTTATGAAACAAACAAGTTTAACATGCCAAGTTTTTTAGCCAAAAGGTATACCGTGACCAATTTTGGTGCCTTAGTTAGAATATCCGCAATCTGGTTTTTGGACTCAATGTTAACAGTCTTGATTAATCTAGATGCAACCTTTTCTCTAACCAAATGCACATCAATATTAAAGTGTTTGGTCTTTTCATGCATAACAAGATTAGTCATATTTGAATAGCGACTTGTTATCACAAAACAAATCCACTAGAATCAACCAAGTTTTACCCAGATCATCCAAAACTTTCAAAATCCAAATAACTTCACATGTTGCGTAAGCCATACATCTATACTCACACATTGATGACTTAGAAAGAGTAGCTTGTTTTTACTCTTCCAAGACACCAAATTTCCATTAACAATAACACAATATCCTGAAACTGATTTCCTTGTTATAGGACACTTAGCCTAATTAGAATCTGAAAAGGCAACCACTTTAAAACTATCTTGAGTCCTATTGAACCCAATACCACTTCTAGGAGCAAGTTTCAAATATTTTAAGACCCTTAAACCAAGATTGAAATGAGATTGTAAAGGTGCATATGTTAACTCAGACATTGATCAACATAAGAGATATTTGGTCTGTTCATAGTAAGATAGATCAATTTTCCTACCATTTTTTGATAACTAATAATATTTTTCAAGAATTTATCATCATCAGACTCCTTATGAGCCAACACAATATTCTCAGGTAAATGAGTCATAACAGGTCTGCATGCAAGTAAACCAAACTCATGCAACAACTCAAGACAATATTTGATACGCTTACACAGCGTTCGGGGTCAAAGGAACTTCCTTTCGTCGAGCAAGTTTTTCAACACCCTAGGCAAGTGAACCTAATCGTTGTTGTGTAGTATTAGGGTAAGCCACGGTATTGATATCGCTCTCTGGGAATAGTGTCGTTAGTCAAGTGTATGTCGATTTAAGTCTAAAGGTGAGGATGATTATTTTTGTATTTTATATTTTATGAAATGGAAAGGTACGAATCTCGGGTTTGGATTTGGGGTTGGTATTTCTACCGATTGCTCTACTTATCTAATTAACTAAGCTAAGGATAATCTATATCTATTGTTGTGTGCTCGTATGATGATTTAAAGATGTGTTTACTTAGGTTTTATTACTCGTTAATTATCTCCTATTGGTGGTTGAATTGTCACGCCCTTATTCTTAATCGCGTTGTGTGTCTAAGGTCGTAGGGTATGCGATGTTCCCAACTCCTTGAACTTACCAAAGGGTCTCGCCTACAAACCCACTAGGATAATAAACTCTTACTCTAAGGCACTCTTTGTATGGTTTAGCTTACAACCACTCAAGGAGTTATATTCTAAGGTTCACAAAGATTTAATCAAGCATTAATTACACAACGAATGACCTATCGCACTACTAGATCACTAACAATTAAGATAAGAGACAACCAATCAATACTCAATAATTAAGTTTCATATTCCCTAAGCAAACACACAAGTAAATTAGCCGGACATGGAGAACATGCAAGCATACACACAATCAATCAAACATAGGATAAACATAATGATAAATTGAATATATGGATTAAGATATAATCAACAAACCATTATAAGATGTATTTGGAGTGATTGAAACCTTCAAAGTTGTTGAAAACACCTATCTAAACCCGGAATCGGAGTTAGGTTTAGAGCCTACAAAAGTGAAGTTATAATGTTCTATTTATAGGCATATTTTCTGTCGGCAAAGGGTGACGGCGCCACACTTATAGAGTGACGCGTCACGACCATTTTTCACCAAATTGTAGATTTTCTCGCTCCGGTCGCGTGGGCTTTTGAACCACCTAAACCGAGTTCAGATGCAAAAGTTATGGCCAAAACAATATCAACTACTGCACAAGATGTCGTGATAGTCTTTATCACCAGACGCCACCTTGGTTGTGACGCCGTCGGCTTCATCTTCGACGCCGGGATCCGAATCTAGATCGCCCGAGTTGACGCCCATCTTAAAACTTGACGTCGCCACTTGTAAATGAGCAATTTGGCTAATGAGCCATCACAAAAGTGATGCGACGGCGTCAAGAAGCAACACCGACGCCGTCCCTTCGGCCCAAAGAACTGAGTGGCTCGATTCTTGACTTTGGCCATTTTCTTCAGATATTCGCGCCTTTTCGTCCGAATAAGTGTCATTCCAGCATTTTGCCTTCAAGATACCTAAAAAGTGAAAAGGAACGATATTAAGTAATAACGGATACAAAAGTGATCAAATAAGGGCTTAAACGACCCCTTAAAAGGTACCTTTTAAAACCTTATCAGTATTCTCTTTGGTTTAACACAATCCGGTCTTGGTTTTTAAAACTTCAATTCCAAGAAAGAACTTAAGTTCTCCCACGTCTTTGATTTTAAACTTGTTTTTCAAAAACTTTTTAAAATTCTCAACTTCAGTTTCACAATTACCAGTGATGACTAAATCGTCCACATAAACTAGTAAGAACACAACAGCCTTGTCATTCTTTTTAATGAATAAAGAATGATCATTCTTAGACTGCTCAAACCCTGCTTCAAAACAGAGCCTCCGACAGCTTGTGATTCCATTGTCTCGGAGCTTGTTTAATCCCATACAAAGATTTTTTTAACTTACAAACTTTGTTGCTTCCCTCTTTAAAATACCCAGGTGGAGGAAGCATATACACTTCCTCATTAAGATCTCCATATACAAAATCATTATTAACATCCATTAGAAAAAATTTCCAATCTTTTTGAACATCCATACTTATTAAACATCTAACACTTCCCATCTTAACAACATGACTAAAAGTTTCCACATAATCAACACCTTCTTTTTCACCAAAACCCTTAGCTACTAATCTAGCTTTATACCTTTCTACATCCCCTATAGACTTATATTTTATCTTCCAAACCCACTTACTACCTATTAGTTTTCTACCAAATGGCAATTCAGTTTCTTCCCATGTATCATGTTCATATAAAGCATGTAATTCCTCATTCATAACATTTATCTAATTAACATCCTTACAAGCCTCTTCAAAAGAAGAAGGCTCAAAATTCTTATTCAAATTAGACACAAAACAACAGTTCTCAACACTTAGCAAAGAATGATTAACACATTTATTTAATTAATATCTAACCCTATTATCCAATACATAATCATTCAATTTAGCATGTAATTTAGAAGATATTTTAGACTTCTTATGACTTACTTCCTCTGTTTGATTTTCAAAAACATTTTGAAGACAAGGAACCTCATTGCTAGAACAAACATTTCTCTCAGAGCTTATATTATCACCTAAAGAAGTTTCAGGGCTAACATCATCATTTCCAGGTTGATGTGAGCCATTCTCAATTACTGGTTGATGTATCTGTTCAACCTTTCCAGGTGAATGAGTACTCACAGCCTCATCTGGTTGATGACCCCTACCTTCTCTACCAACAAATGTGATTCCTTCTTCATTATCATTATTGGGATCAGAGACAGAAGTTTTAGGTGCTGTTTCAGATGCAACAAAATAAAAAAAGTTTAAACTTGAAACCTTAGACTTAGAAACCACATTTTGACTCATTTTATAAGGAAAAACTATTTCGTTAAACTTAACATCCCTTAAATACAAACCTGATCTATTTTCAAGACTCAAGAGTTTGTATGCCTTTTCTCCACTAGCATACCCAATCAAAACACATTTTTCAAATTTAGAAGAAAACTTGTAAGACCCTTTTAAAATAGCAGCAAAACACAGACACCCAAAACTTCTTAAATGAGACAGATTAGGTTCCCTATTACATACCATTGAAAAAGGAGACTTACCATTAAAAACAGAGGAAGAAAGCCTGTTAATCAAGTAAGTAGCAGTTAAAACACAATCAGATCAGAAAAGAAGAGGAATCTCCCCATAAAACATAAGCAACATTTAAAAGTTGTCTATGTTTCCTTTCAGCTATGTCATTCTGCTGTAGAGTATATGCACAAGTGGTTTGATGTATAATTCCAATGATATTAACAAAATTTTACATTTTGTGATTAATAAACTCGGTACCATTATCAGATCTTACCACCTTAATCTTTTTATTAAACTGAGTTAAGACAAGATTATAAAAGTTAACAAACATTCCAAAAACCTCATCTATAGTTTTAAGCATATACAACCACACAGACTTGCTATAGTCATCTGGTCAAAAAATACATAAAACCCCCTGTTAATCACTTTATAAGGCCCCCACACATCAAGATGTATAAGTTCACCAAAAACAGTAGACTTACTCTCACTTAAAAGAAAAAAAATCCCTGCTTTGTTTTGCCTTATGACAAACCTCACAAAGACTCTCATGATTCAAATAAGTCAAGTTAAGTGAAGACTTTAAAAGTTTTAAAACCTGATTCGCAGGGTGCCCAAGTCTATTACGCCAAACCTCCTTAGACACATGACAACCAAAAAACTCGCTCTATTTCATCAGAACAAAACTAACATACTCCTTATCAAACATGTATATACCACCAAACTCTCTACCAGTCCCCAGGATTCTCTCCTTTTTCAAATCCTGAATATTACACTTAGTTTCATCAAAACCAACACATACTTTAATATCTTTTATCATTTTATGAAGAGACAATAGACTAACAGAATATTCAGGAACAACTAAAACATCAAATAGAACCACATTATTATTGAATCTTAAGTTTCTAACATGAGTAATCTTAGCCAAAGTACCATTTGGGTGACCAACAGTCATTTTTAAATCATATATGTCAACAACACCAAACATCTTATCTGTGTTATTAGTCATATGTTGGTTAACACTTGAATCAATTATCCACCTAAGTGGTAGTTGGCCCCATTAATCTTTAAGTTGGCATAAAAGAATCTATAAAAGTTCTGATTGAAAAATACATTACAGTTAAAAAAGAAACAAGATGCACTACCTGCCATACTGGCATGTGTAGAGAAACTAGTTTTATCATTCAAAAGAGTCATCATCTTCAAAACCTGTTCATTAGTTAAAGATAAAGTACCATAACTTTTGACATTACTATTGACCCCGACACTATTATTCTTGTTAAAACCATTTGCAGGCTTCAAATTAGGATTTTTCTTAAAATCTGGAGGGTAGCCAATAATTTCAAAACATATGTCAATAGTATGCCCTTTTAAATCACAACTTTTGAATATCAAACTGTCATAATTCCTCTCATTGTTATTCATATTGTTACTAGACCAATTATTGTTAAAACTTTTCTATTATTACCATTAGGCCTAGAAACAAAAGCAAACACTTGCGTTTTTCATATTTCACAGATGAAGAAGGAATCCTCGTGGGATTAATCTCTAGAGATAATAAAAGCATCCTTGACTTCGGAAGGAATTCCTAGTCAAAGATCGCTTATGGGTTGATAAATGTCATCAAACGCCATAAGGAATTACATCAATTTTAACAGTTTTTCATGATCAATAAGTTCAACTCTAGCCTCACATGTACAATCTGGTAATTTGGTAAGAATATCAAACTCTCTCCATAGAGAGTTCAATCTATGATAGTATTCAGACACAAGTAAACCCTCTTGTTTAAAATTGTTAATTTTCTGTAGCAGATTAAAGACAATAGAACCATCCATTCTATCATATGTTTCTTTTAACTCTCTCCACACATTAGCAGCATTATTAGAAAACACATGACCCAAATAAACTTCTTGAGACAAAGAACTCAAAATCCAAGACAACAACTGCATTACACATATCCCATTGAGCAAGTAACAAAGGACTAGCAGCATAATCAGTTCTAAGACAAGTACCATCAAGAAAACCCATTTTGTTTTTTAATTTGAATAGCTAATTATAATTTTCAACACCATACAGTTTAACAGAAAGAATGGAAGCACCATTAGAGTCATGAGTATGCAGATACATAGGATTAATCTGATCCAAACTGAGAAGTTTGTTAGAACTCCTTTAGATCGTTTTGAGCCTAGGGTTTAACAATAACAATGACAATACGCAGCGGATAAATCAAAACATAATTGTTATTGACACAAGGTTTTCAATCACTAACACTAACTAATCTTAGACGTTTATAGGAACACGCCTAGATAACTAAACTAATAACCTAGGCGTTTACAAGATTATACGCCCTAGGTTACACACACACACACCCCCTTTAGTCGACTACATTATGGAAGACTTGTATATTAAACCTAGACCCCATGTCCTCTTTATATACTAGAGGATTAGGGTTTACAAATCTCTACTAAGGACTAATAAATAAAACTTCTTTTGTAAGCAAGTCCTTCCATCTTTTGTAGGTTTCCTTCTTGTCGATTAAGTCCCTCTTGTTTCATTCTTTTGTCTTATCAACTCAAACGTATAATTCCCAACAATCTTCCCCTAGTTGATAATGACAAAACCATTCTTGAATGAACTTCCCTAGACGAAGCAGAGAAATTGAGATCAGGGATCTCACAATGAATGACACAAGCATGTCTTCCTTTGTCTTCCCCTTAATCCATGCCATGCCACTCAAACATCTCTTCCCCTTTTTGTTATTATCCAAATAGGGACCATATGCAAATAATGATCTTGACCACCACAAACCAATATCATACTTCCATATTAAGACTTCCAATGTTTAAAAATCGCCCACCATTACACACCATAAGAAAAATGGATTCAAAACAGTAGAAACTCCAACTAGCAATAGGAATAATGATCAACAGTAGTAAAAATGAAACAATTCCCCTTGAGTGATGCATGTAGATGGTTAAACACTTAACAATAAACTTCCCCTGAAACCCATATGTTAACCATCTTCTTGATTCTTCAAATCTGTAGGCTCCATGTAATGATCAATATTGAAGAAAACTAAGTATAACCAACTTGATCAAGAAGTAAAATAACCCAAACTTGTATCTTATATCTTGCACTATAGATGACATTGAACGATACCTATGTATGGGAGACCTCAATCTCTTGACGATAATCATCGAGCACAATAACGCTACTCCTTTAAGTGTTATGTCAATTCTTTGTCATAATCATTGAAGCACGAACAAGTTACCTCCGCTAAAAGGCATGATAAAACACGATCAAGTAATTCCACTTCACCTTCAAATAAGTGATAAATAATCCTCTTCGTAATTAATTCTTCAAAAAATCAACTTCGAGCTTTTAAAATCTTTTAAGAACAAAAATTAAACTCCCGTGTGTGAACAATAACTTTGTGTGTGTCGTCGTCAAAAAATCCATAACAAATATCATGCTTGACTTCCCTCAAATATGAATATCTTCGCTTAGCAAGATTGTCGAATAAGCAGCGGACTTTGAATGAGAAGCGAGATTTTCGTCCAAGAGCAAGATTTTCGTCAAGCAAAGAGATTTCGTCAAAGAAGATTTCGTCAACAAAGAGACTAAGTGAAAGGGTAACAATACTTTGAAACCTCCAACGTTGTTTTGTGAAATCAGAAGATTTTGACCAAAAGAGCGAGATTTGAACATAAACAAGAGTACTTTGAATAAATTCTAACTAGCGATTTTGAAACACACAAGAACTTTTGAAACTCTCTTTGCGACCAACTTCGACAAAGATATATCTTTCACATAAAAGCTCCAATTCACAATCCTCCGGTGGAAAGTTAGATTATCATATAGAGAACATCCACCTAAAATTTCGTTATGATCCAACGGTTAACAAAAAGTTATGATCGTTTCAAAACAAGGTCAGTAGTTACCTTACGAAAAAAAATTCGGTTTCAAAGCAGACTTGACGACTTATAACTTTTGATTGATAGCTCGATCAACGATCCTCTGGTGAGATTAAAGATAGATATACCAAGAAGCTCCAGTTCAATTTTAGCCCGATCCAACGGTTCATTAAAAAGTTATACCCTCTTGAAAACTTGTGTTGTAGAAAGTTTCAATTTTGCAAAAATCGATTTTCTTCATTCTTTTCGCCAAGAAACCTTGTGAATCCCTAGGTAACGAGCTCCCCAAGCTCTGATACCAATTGAGAAGTTTGTTAGAACTCCTTTAGATCGTTTTGAGCCTTAGGGTTTAACAATAACAATGACAATACGCAACGGATAAATCAAAACATAATTGTTATTGACACAAGGTTTTCAATCACTAACACTAACTAATCTTAGACGTTTATAGGAACACGTCTAGATAACTAAACTAATAACCTAGACGTTTACAAGATTATACGTCCTAGGTTACACACACACACCCCTTTAGTCGACTACATTATGGAAGACTTGTATATTAAACCTAGACCTCATGTTCTCTTTATATACTAGAGGATTAGGGTTTACAAATCTCTACTAAGGACTAATAAATAAAACTTATTTTGCAAGCAAGTCCTTCCATCTTTTTGTAGGTTTCCTTCTTGTCGTATTAAGCCCATCTTGTTTCATTCTTTTTGTCTTATCAACTCAAACGTATAATTCCCAAAGACAAACTACTAATCATGATAGCCATGATGAAAACAAATAAAAATATCGACAAAACAACCACAAATAAACCGGACAAGATACAACAAACAACAATGAAAACTAATAGATACACCTCAACACCAAGAATCACAAGTAACCACCAATATAACAAACAAATCTCAACTTCCAAGTCCGCTTAATTCCTAACCTCCCGACTCTAGACTCAAAACAACAAAACCTAAATGCAAGAAATAAAGCTCACACCCAAGAAACAACTTGGTTCCGGTCAAGTGAATCAAGTTAGCTAGAGCAAGTATTCACACTACACAAGGTGGTGGTAGACCAAGATGTTAACCAACCCGTTTGCACCCACTTATTAAAAACCGGTTGTTCTTAAAGGAAGAAAGATTTACTTACGTAGCTTTTTCAAGTCACAACGGAAAAGACAATCCACCACTCTAGATTCACTTAGTCTAGAGTAATTGAACCAAGAATCAGCCCAAAAGTACATAGATCCACCAGATTCCGAAAACCCCCAAAATTGCCAAATTAGGGTTTTCAAGAACAATACAAGAAACAAAACCCCCCAAAATCCGGGGTTTTAAGAAAAAAAACCCTAAATCTTCAATTGATACCCTAAACCTTCAATTAAACCAAGAGTCAACCAGTATCAACACCTAAGCGCTGATCAATCAATCCTAAACAAGATCCACAAGAAAAAAAACCAATTGATCAGAACCTAAGGCTCTGATACCATGTAAAAATGGTACCAAAGACAATTAAGGTTGCTAATCACCCAACTAGCCAACCCTTAGTGATCTTAACTTTTATTATAACGATAAACACATGTGACAAGTCCTCAACTAAGTGCTTGTCTACAAATACAAAGAAAGATTGATAGTCCCCAACTGGATGCTATCAGAAACTAGTACAACCACTGACACTTACAATCCCAGATAACAAAGACCTAATACAAAGAAACTATAGATCAAGATGATCTAATACTAAATCAAACTATAACCAAACCACTAAATTGAAGCCATAATAGCTAATACAGAAACCAGAAGATGAAACCCATATGATGCTTGAGAGAATATCAAAATGTATGTGAAAAGTTGAAAGAGAGAGATAATGAAACCCTAATCCGGATATGATCCTTATATAGAGCCATATTACACTTTAAACCCTACAAAATCAAAACACTCAAAAAACAAACACCAAAGTTAGTGTTAGATAAAACAAACTAAAAATATTTTCATATTAACCCTTCAAGTTTAATAAGTTTGCTATTGAGTATTTATTTCAATAAGTAATTTTTTGTAAATCGACATAGAAAGTAAAATAGCATCTTGCAAAAGCATGTTTCTACCTACTTCTTAAGAAGCACATTTTGGAAGTTTTAAGGCACTTATAATTGATTTTCAATATGTAATCTCAATAATCATATAATCTAAGGTAGTGTTGTAATCGAGTCAAGCCGAGCTCGAGCTTGACAAGGCTTGAGCTCGGCTCAAAATTTTTAAGGTAAGCTTGACCTTGGCTTGATAGCTCAAAGAGCATTAATCATCCAGGCTTGAAATTGGCTCGAGTAATATTCGAATAAGGCTTGAAAAGCTCAAATTTGTGTATAAACATTATATTTAATAACCAAACTCACTAATAAAGTTTAAAAAATACACGATAAACTCAAGAACTACGGATTTATGAAAAACAATCGAGAGGATTATGTTAAAACACATAAAGTGTATATCATTAGTATAAGGTCTTTCATGTACTATGTTGGTAGTTATATGTAATAAGTTGTTAGTCACCCTCTCAACATCTGCAGAGTTGATAGGGGAAGGAACTTGAGAACCCTCCCATCGCAACACTTGTATTGTTGGTAGGGTAAGAAACTTATGTGTATCTGGGTATAAATAGCTCTACCCCTCCCCACTTGAGTAATCCATGTGATTACTAGTTATAAGCCCATAAAGGCAAAATGGTCATTTCCTCTCTTTTCCCCATTTGACACATTTAGTCTCTATTAGTAACTCAAGTCCGATCCTATATCGTTATCTTTAAATTATATCAAAAGTGTCATATAACTTTAATACTAACTTTGTTAAAACAAGACTTTATTATTTAATCAGCTAAAATAATAGACACATCCGCTAAATTTTTCTTGCATTTTGAAGTGTTATAAGTTATCATCATTTTTATTGTTCACCGCATGTTTTCTTCGTTAACAAATAGCGTAATGTGATTTTTTTTTCGTTCCCTCTTCTTTTTTCATTGCTAGAATTTTCTAAATTTTTCAAAAACTTTTTACGAAATTGATATTTTTATGAAATTAGTTCTTTTTATTTGATCATCTCTCGTGTGATAACTATAAGGGTGTGTTTGGTAGAGAGAAAAGAAATAGGAGAAATGAAATTGGATTAAATTCTCTTGTTTGGTATAGAGAAATAAAAAAAGCGGAGAATTGAAAGGAAATTGGTGGAGAATTAGAGAGAAATGGTAGTGTAATTTGGTTAACCTCCAATTCCATCATTTTGGTGGAGAATTCGTAGAAATGAGGTTTGTTGGTTTTTTTTTTTTTTTTTTTTTTTTTTTAAATAAATACATTTTTAAAATAATTTAAAAAATATATATATATATATATATATTTTAAAAAATAAGTTTTTTAAATAAATACATTTTATTTTTTTTAAAAACAAGTTTTTTAAATACATTTGAAAAAAGTATAACTTTTTAAAAAATATTTTTTAAAAAATATGTTTTTTTTGAATAAATACATTTTTAAAAAATATTTTTTTAAAAAAACAAGTTTTTTTTTTTAAATAAATACATTTTTATAAAATATTTTTTAAATAATTTTTTAAATAATTTTTTAAAGAAAGTACATAAATATTTAAAAATAAATTTAAAAAAAGATATATATTTTTAAAATATTTTTAAGAATTGTTATTTAGAAAAATAAAAATAATTTTTCATTTCTACCAAGTCTCCGTCGTTACTAAACATTAGAATCGAACAAAATTTCATCGATTTCAATATCTGAGATTTTATTCTCTGCTTCATTTCATTTCTTTGAAATTCTCTCTACCAACGTGCCCTAAAAAGTTGTCCTAATAAGAAAACGTTTATTTATTCATTTATTTCTGGGCTAAAAGTTACCTGGGCTTAAAGAATTGGCATGGCATTAAGTATGATAAAATATAGTAAAATTTAAACAGTCGGTACTTATCTTAGACTTGTTTCCTAGTTGGATTCAAAATCTAAAAGCTACAAATCAATATCAGAAAACGTTTATATTTATAAATACGTTATGTAGCTCTTGACACCATAATACACACACACAAAAAAATATATGCAATTCTCCCCACAAAAATATATCAATCGCTCAAATATTTCAGGTTTGTTTTTTCTTCTTCTTCTTTATTAGATCGCGCATCATCCATAATTCCGTATAAGTAAGCTTAGAGATATAATCAGTGTCGTTTAATACATTATTTGTATGAAAGTTAATTTGTTGAAACCTAATTAAATTCTAACCCGTTTATAATTTTACATGTTGATTATATATGCTTGGATCCAGTTTACGTAAACTTCATTATTGATTTATTCTAGTTATACTTGTTTAAAGTTTGATTATTATTTTGCTCGAACAGTGATATACTCTTGAAACTTATGTTGATATATTGATTACTATTCAGAATAGGGTAAACTACATTTGACTTCAATGACGTTTTTTCGCCATATATGCTTGTTTCTTGTACTGCTTGTTGGGGTAGAGGTTGTACATGCCCAGTCACCTTTGGATCTCAAAGAAACAACAACGTTGGATCAACATATGCCTCGTATGGATGACGGCACAAGATGGGAGGCACTAGAAGACGTTGCTCACAACATTGAGTTTCATGATATGCATGGCGTAAAACAAAGTGACATTCATATTTTCTACTTGTGGGGAAAAGTAAGTACAATACATATTCTTGTTGGTTCATTTAATTTTATTGTTTGATTAGGTTTTTGTATATGTATATGTGTGTGAGATTTCTTAAACATGCATATCCTTCGAGATTATGCCTAAAAGGTAAAAATATGCAGTAAGTTACTTTATATTAATCACTTATCCCCAACTATATTAATGTGGAATTATTTATGCATGTCCTTAACTTTAGATTGCTTTTAAATACTATCTTAACAAAACTCATATATTCAAGAACAGTCTGTTAATAATATTTGCGTGTGTGCAGTACAACATGTCATCAAGATCTGAAAGAGCCGAAATTGTTAAGGAGATAAGAGAAACTTACACCTATATAGCGCATATGGAAAAGAGCATTGACATGATTGGATTTCTTCTTTTTGGTCCTCAACATGGACGTACGATCATCCATTCAGTTAGAAGTTCCGGGCTACCTGTAGTTGATGATTGGGAATGCTATAGATCTACGGTACATATAATGTCTTACATTAAAAGATAAACATAAGAGTTTGAAGTCTAAACATACAGTTTTGCTAATATGTGTCCCTTTTCATTAAAGATTGACTTATTTGAGAGGCATTGTGGTTTGATCACTGAACACACCATGGGGCGCTTGTCCACGTTAGCTTTTGCTAACATTTGCAATAAGCGGGTTGACAAGGAAGCTGTCGAGGAAGCGTTTAAGCTTACCTGTAGCACGAAAATCAATATACCGTACCATATGGTAACTTTCCAACTAGTGATGTTCGGTTATATTATGTATTTGACATTATGTTGTGTTTAACTTAATGAGTAAGTATCGATTCTTTTCAATGAACTAACGGGTTCTACTTTTTCAGGTATGAGGAATTGAAGGCATGAGAAAGAAATTTAGAGATGTGTGCGAATGAATTCTTAGAAATTTACCTTGCTATTCAATTAGACAAGATTTTACATTGAATTGTTGATAAACATTTAGAATAAGATGACAGTTACTATTTTCGAGTGGCTAGAGTTTTTTCCGTTAGATACTTTTGATTATGGTTGATTTTAATTAGCTCTATGTTTTGGGATTAGTATTATCAACTGAATTCTTTTAGTTAGACGTGAAGACATGTTGGTGTGTTTTAAATTTCATGGTTGTCACTTGTCAACATATTTGATCATATATTTATGGGACTTGGGTCTCTGATCGGTTAACTACTGTTAGCTTTCATCGAATATTCAAAATGTTGTATAACAAGGATTTGGATGCCTACACGTTGCCGCGTGGACATTGTGTCAAAGCTTAAGGCTTTATGTTGGTGTGGAAAGCTTAGAGCCTTAGATACAGCTTTATACTCCGCTGGGGTAATGAGTTGCTGATGCATAACAAAAAAGGCTCAGATTACAACGCTTAAATTTGAGCATTTAAATTTGAACTTCAGTTGCAAAGCACCACCAAAAGCATCATTTGTGCAATATGTGTAAGTTACAAAAATGACGCTAACTAATAATCCCAAACAAATTAATATACAAAGAGTCACCAAAAGCTTACTTTCGTTAATCTTATCCTCCTTACAATGCTCCGCCAGTCCCTCATCTGAAACTAAGTATCATCAAAATCTTCTTTCGTTAAATTTTATCCTCCTTAAGAATACTAGCGCTCCACCAGTCCCTCATCCAAAGTTAGTAAAATCGATCTACTCTCTTGATTTAATATTGAAAACAATCTAAATGGATCTTTTGTCCATATAAATATATAATTCATCCTTACTTTGTTGGCTAACATGTATAGTAGCCAAGGTTTAAGTCTTCATTAACCGTTGCAGGACATATAATCATGTCGGAAAAACTAAAAGTACTGAGTCTGCATTCACCTCATGTTGTTTAGCATCACGCATATGAGTCTGCATATATGTCACATGTAAATTGTTTTCCCATTCTACCTATCATGAATGTAAGTAACAGTCAAGTTCGAGCGACTTTAAAAGCCTAGTAAACTATCATATGGCGAGCAAAGAAACAACATATCAAACTCATCTGCAAACTAAACATGAAACATATTACCATTTAAAGATGACCCATCGGATATTCATAGTAAAAAGAGATACCACCTTTTTCAAGAGGAGCATGGATTTTCATTGATATAACTGCAAGCTCATACCCAATTGTTCTACAACTCATTTTAAATCAATTTTGATATTTTTCAGACTGAAGAAGCAAGCAAAATAGTTCGAATATAAATGGGAATTTTGACCCACTTGCTCGACCCAATATCTATTATTCACTATTCTAAACGACTGCTAATATTAAAGAAAAACGAATACCAATCTTTGACTCACGTAATGGTACAATTCGATCCATATACTGCATATAAAAATGTAACTACATAATACATAGAAATATTACCTTCTGCCCAACATAGTCTGGACAAAGTTTTCTCAGAGAGCAATAAAAATTTGCAAGGCTTTATTTTATTTTTCTTCATTTTGGCAATTATATCAACAGTCTGATAGCGAGCCTTTAATGTGTAACTTATGTTACAAACTACTTGTATCAAAAAGGATTTAGTGATTTCTAATCTGAAGTTTAAAAGTTAACGGGTCAAAGGCAAGTTGATTATTCAAATCAACATACAAAATGAAAAACTAAACGTAATCTATGTAAAATTTATTCATCCCGACACAAAGCGTGGGCAATGAACACATAGTTATAGTTATATAGCAAAAGCTCTACAAAAACGTGGAGTATACGACTATTACTATACGTGGAACTTGGGGCCAGAGCTCTTGGCTCTTTTTTTTTTTTTTTTTTTTTTTTTTTTTGTGCGCAATAGGTGAATATATATTATTAATCACAATCACTCATATTAACTAAAAAAAGAGCTATAGACATGCCTATAACTCTTTGAACACAAAACATAACAAACATCATGATATACAATAGAACTAATACAATCATGATCAATAACAGTGCATCCTTACTGCACTTGAGACATTAAAATTCCATTCTTCTGCAGTCAAAATTCCATCCTTACTGCTCTTGGCTCTTTGCTATGCGTTAGATTTCTACATGCATATTTACTAGTTTTAATTAACACTCACACTCAATCACCAGTGAAGGGTCCGCAAATTGACTTGTGCACATGTCTAAACATGCATTTTAAAGTGAACAAGGACTTAATAGCAACATTGGAAACCTATTCTAATTAAACTGCATGTTACTGCATCGAATAATCCAATTCAAATTTATATTGCTGTTTTGTGAACGAATTCTAGTTGGAAAACAACTTGTCTACGAAGAAAGACGAGTCTCTAAAATCTGGACATTTTTCGAGAGTGTGGATTTATTGTCGTCTTTTGATTGTTTCAACATGAAGTTAGTATTTTCATTCTGTTAAAGAAAATGAAATAGTGGCAAGCAGAGCGCATTATGGATATCGGGGGTACTATATTTGAAAGAATTGAAATTGTTCTGTCTTTGGTAAAAAGCTGCTTTGAGCTGATGCATTATTTGAAGAGATTCAACATACAATCTTTAGGTTGATTTCTAACAGGTCCCTGCCCACATGTATCTTCCAGTTAATTAAGATGCTAATTTGATGTGGTTATGGTCTTAGGTTGGTCCTAGGATATGGGGCCTGTATGTTTTTTTGAGTCCCTTTGTAACTTAACATCACACCCTGCCCCCCATATTTGACACAAGCTAGATAAATGAGATAAAATGCACCAGTTCGCTAGCCCCTACCAATTCTGCTAGAGACACTATCGGAAGAAACACCAACAAACCTTGTTAAGATAGCGCGATATATTGACTTAAAGTAACTACACACGTAACCCAAACATTACATTGTATTAATTAATGAATGAGCAAGGAAGAATGTTCCAATTAGCATCCCCTAACCTCTATTTATAGAGATGAGGGGTACAATCCTTTTGAATTCGAATTCTATAATTACCTTGCTTGCCTTGCACACTAATGAGCTTTTTTCCTAGCCGTATATTAGTGAAACAAGTATGTTAATATTTGTATGTTGAGGTGGAAGTGTGAGTTTAATTGAGTTTAATTGATTTGACGCATAAAAAGTTTACCATATAAGTCACCTGTGTATTAACACATACAGATATGGATTAAATGAGCATTTCTTTAATTGACTGCTTTGTTTTTATATAATTTCCTTAGTTATATACATTGATTTGATTAACAGTGATGAGTAACAATATTGACTTTTTCACATTCACACAAGACAGGTATGTCTATATATAGACATATATGCATATGTATGTGTGTATAGGTTTTTTAAGTAAAATTATGGCATTTCAAGCCCAACTCCATTTGAAAACTCCATTGGTGTCTCGAGTTGGTAATAACTTACTACCTAAAATTGTTAAATCACAATCACACACTGTTACCAAACGCTACCGAGTATTTGCTTCCCACCCCACTGCCATTGCACCAAAACGGGAGAAAGATGCAAAAAGGCGAGTTGTTATTACTGGCATGGGTCTTGTTTCTGTGTTTGGCAATGACATTAATACATTTTACGAAAGACTCTTAGCTGGAGAGAGCGGAGTCACTTTAATAGACCGCTTTGATACTTCAGAACTCACAACGAGAATTGGTGGTCAAATTCGTGGGTTTGAATCAAATGGGTATATTGATGGAAAAAATGAGAGAAGACTTGATGATTGTCAACGCTATTGCATTGTTGCGGGGAAAAAAGCACTTGAAGATGCTGCTCTTGGTGACCATGAACGCTCCAGGGTTTGTAATTTATATATCATGTTTGTTGGATGCAAGCGTCTGTGTATCTGATTTAATCGAGTTACTTTTTTACCATTTGCAGATTAATAAAGATCGTGCAGGCGTGCTTGTTGGATCTGGAATTGGAGGTAGTACGTTATTTCATGAAGGTGTGGAGTCTTTAATCGAGAAAGGTCACAGAAAAATCACACCATTTTTTGTACCTTTAACATCCACAAACATGGGCTCTGCCTTACTTGCTATGGATCTTGGATTTTTGGGACCAAGTTATTCCATCTCTGCTGCTTGTGCAACATCCAATTATTGCGTCTATGCTGCTGCAAATCATATTCGTGATGGGAATGCTGATTTGATGATTGCTGGTGGAGTTGATGCTCTACTTGTTCCACTTGGAATTGGAGGTTTTGCTGCTTCTAAAGCATTGTCTCAAAGAAATGATGATCCCCGGACTGCATCCAGACCATGGGATAAAAATAGAGATGGCTTCGTTATGGGTGAAGGCGCTGGTGTCTTGGTGAATATATAACTTAATACATCTTTGTTGCTGATTTTATATAATGCTTATATGTATTGTGAAATTTTATCATGGTATATTTATAGGTGTTGGAGAGTTTAGAGCACGCAATTAAAAGGGATGCACCAATACTTGCCGAATACTTGGGGGGTGCAATAAATTGTGATGCATATCATATAACCACTCCACACCCCGACGGTCTTGCTTTTATACCTTGCATTCAAAAGTGCCTTATGAATGCTGGTGTGTCAGTAGAGGAGGTACTTGTCTTCTTATATCATAAATTATCCGCTTAATCATATTGATTGGCTTTACAAGATAAATTCGTTGATTATATTCTCCAACTATATCTTGTTGCAAGGTAAATTACATCAATGCACATGCAACTTCTACACTAGTTGGAGATGTGGCAGAGGTAAACGCTCTCAAGAAGGTATTCAAGAACACTAACGGGATCAAAATGAATGCTACAAAGGTGAAACAAACTGTGATCCCCATAATCCAGATTGTCTCCACAACCTCTCGGCATTAACTTTTATTTTCACTTTAGTCTATGATAGGGCACTCGATGGGTGCGGCCGGAGGTTTGGAAGCAATTGTTGTAGTAAAAGCAATTCAAACTGGATGGTTGCATCCGACCATCAACCAATTTGTATGTGATACCTACTATACATTCCTTTTTTTCCTTCCTCGTTTATCGTCTTCAGATCTCACATTTCTAATGAAACTTTAGGACCCCGAACCTGTTGTAGAATTCGACACGGTTGCAAATACAAAGCAGCAACATGAAGTGAATGTTGGTGAGTTTGTTAGCATTTCTCCTTTCTTCACTACCCATAATATATCAAGTACACTTACTCCATTTTTTATTTTATTTTTTTGTATGCAGCAATTTCAGATTCATATGGTTTAGGTGGCCACAATTCTGTTGTAGCATTCTCGCCATTCAAACCTTGATATGAAACTTCTAAACCATGTGTTGGTTATTTCAACATAACATAATATAACCAAGAGGATTATTATGATATATGGCATGTAACACACTTAAGATCATGATATATTGTAATAAACTTCAAAATGCAAAACTTACTTAAGTACCAGTCACTTTTCTCAGGTATATTAATGAGTCCAAATATAGAAGATCACATTTGTCACACCCCCAAATTACCTGTTTTGCAGCGGAATGGAATTTCTGGGGGTTGACCGTCTAGCACCACAGTTACAGTTATTTTGAACGACCTAAAGTGTCGTTTAAAAACACATCGTTTGTTATTTATTTAAAACATTCAGGGTTACAAAGATAGGTCCCAAAAGTAGATAACGTTTGAGGAAACAAGTTTATTACAAGCTAAACGATGTTTTTAAAAGTGCCACAATTTACAAGTGAGACGCGTCGTCATCGCGACTCTATGATAGGTCCTTATGCGTGTCATGATGTAAATGCCTTAGATACCTGAAAATACATTACTAAAACGGTCAACAATAATGTTGGTGAGAAATCATAGGTTTATGAAAAATGTTTTATACGACTACACAAGTATAGACCATGTATGACAAATATGTCACATAAAATGTTACAATTTCTATAAGCACATGACATCAAGTTAGACTGTTCATGATGTTCGCCTAACAGAGTGTTTGCCAAACAACTCAAATTATGATATTAAATGAAATGCATCCGTTTGACCACTTGGGACCACCAACCCGGATGGAGGAGTCACCTCAATAGATCTATTCACTCACCCTCGCTTCTTCCTAACTAACGGTTCATGATTATGAAATTGGGACATTCAATTAGCAATGAGGTAACTTAAGCAATGTAATGAATTTGATATACTTGGTATCGTAATAAAAATGATGTGCAATGTATTCTCCCCCGTAGGTTTGAAATAAATTATACACTTGTACAACGGGGCTATGAAAACTCACTTGGTACAATGATGCGATGGCAAAAGTGAGTACACTGAAATGAGACGCAAATCTCTAACCGCGACCTATTATGAATGATATGATCTATAATAAGTCATGATGTAATGTTATGCATGCAACTCATGATATCCATACCACTTGTGCATTTTTGAAAATAAAGTTTATCGCCGAAAAATAAGTTTATAACGTATTGTCAAGTTATAAATTACTTTACATGTACTTACGTTGAAATGATATCCCACGATAGTCATTTAGTGATTTATTAAGAAATTATAGTTTTTCGTCGTAAAACAATATAATTTGACAATTCATGAAAGTGACTAAATGGCCTCGAAAAGCTAGTCGTAAAATAGTGAATATCGAGTGTTAGGAAACAAACTCAATGGTTTTGGAAAGCTTGTAACATTATCTCAAAGTCTTAGCTTTTAAATTTTTATCATAGATGTCTCGATCATAGAGAAAATATAGGTGAAGTAGGGTACTTGGACTAAAAATATTGTTTAAGGTTAGTTTTCGCAAAGTTTGAGGATCAGATATTATTCGTTACAACTCCGCTTGACGAACGGTTGAACATTTTGGAAAATAGGCTAGGTGAACTCACTTTTACTAGAAGACATCGTTTTCTAAAAAGTATTCTATCGATGTGAAAAATGACTCCAAACATGGTCACTAGCGACAACTAGTTTGGCTAATAGAAAATATATATGTAAGTGTTTTATACTTGTGAATAATAGTTACGACAACCTTATTTAAACGCGTGTAATTTAGTCGTTATAAGTCCATTTTCTACGTTTTATATGTCCTTAGCTTCGTGTTAAAGTATACTATTAGGAATTGGAAATTTCATGTTAAAGTGTCGGTCACCCCAATTATGATCTAGCATAAGTTAGCTCGTAGACATATCGTTAGTTACGTTATTTATTAGTTTATTAGTTAGTTATTAGCGTAGTTTAGTGTAGTGCAACACCGTGAAGGAAGGACGGTCTTTACCCATCAGATACTTGATTCACAGCCGTCGGGCTCATTACATTACGATCGCTCTTCTTTTGTTGAGACAAAAGGGAGAAAATATAGAACTTGAACTTGTTTATATTTGACTTTTCCAAAAGTCAAACCGCATACATTGATTTTCCAAAAAGTCAAACAGATACTTCATTGGTAATACTTGACTTTTCTTAAAAGTCAATCAGATATTTTGACTTTCCGAAAAGTCAACATCATGCATCAACTAGTGAATACTTTGACTTTCTCAAAAGTCAAACATCATACACTTGCATTATCATTTCCTTTTCAAGTTCTAAAACTAATATTTTATAACTCTCAATAAACTTTGTATCTTTTATAAAATAAATTTATATTTTGTCCTCAACAAAAGGGGAGATTGTTAATACAAATATCGCCATTAAACGTTATTTATATTTTGATCTTTACCTAAGTTTTGTTAACGACAAAAGTAAATTTAATTTGTATAAAAGCTTAAAGCTTGTCAAGTTTAATAGATATTAAACAAGCTTTTTCAAACAATATCTTCATCATTTAAGCATTTACATTGTGACTAATCATATCTCAATATGAGTCTAAGCATAATGTATGATAGTAGTTTATAGAATGTTTTAGTTTCTTAAAAACTAAACATTACTTATGCATTTGCATATTTCTAAATATAGAAAGACAACACATGACATCATGTAATGCATCATGGAAATCATTGAAAGATTTCATTAGATATTTTGTGTGGATTTGTACTCTTCATATCTTACACAATCTTACATAGATATGGTTGACTTTGGCAAGATCTTGATATCTTGGTCGCCGTAACCGGCGACACCAAAATCCACAACGGACGGAACCCTTTTAAGAGGTCTCATGGTCCGTGGATGTCGCTATGGTTTTGGCTATAAATAGCAAAGCCAAACCAAGTAGTTTTTCATCCCTTTCTATCATACTCATACATATCTTCTCTAACCTTTCTAACTCGGTTTCATATCATATTAGTGATCTCTTTGTAGCAAAGAAGATCAAGTCACATTCAAACTTCAAACGAGAAGTTGAAGTCTTGTTTGTTTAGTGTTGTATGATCTAGTGTTGATTCATACTTCATTGTTGTATTAAACCATCATAATCTTGTGAGTGTGAGTGGTTAGTATTTTAGTCCTCAAAATACATTGTGTGTGGAGAAGTTGTACCTTGGAAAGAACTCGACATCTAGCTTAGTGTCGGAAATAGTGTAAGCGAGTGTAAAGGTTTTCTCCGCGGTGAAAGGAGCTTGTTGACTAGTGAAGTTAAACTCGAGTGTGAGACTCGGGAGTGGAGTAGGCAAGGAAAAGAGTCCTTGTAGACCGAACCACTATAAACAACTTGTTGTGGTTTGATCATTTCTTTCCTTATTTACTCTTTACATATTGCTTGCATATTCCATCAATATATCCAAGATCAATATCAATTGATCTTTCAATAAGTTTCAAAACAAAGTTTTTAATTGGTAAACTATTCAACCCCTTATAGTTTTCTACAATTGGTACCAGAGCCTCGTTGCTCAAGAATTTCTAAAATAACTTGTATTTTATAAACTTGAAACGATCCATGGATTCTCAAAACTTTAAAGAAGGGCAATCTATGCAAAGACCACCACTCTTTGAAACCAATGGATTTATCTATTGAAAAACCGTTTGAAACATATGTAAAATCAAAAGATATAGATCTTTGGTTTATTATTGTTAAAGGGATTTTAGTTCTACAACAAAGGATATTTCGTTGATGAACAAAAGAAATTAGTTGCTAAAAATAATGAAGCTAAATGATGCTTTATAATGCTTTACCTAGAAAAGAATATGAAAGAATTTTATGTGTTAAACCGCCAAAGATATTTGGGAATCTTTAATTGTTACACATCAAGGTAATTCACAAGTCAAGGATAACAAAATTGATCTTCTTGTTCAACAATATGAACAATTTGTTATCCTCAAGATGAAACCATTGATTGTGGCTTTGCTCGCTTTAATACTATTATTACATTACTTAAAGCACTTGATGAATCTTTTCGTAGTAAGAACTTTGTCAGGAAATTTCTTAGAGCACTTCATACCAAATGGAGAGCTAAAGTGACCGCTATTGAAGAATCAAAAGATCTCTCAAAAATGTCACTAGACGAGCTAATTGGCAACCTCAAAGTTAATGGAGAAAGATTCGGAGATCATCAAAGGAAGAAGGGAGAAGATCAAATCCGTTGCTCTAAAAGCAAAGACGGAATCAAGCGATAACGACGAATCTTGCTCCGGTAGTGAAGATGAGGAGTATGCCATGGCCGTTAGAGATTTTAAGAAGTTCTTTAGAAGAAGAGGAAATTTTGTAAGACAACCTCTAGAAGAAAAGAAGTCATTCCGAAAAGATCGGGATGATAAAAAGGGTAAAGGTGAAAGAAAGTGTTTTAGATGTGGTGATGCAAGTCATCTCATAGAGAATGTCCCAAGCCACCTAAAAGCAAAACTCAACGAGCTTTTGTAAGTGGTGCTTGGAGTGATAGTGAAGACGATGAAGAATCAAGCAAGGAAGAGATCGCCTAATGGCACATGAGTCAAACGAGGTACTTTCCGACTCTTCTTATTCTTCTATTGATGATGACACTTTGCAAAACAATATAATCAATTGTGTGAGCTAAGTCTAAAAATCATAAATAAAAATAATTTTAAAACCAAAAGGAATTTTTGGAAAATGAAGTTTATGAGTTGAAAGAAAAGCAAAACGACTTGAAAAGGAAAAGCAAATGACGATGATTGTAAATCATGTCAAGAGCTTAATCTTGAAATAGAAAACTAAAGCTCACACAAGATGTTCTAATCGAACAAAATTCTAAATTTAAAAGGTTTAACAAAACATCGACTTGCCGATGAAATAGTTAAAATACATAAAACACCGTGAGATATGAATGGGCTAGGATTTAATGAAGTATTAATTCCAAAGAGTCAAAACAAAACGTCGAAGGACTAACATTCATCAAACCGCCGAAGACAAAGACGGACCGCATTTTAACCAAAATAAGGGTTCCGTCCGCTGAACAAAATGGTGCCGTGGGTACTTCAAAGAGACGTAATGTTCGCAATACTGACCGCATCGAATTTGTCAAAGTAACAAAGAAAACCAATGATAGTGTTAAACTAAAGCCAACTGTTACATCGTGAGTAGGACTTGCCAAAATGAATTTAGATTAAAACTACTCAACAACGATATAAAACACCCTTTACCAAACGCCTTTCCTAAGAGCAACCACAACATACAACCCAACTACCAACACAACGGTTGGAATCAAAACTTTCATAGACCATATCAAACTCCAGACACATGTCATGGAACTCTACCCATCATTTCCATACATGAATCAAATAATGGTATGTTTAACCCAAACGGACCCATGAGATATCGGGGACCAAATGCTTGTGTTATTTACTTTAGGTATGCTTGAAAGTTGGATTGGAACCCGATGAATGAATAAAAGATGGTGGATGCTCACGACACATGACAGGCAACAAAAGTCTCTTTTCATCATACCAAGAGTATGACGGAGGTAATGTCACTTTTGGTAGCAATCTCAAAAGCAAAATTATTGGCAAATGTACGATTGCTCATAACTCCCTATGTTGAAGCATAATCTGGCGCAGAATGGATTCGACGACTCTCCTTGGGCCGTTAGTCGTCTTCTCGAGCCCTAGTAGACCTGTCAACAAAGAGAACCCGCTGGGAGTGGACCCGAGGCCGTAGCCCCGGGGTCCACCTCCAACGGTCAAGTTAGTATGCGATGTAGCATATCAAAGTTAAGGTTAGAGATAACCTGTCATGTATTTATAGGGGATGGATTAGGGTTTAGGCGAGTGGGTCATTGTCTTCCCGGCCCGACCCATTCCTCGCCCACCCCGACCATACGTCCACAAGCCCCCAAGTCTAGTATGAGATAGCGCATGGCTATGTTACGCTAGACTTAAGTTCTGCTCATGGCCACAGTGGTGAAAGTGAATCCCGTGTCGCATCCCGGTAAGGCGCACACTTTTGTACCAATAGCGACGCAAAGATGGTGCGACAGAAGACGTGCTTCAGAAGTAAGTGGCTACCGCGCCGCCGACAAAGAGGTGCGACAGAAGACGCGCTACTGCGCCGACAAAGAGGTGCGATGTAAGACGCGCTTTCGCACTCATTATATTCGCCTTTACAACCGGCGCAGGACGCTCCCCGAGGCAAGATGGTGCGAATATTTAAACCGCCTTTGTACCGAGCTTGCAATAACTCTTACATACGATCCGCTCCAAATATACATGCGTGATGCGTGACGGAAACAGGGTAGTATATACCCGTAGCCCCCAAGTTTGATGGTGCTACTCATGTAGAGCATTAAACTTATGTATGCCTCGTAAAACACTTAATGCAATATTAAAAGTATATGCCGCGAATCAAGCATATAAAACCTAATGAATTGAAACAATAGACAAGACATAGCATGAATAATATATAAGAGAAGTGGTAGTGCGCACCCGCCTTGGGATGCGCATCATCGAAATAATTAATTATGTTTTTTTTTTTTTTTTAAATATATAAAAACCCGGATGGATGTACCGTGACCGCAACTAATAGACGCAGATGGATTTATCATAACCGCATAGACTCGAACGCTTGTGGATGATCGCAGATGTTTATACCACGGCCTTTGTCCGGCGCTCATGGCGATCGACTAGCATCGTGGTGTTCGCGCTGCGCGCGCTCTCCGCGAAGATGTCCGAACGCACGCCTAATGCGGTAGATTTGTCGCGATCGCGTTGTTCGAGCGCAAACAGCATACCAACCGTAAAAAAGATTCGCGCAATTAATTCGCGCTAAAAGGGAAAATAGCTCCGATCGTGCGGATATTTTCTTAGGTCCGATCGTGCGGACTTTTCTTTTCTTGTATCTTATGTAAAGAAAATCATGAATCGTATACATGTTATATTAGATTATTTATATAATAAATACATTCACGTGAAGGAATATTATGATGTTTATTCACTGCATCGTCACGTGGAGTATTAAAGCATGGATACTTTAAAGCATGCACGGCAATCGATTATATTAATTGCGAATGATATTTTAAATCAATAGATTATAGGGATTTAGAGTTACCGACTTTAGAAATTGATTTCTGCTTTTTGGTAATATGAGAACACGAAACATAGTTTATTCGTGGTCCCACGGATGGCGCCAACTTGTTGAAGCATAATCTGCGCGGACCGGATTCGACGACTCTCCTCGGGCCGTTAGTCATCTTCTCGAGCCCTAGTATACCGTCAACAAAGAGAACTCATAGGAGTGGACCCGAGGTCCGAGCCCCGGGTCCACCTCCAACGGTCAAGTTAGTATGCGATGTAGCATATCAAAGTTAGGGTTAGAGATAACCGTCATGTATTTATAGGGATGGATTAGGGTTTAGCGTGAGTGGGTCATTGCCTTCCGTGCCCCGACCCATTCTCGCCCAAATCCCGGACCATACGTCCACACCCTAACTATTGAAAATGTTGCTCATGTGGATAGGTTAGGATTTAATCTACTTAGTATTAGCCAATTATGTGATAAAAAGTATAAAGTACTATTTGATGAAAATTGTAGTAAAATACTAAAAGATGGTATCACCATAGCTAAAGGAGTTAGGAAAATAACATATACGCCATGAAAATAGATAAAACATCTAATGACAAACTTTGCCTAACAAGGTTAGACGATAGCTCATCTCTTTGGCATAGACGCTAGGTCACGCTTAATATGAGACTTATACAAAACCTATCTTCAAAAGAGCTAGTTAGAATTTACCAAAACTAAATGACCAACACTTTTATGACGCTTGCAAAATTGGTAAACAAACCCATAGTAGTCACAAATCTAAAAATATGGTGTCCACATCTAAGTTTGACCCAAAGTCTTATGAAGGTGTATTTTGGTTATTCTCAAACTAGTAAAGCTTATATTGTCCTAAACAAAGAAACAATGATAGTCGAGGAATCGTTGAACATAACATTCGACGAAAGTCCACTCCCTCTAAGACATCACCTTTGGTAGATGATGACTTAGTTGAAAGTCAAATGATAGAAAGTCATGAAATAATTAATAATAACAAGGAAGATGAACCATTAAATAAGGAGATTGTCAACATCAAAGAATCTAAAAGTCATCCTTTAAAAAGGTCATAGGACAACTTAATCAAAGAACCTTAAGGTCACAAGCCCAAAATCAAAGTAATTATTTTTGTTTTATATCCACCATAGAACCGAAAACATAAATGAAGCAATAAAAGATGAATCATGGGTAATTGCCATGCAAGAAGAATTAAACCAATTGTTAGAAATGATGTTTGGAAATTAGTTGCAAAACCTAAAGATCAAACCATAATTGGAACGAAATGGGTTTTTCAAATAAAATGGATGAAATGGTATAATATCTAGAAACAAAGCTAGGCTTGTTGACAAGGTTATAATCAACAAGAAGGTATTGATTATGATGAAACTTATGCTCCGGTAGCTAGACTCGAATCTATTAGAATATTACTTGCTTATGCATGTGCTTATGACTTTAAATTATTTCAAATGGATGTTAAAAGTGCTTTTCTTAATGAGTTTATTAACGAAGAAGTGTATGTTGCTCAACCACCCGGTTTTACCGACTTTGAGAAACCACGTCATGTCCTCAAATTGAAGAAAGCATTGTATGGTCTTAAGCAAGCAACAAAAGCTTGGTACGACCGACTTAAGACTTTTCTTCTTGATAATAAATACACTATGGGATTAGTAGATAATACTCTTTTTGCCAAGAAAAAGGAATCACATATTATCATTGTTCAAATATACGTTGATGACATTATATTCGGATCAACTTGTCAAGAGTTATGTAATGATTTTTCTAAAATCATGCACGACGAGTTTGAAATGAGTATAATGGGTGAGTTAAATTTCTTTCTAGGACTTCAAATTAAACAACTAGAAGATGGCATATTTTTTAACCAATCTAAATATATAAAAGACATGCTTAAGAAATTTGGTCTTGAAGATTCCAAACCAACTAAAACACCCATGTCCTCGGACACAAACTTACCAAGGACGAAGAAGGTGAATCCGTAGATAACACTAAATATAGAGGAATGGTTGGTAGCCTACTCTATCTTACGGCTAGTAGACCCGACATTATGTTTAGTGTTTGTCTATGTGCTCGCTTTCAAGAAAACCCAAAGGCATCACACTTAGAAGCCGTAAAAAGGATTTTTAGATACATTAAGGGAACAACGTGTTTAGGATTATGGTATCCCAAAGGAACGGGTGTAGAAACTATAGTGTATGCCGATTCGGATCATGCCGGTGATTATGTCGATAGAAAAAGTACAAGTGGTATTTGCACTTTTGTTGGACATTGTCTAACCTCATGGTTTGCAAAGAAGCAAACGGCCTTAGCTATCTCAACCATCAAGCCGAGCACGCCTCACCGAAAAGCATGTCAACAAGCTCTTTCGATGAAGCAAGCTCGAGATTACGGAATTCATCTCAACGATATTGTGATACTTTATGACAACAAAGGAGCCATCGATCTCAAGAAGAATCCTGCTCAAAATGCTCGCATAAAGCATATTGAAATCATCATCATTTTCTTCGCGACAATGTTCAAAAGGAAACATCTCAATCGAGAAAGTATCCTCCGAAGACAACATTGCCGACATCTTAACTAAGCCTCTTAAACGAGAACCTTTAATCTTCTTAGACTTGGTTTAGGGTTAATGGAACCAAACATGTAGGATAAACATAGCCCAAAACATTAGAATAGTCAAAACAAAACAATTTTGTCTTGTACTGCCATCGTAGCTACTCAAGACTAACGACAAACACGATTTTAACCAAAATTTTGGTACCGTCTCGTCCGTGGTGTCCATGTACAAAACCGCTATATACAAAACATCCTCTTCCTCAAAACCTACTTTACCAAAACGTAAACATTAAACCAAGCTCATTATTGATACCTTCCTACTCACTAATCATCAAGATAACATCATTGTAAGTATCCTAACTACATTTTATCTCTTAATTCTGAGTCTAGGATTCTTATTTATGCACAAAACTTTCACAAATCATTACATGGGGTTTTATATATGCTTTTATACCAAATATGAATTCAATTGGCAAAATGCATAACTAGTCATTGAAATTAGGTACTACATTATCATATTGCATAAACAAATCATGCTTCCCACTAATTAATAGATAATGAATATAAGGCCTTATTCAAATAACCAAACACCCCATGTTAAAAATTTTGAAAAGCTTCTTACTTGTAGGAAAACAATTTTTTCATTTTTAATACAAATAGAAACGTTAGATTTGCATCACTTGCATGCTCTTGAATACTAAAGGTATTGCATAACTAATATGCATTCCGGTATATTCAAATGAAGCCACATTGAATTAGGAGCATTGGGTTATCTCATGGTATTTGCCAAACACCCCACTAAAACCATTTTGTGCATAAAATGAGTCGAGATAACCGCAACTCCAAATCGCTTTCATATAGGCACACACTAGGACCAAAACGTTAAAATTTATTCTCATTTTTAACATATTAATTCTTGTCCTTAGGAATAACCATGGTAGCCGTAAGATTCTATGATCACAAAGACACCCTTGGCTATATTCCCAAACACCACAAAACCAAAGGAATTTCCAAGGAACAAGTAGAAATATTTAGGGGTCTAGAATCAAGGTATTTCCATGAGGTAGAACCATTCACTCATCCTTCCTTGAAAATACGAATCTCCGTGAAGAACTAGCCGCCATTCAATTCGATTGTCTTCGACATCGATGAACCAATTTGTTCTAGGTTTGTGTTAGAACTCTATGCTAGTGTGACCGGCTTTAGTGATGAAGACGATGATGAATTTTGTCTTAGGTTTAAAATCAATCAAAACGACTACACCATCACCTTAGCCAACTTTGCTCAAGTGCTAGAATTCCCAACCGAGGACTTGTGTCTACTCGGATGTTGGTCACCACCGCTCTTGATGCAATCAATGACCGACTCCTCCCTACCAAACCCGCTTTGGCGATAAGGATGCCATCCAAACACCTTTTAACCCAAATGGTGATACAACCCGAGTTACCCGAAAGTGGAAAAGAGGTAAACCGAGATCCATATGGAATGGAGCTAAATGAACTTAAGCCCAAATTTAAGAAATGGGAGGAGCTACTTAGAGCCAACGGTAACACCCCAAAATCTTAATGACAATGGAAGACTAATTCGGTGTTACTTGAATGGAGATCATAGTCATTAATTATAGAAAACGACTGAAAGAGACGTTTTATTAAAATAGTTATCATTCATCGAAACTCATAGTTTGTTACAAAATATTGTAAATAGATCAAGTGTTTTTCCCAAAAGAAAGATCATGAGTTTGAAAGAAACGATAACTTTATGTTTTACACCACCGATAAGCCTTGCCATGCCCTGCTCCGCACCTTGGTCATAATCTTCACCGACACCGAGATAACATGCTTAAAAAGGTCAACAAAAATTGTTGAGTGAAGTCCATAGGTTTAAAATAAGTTGAACACAAGTATAAGATCATGATCATTGTAAACTAACAATATCATAAGAAAAATATCACAGATTATTATGCACTAAGCTCATGAAACCAAGACTCAACCGCATACAATCAATTACCAAGTAATGTAAGTATGCCCCAAAGGAGGTAATAGCCAATTACCTAAAGAAATTGATATGGTGCGCCTGCTATTTCTCTATAACCGAAATGGGTTCGTTAATCCCCATAGTACTATTCACGATATCTACGCTCACTCGCGGTGACTAATGGTTCATAATCGGGGACTTGTGGCTAACAACTTAGGCAAGACTAATAATCAAGAAGATCAAGCATTTATGAAAAACCTTGTGTTCTAGTTTAGAGCATGTATCTCCTCATGGGTTTATAAAAATAAAGTAAAAGCGAGGCTATGAACTCACCTTGATGATAATGCACACGCACAAAAAGATCAAGCACAATGTAGCGGAGGTTCCAACTCGAAACCTAAAATGATGAGATGGCGAAGTCTCAAGAATGAGCATTTTGGTTCATGACCAAAATAATAGAGCATTGAATATTCTTATTCAATAGATCATTGGATTGTCCAATCCAATAGCGCGCGATCGTGATTAACGCTTTAAGTTAATTTATGTGCTATATTGTCTTAATTAATTATCCTCACTTACGCATAAGTGAAATGTCTTCCCCGCTAGATCTTAATAGATTTGTTGAGTATTTTAACGTATTTGAATGAATTCCCGTGTGTTTTATCGGATTTGATATATATATAATTATAATCTTATAATATACATATATAAGTAATACATTTAACGTTATCCAAATAAAATACTCATAAGATCAAAATACTTGTTTTACGTAATTAGGATAGGTTTATAAGTTTTCTAAACTTTTCCGAATTTACACTTTTTATCCTTGAGTTACAAAAAGTACGAGTTTAGCCCTTGGACTTTTAGAAAATGACACTTTCCACCCGAATTATATTTCATACCAAAACTTTCGTAAATGACAACTTTAACCCTTGGTAAAACAGAATTTACAAAATTAGCCCTCTAGGTTTATTTTATACGCTTTAAACCTTTGTTTTCCAAACTTGTCATTTTTCACCCAAAAGTTATATTTAACTAGTTAAGGTAAATTACATGATCGGTCCTTGTGGTTTTATGTGCACATGCACTCGCATGATACCCATGTACTTTTCAAATAGGCATTTTCAACCCCTAGACTTTTATAAAATGCTTGTTTTGCTTATAAAATAATCCTTAGCTTTACAATTTGTTAACCTTTGGACCCTTCGTTTCATATTTTGCAAAATAGTCCGAGAATATTCTTTTATAAAACGAAATTTGCAAAAACATTTACATCTTATTTGTAGCTTATAATTTAGCGCTTAACGACTTATTTTAAACTTATTGGGCTGGGTTAGATCATTAATGGACTCGGATTGGGCTTAACGAGTTTAGTACTGGGCTTTAGGCCCGATTGGTTTTATGTGAGTTTTACAAACGCACGAGAGCTCATAGTAGTTTTGTGATGTGTTATAAACATTTTAGGCTAGTGTTAACATGTGTTTATGTGTCTTGTTGAGCTATAACATGTATATCTTACGAGTTGGTTTACTAAATGGTGTACACAACATATAATACGTGTGATAACTAAGTGTAAACGAAAATTGGAAAGGAAATGAGTTGAAGGACTTACTACACTCAAAGAGAGTGGTGATGATACGTGTGAGGTGTGAGCGAGAAGAAATGACCAACGAGAACCCTTGTTCTCCTTATAATGTTACTCGCCTTAAATGTTTACCCAAGTGTCTCCTATCCTTCACCTTATAACGCTTTTCTTTTCCTTGCTCTCCTTCCCACAAAGGGACGATTTTGAGTGAGAGATGTGTTTAAGTTTTAGGAGTTCATGTGAAGAGAGTGTGTGTTTGTCGTGTGTTTTTAAAGAAAACACAAGCATGGACTTTGCATTATTTTATTTCCTAGCTTTCCTAGTTTTAGTTTCATTAGTCATGTGTTAAAATGTATTTGGCCATTGTTTGGGTTGGAGTTCTAAGCGTGGGATTTGAGTCTCAACCATGTCATGGCTTGTCAAGTCATTAGAAACATGATATCCAATGGGTCTTGGAGTCAAAGCTAGGTCAAAGTGGGTTTAGGTTATTAAACTATCATTTGTAGGGTGGCTAAGCATGGGGGTTGTCTCCTTTGTCCAATCTCACACGACACGACATGAGACCAAAAATCTTTGCTTAACCCTTGGCTAGTTTGGTTTCATTTCTTGTTCGGTTACAAAGAATGAAGGCACAAGAAGATGTTAACTCCATGATTATTAGTTAGTCATGGCTTTGGGGTTTAGTTCGTTAGACGAGGCCCAAAATAAAGAAAAGATGGGAGTTGGGCCCTTAGTTGGTCGCGTGAGCTAAGCCAAGGTCCAAAGAAATGCCAAACGTGTTGGGCTCGAGAGGGTAGTGAGGCCCAAGAGTAAAAATGGTGTGGTTTGATCCGGTTATAAGGCCCATTAACAAGTTGGGTTTAAGTGGTGAAAAGTCCAATAAGTTTTGAGGCCCAATACTAATTTTATATATTTTTGTTATATTTAAATTGTAATTTTTACAAATTTTACGATTCGCTACGTGTTTTAAGGTTATCAAGATCGTGGGAATTTATTTAGATCACAACGTATCTTTTATGAACGCTTAAGTCGCGTTGATCATGCATATGCCAAATGTTATGCAATGTGATGCTTAGAAAATTTCATGACGAAATAGATCGTGTTTAATTCCCGATTAAAACGTTAAGTACATTGAAATTTTCCGGAGCTTACACAACGCCATTAGCACCATAGGAAATAGGGATCACATAAACGCTTGCCTTTGTCACATGCTCTACAACTTGTCCACTGACAACCATTCAATTTAGCCTACTACATCGCTAGGAGAATGATTGATATTCCAACTCAAGGATCGGTTGCTCTTCCATACGGGATGCTTCTCACCCGCCTCTATAGAAACTTTGCACCAATTCCACCAACCCCAAAAGGGATGCACCTTCACTATGAACTCATCCTCACATCTTTGTACCTTTGAGTGATGAACGAGTTGCTAAGACAAAAGGCAAGAGAGCAAAACCTCCAACTCCATCATCATCATCATCAAATAGCTCCGAGGATGGTCTTCCAAGCTCTCATCTTCCACCTCATGAGTATTATGCCCTTCCCGAGATCGAGAATGAATTAGCGTAATTCAAGCAAACTAAGGGAATGTTCAAGTGCCTTGGTAGGATGATGAACAAGATTTACAAGAAGTTGTACAAATGAGGGTACTTTAAGGAGTGTTTGGAACAATACATTATCGTTAATGTTTGATACTATTTAGTTGTTTTATTATGTAGGATGATAATATAACTTGAAACAATGTTGTATGCTAACAATATCGCATGCGGGGATAGCACAAGTATGCTATCAATTTTACCCATTTTCACTATAATGTGAAAATCAAAAGCCTTGCTCAAAATCTATGCTCCACTATGTTTATACATGTGTTATTTACTTTTCCTAACTAGAAATGTTTAGTGTCACAAGTTTTGAGAAAATTTCAGTTTCGAAAAGTCCCCACACCTAAAACATACTGTGAAGTTTTCGCACTACACGGATCGACGGCACCAACGATTTGGTACCGTCTGTTATGTAAATGGTACCGCCGTGCACTGTGACAAAGGACCGACGGCACCCTTTTAGGGTTCCGCCATGTAAATTTTTGGTTCCGTGATCCTCCGTAACTTTCTCAATTTCACTCTTTCGTGATTCCAAATATCATCCATTACTTGTAAGTCAATCTTAACTAGTTTATACTCTTATTAGAACTAGTATAATTCACTTAGGTATATAAGAATCCATTTCCCACCAAAATTCAAAATTTGAAAAATCCACCCAAGGAGCCCTTTATATAAAGGAAGGAACCAAATTTTGGTACCTTCAAACCGCGGTAACTGATTGTTAGGAAATTCCACTCATTAGCACACATTTATTGCAAATCTTTTCTTCTTCACTCCATCTCTTGTATGGATTGACTTGGGTGATATGACTAGCATTCAACCCACTTCCAAATCATTAGGAACCTCATCTCTTCAATGGTTTAAACATCAAATCAAACACATTTCTCCATAATTTTCACTTCTATAAATTGAGAGGTTTTACCATGATCATCCTCACACCTTTTCATTCTTACCATTATCTAGCAAAGAAAACCCAAGTCAAAATGACAAAATCCTCTCCTAAACCTTGCAAGAAAACCGCTAGAATTAGTGTGAGGCCTTGTTGCTTCGTTAACCTTAGATCCTCATCCGAGTCTTTTCCACTCACAATCTCATCTCCCATCCGAGATGATATAAGCCTTACCTTGGCTAAACCTACTCAATCATACATTGTGATCACCACTCCACCACCTACAAAACACCAACTTCACCTCCACCGCACCCATCCAAATATCCAAAACACCTCACCACCTTCACCACCAAGGTCTCCAACTCTCATTCCTATGGAGTTATTTTCCACTCCACCAACTTCACCAAATCTTTTCGAGGACTTGGATGACTTGCCTCCCAGGCCAAATCATCCACCACCATTGCCATCCTTTGGCATAATTGAGCGGATTGCTCATGAGTCACCTCGGTCATCTTTTGACCCAAACGCCCCATTAGGGCCTAAGCCTCTTCTCTTCCACTCCATTCTCAAAGACATTCATGGTCCTTTGTATGGGGACCATCCACTCCCACATCAATGTCCCTCATCTTGAGGACATTGAGGAGTGCATGGGATGCCAATCCCACTAGAGAGGAGATTCAAGCTGAACTTCACAACCTCCACCAATTCAAAGGCATGGTGGATTCTCACCTTAGTGAGACTATGCAAATGCAAAATGCTTTGCTAGCCTCCATCATGACCACCCCAAACATCCCCAACACCACCAACACATCTACCATACCACCACCACAACCTTCCCAAACATACTACCCCTCGGCATGGTTTCTCAACTTAGAGCGAACGCCCAAACCGCTGAAAGGACCCGGTTATGGTCCATGACATCCAAGGGAAATGAGGTTCATCCTCAATCACATCCTCGAGCGCCTCAACGCTTTTTCTCATCCTCCATCTCATTAGGATGATCATAGATTAGATTTCTAAGTTTCTTTTCTTAGGAATATTTATTTTCTTGTACTAAAACACATCATTGTGTTCTCTTTCATGATCTTTATTCATGAAAAATTTTAACTAATGAATGATGTTTATTATATTCTTGGTGCCATTACATAGTGTTTGGAAATTCTTGTGAATGATCATTATTACTAACATTTTTTTGTAGCTTTATTTTCACAATCCATGTATCTTCCCATTAAGCACCCAATTTAGGGGAGCTTTGATCAAGGGGAGATAATGGTTCGGCTCATTACATTCCAAGACGCCTCTTCTTTTGTTGAGACAAAAGAGGAGAAAATATAGAACTTGAACTTGTTTATATTTGACTTTTCCGAAAAGTCAACCGCATACATTGACTTTCTCGAAAAGTCAAACAGATACTTCATTGGTAATACTTGACTTTTCTTAAAAGTCAATCGCATACTTTGACTTTCCTCGAAAAGTCAACATCATGCATCAACTAGTGAATATTTGACTTTCGAAAAGTCAAACATCATACACTTGCATTATCATTTCTTTTTCAAGTTCTAAAACTAATATTTTTATAACTCTTGCACAAACTTTGTATCTTTTATAAAAATAAATTTATATTTTGTCCTCAACAAAAAGGGGAGATTGTTAATACAAATATCGCCATTAAACGTTATTTATATTTTTATCTTTACCTAAGTTTTGTTAACGACAAAAGTAAATTTAATTTATATAAAGCTTAAAGCTTGTCAAGTTTAATAGATATTAAAACAAGCTTTTTCAAACAATATCTTCATCATTTAAGCATTTACATTGTGACTAATCATATCTCAATATGAGTCTAAGCATAATGTATGATAGCAGCTTTAGAATGTTTTAGTTTCTTAAAACTAAACATTACTTATGCATTTGCATATTTCTAAATATAGAAAGACAACACATGACATCATGTAATGCATCATGGAAATCATTGAAAGATTTCATTAGATATTTTGTGTGGATTTGTACTCTTCTTATCTTACACAATCTTACATAGATGTGGTTGACTTTGGCAAGATCTTGATATCTTGGTCAGTCGGACCAAGGCACCAAAATCCACAACGGATGGAACCCTTTTAAGGGGTCCGCGTCCGTGGATGTCAGCGATGGTTTTGGCTATAAATAGCAAAGCCAAACCAAGTAGTTTTTCATGCCTTTCTATCATACTCTCATACATATCTTCTCTCAAACCTTTCTAACTCGCTTTCATATCATATTAGTGATCTCTTTGTAGCAAAGAAGATCAAGTCACATTCAAACTTCAAACGAGAAGTTGGAAGTCTTGTTTGTTTAGTGTTGTATGATCTAGTGTTGATTCATACTTCATTGTTGTATTAAACCATCATAATCTTGTGAGTGTGAGTGGTTAGTATTTTAGTCCTCAAAATATATTGTGTGGGAGTAGTTGTACCCTTGGAAAGAACTCGACATCTAGCTTAGTGTCGGAAATAGTGTAAGTTAAGTGTAAAGGTTTTCTCCACGGTGAAAGGAGCTTGTTGACTAGTGAAGTTAAACTCTCGAGTGTGAGACTCGGGAGTGGAGTAGGGCAAGGAAAAGAGTCCTTGTAGACCGAACCACTATAAACAACTTGTTGTGGTTTGATCATTTCTTTCCTTATTTACTCTTTACATATTGCTTGCATATTTCATCAATATATCCAAGATCAATATCAATTGATCTTTCAATAAGTTTCAAAACAAAGTTTTAATTGGTAAACTATTCAACCCCTTCTAGTTTTCTACAAATTTTTTTGTTCCTATTCTTGTGAGAAACAGCTTGTAACATGTTTTGTGTATCACTTTGGTCCAAACAGGTCTTGTGGTATTAAAGTTACAAAACCTGTCTTGTGTCAATTTTTTGTACAAATGACTTTTATCATCTCTTTAGACCTGCTTTTGGTACCAATTGTGAATATTATATGGTCAACTAGTCTATATATGTGTCAAACGGGCAAATTATTGAAGCTTATGAGTCACTTTTTCGGGTTTTGTATGAATCGAACGGAATACTTGGTCGGAAAATCGCGAGCAAAAGTCAAAAGTCAATGGCGACTTGTCCTTATAATCTTGCTAGCAACTTGTCATTATTCAAATTCCAGATTCATTGAATCTTCATAGCGACTTGTCTTTACAAGTCGTGGCGATTTGTCCATCATGTAGCTACTTGTGTCATGATTCGACTTATGTTTATAAGTTAGCGACTTGTGAAGTAAAGAAAACAGAAGCGAGTTGTGCATATAACGCTTTTGACTATTGAGTCAAAAGCGAGTTGGGTTTAAAGCAAATGAGTTGTGTACTTAAAGTTCAGAGCAACTTGACTCATGTATAGCGACTTGACAATTGACCACCACCTCGCTACAATATAGCGACTGACTCATGTATAGCGACTTGACATAAGACCACGACCACAATATCTCAAACCAAAACACCAAGTCTCGACCTCGTTAACCATCATCGGTCCAAGACTAAACCGACATCAACAAATCATCTACCAACATCATCAAGACCAAAACACAAAACAAATACATGTAACATCTAAGCAATATCAAGATCTCAGACTCATCGTGTATGTGCCTATTCACATCCAACCACTAAATATAGTGCTCATGAGTTAATCCATCATAGATCTATGTTTTCATGTGTATGTCCGAATAAATTGAAGTTAAAACAAATCGTTAATGGTTTCATTCTTCTTCATGTTCGGTCAAATATGAAAGAAAATAACAAAAAGAGTTAAGCAAGATCTCATATTGGTGTTCGAAATGATTTGCTTCAAATCATTCAAAGATGTTTAAACACCACTTCATCATTAATCTAATGTTTTGATACTATTCGAACATAAAGATGTGATTTTAACAAGTATGTTAAATCCTGACTTTTATTCGATTCACGACTCAAAAATAACATCAATTACTGAAAAGAAACCCTACCTTTGCCCTCGATTTCTGATCTTGAAGCCATAAATCATTACCATCCCTGTGGCGTTTATGACGAGCTCATGTCATCCATGTGGCGAGCTAATCTACTTAACTAGGTTAACCTTTCGTGTAAGAGGATTAGAATGAGGCGGATTTGTTGTGAGAGTATTTTTAGGTATGATGGGGGCGTACTGATAAGAGTGAGTGATTTTAGGGTTGTGAAATGGTTAAGTATGTGTTATGTGAGCTTTAATACCCGTGTGATTAGGGCATGTCTTGGTTGGATCCGGTGTTTGAAGATGGGCTGAGAGTTTTAAGGATTAGGTGGGCCGTGTGTTATAGTGTTAAATGTAATTAACATGGGCTGATTTCAAATGGGATGAACCGAAATTTGTTGATTCAATAATTTAATGAAATGGTCATTTTCGAATAAACTTATTATCCAAATTATTTTACAATAATTTTGGATACAATGTTTTAATTCAGATTTTCAAATCAATTAGTGAATTGTCTACATTTGGTGTTGGATCGGTTGAAGGTGAGAGGCTGATGGGCTCATAACGTGTGGGTTATATCTAAATGGATTGGTCTTGGGTATGTTCAAGGGTTATAAAATGGACAAAAGTGGTTAACCTTGTGCCATATTTCTAAGGTGTTATCATTTTTGATGGTGGGACAATGTTTATCATATGGTATAAGTTCGTTCAGATAGGTTTTATTTTGGCTTGACAGAGTTGATTATGGATCTAACTTCATATGCTGGAGAGATTATTTTATTGGGCATACACGGTGATCGGGTTTTAGACTATAAATTGCTTGGGCTTTCAATTTTGGAACGGGAGTGTGCTTGAATATATGTGATGGGTTGGATTTTGATGACAAAAAATGGGCTTCTCAAAATCAAGACTGTTTGAGACCTGGATTTTATGAGATTTGATGATGAGACTTGGTATGATGATGAGAATTGTTGTGGTATGCGAGTTGATACGTTGGTTTATACATTTTCACGAGAGTATTATTTCACGGCTTGAATTGAACAAAATTGACTACGGGGTTGTTTGTGTTCGATATTTCTCATTTGGATTTGAAGTAAAGTTTTTCCTGCGCGCTTACTTATTTCGCCTTCTTTCTTTCTACCCTTCCGCCAAGATGACTTGTTTGGGCATTTATAGAGTGTGATAAAGACTTGGCTATTTAGTTACCTTTGTGATTCTTTATCACATAACCCACAACGTAGCTATCGCTCGGTTTAAATCATAGACTTGTAAAATCCGTGACAATGAAAACATCCCGTTAAAGTAATGTGTATTTCGGATCTATCTTGCGGTTTGTTCTTGGTTTTGTAAAATCCCGAAAGAAACTATTTCTGTTTAAACCATAGAATTGTAAAATCCGTAATGATGGAACCATCCCGAGAAAGGAAAGTGTATTTCGTGATCTCATCCGATGCTTGTGCTACGGTTTCTACTTCAAGAAGGATAAAGGGTGTACTTCATGAATTGGATGTGTGTTTGGTTATTCGTCATGGCGCTTGGTTATTACATGGTTTTACGGGTTATGTGCTTTTAACCATGGTCGGATGAAAACCATTATCATAGTTCACTTAAACGCCAAAGGAGGCTAGATTTGAGCTTTTAACCGTAAGATGTGACAACGGGTTAATTCACTATTATTTATTTGAGGTTAAAGTGAAATATCACGAGCGAGTGTACTTAGTATCCAAGGTATCGGGGATGGTTGGATGAAGATTCTTCGAGATCCTTGTTCGAGCTTTTTCCAAAACGAAGACTTGGAAATCTAGTTATTTTTGGGAGTCTTTTCTTTTCTTTTACCACTTGGGGAATTGGGCTCTCATCGCCACAAAAATAACTATCACTTTAAGGAGTTACGCTTGTAGGCTCAAGTCACATTTAATTGTGGATTTTCAAGAGGTGATGTACGTCATATACTTGATGGTTGGTTGGATGAAGAGTATATAGTACTTAGAGATTCAATGGAGGATGAATTCTCGCACCGCTCTTTGTTACATATGTGCAAGTTTAATTCACAAGTTCGGTTAGTTTACTTGTGGTCAAATTCATCATATTGAGTTTTCTCCATCACCGTCACGACAAAGAGCCCATCAATGATAATGGGGTTGATTACATGTTTGCCAACGATGATGAAAAGAGAGATTATGACGATGAACACAATACCATGCCTCGTACTCTAAAGAAAAGAAAAGTGTACGTGTCAAGCGCTTTATCTTATAAAGAAGAGAAATCTTCTTATGACGTATGAACACAACAGCTCATGCCTCGCTCTCTAAAGAAAAGAAAAGTGTATGTTTCAAAGGCGCTTTATCTTCGGAAGAAGAGAAATCTTCTTATTATGACCATTCTCATCAACATGCTTCATGCTTTTTCCATGCGCTTGGTCATCAAATGAACCGACTATCGATAATTACTCTTATTCCACTTGCACAATATAATGAAGATGGCGACATCATGTGCTAATTTTGCGGGGGAGAAGTGTGAATAGAATACATTTGGATGATAATCACTTATTTAATCAAGAATGGCATCTCCGTATGCAATTCTTGAGGGGAGAAGAAGTATGAATTTTCTGCATGGTTGATTGATATTTGAGAATATATGGTCAATCGGCTCCAAACTCATGTAAGAACCGAGCTTCTTCTTATCAGGTCATCTTCACATGGAGTTTTCTTCTAAGATCCGTTGGTTGACATCTTCACATGGGCTGATTTGATTAATGACAAAGTGCTTCCAGCTATGGGTCGATTTCCTAATGAACATCTTTCTGTTTTGTTTGATTGGGAGGATTTGAGTTAAGGGATTTGCTATTTGTATTTTAACGGGAATGCATTTGGTGAGTTGAAGATGTTGACTTTATATTCCCCAATTGGACAATCTTGAAGAAGGTCGAGTCTACAGTCGGTTCTACATTTTTTGGTAAATGTTAGAAGACTAAAGACGAGTTGCATTTAACGATCTAAAGACTTATTCTTAATTCAAGCATTCATCATAAAGATTGTTGGTTTAGGGGAGAGCACTAATTGGGGGAGAGTGAAAAGCCAATGTTAATCCCCAATTAGACTTGCTCACACTCTTCAAAGAAGTTGATTCTCACAAAGATTAAATGTGATCTTCTAAAAAGATTTCAAGTATTTGGGCTTATAATATGTTGATGATTCAAGTGTCAAAACCAAAGAAGGGGAAGGAGACACATCTAAACACAAAGCGAGTAAACTTGATGAACTTAATTCTTCTAAGTGATTGAAGATATCCCGGAAGACAAATGTCATGACCGCAGAGAAACTCAAGGTTTTACTCATCAAGGCTTTAGTGTTATTATTCCAACTACGTGGGGAAGTGATGTAAGAGAAAGTTTCAAGATAAAAGAGGTATTATTATGTGTGATGATTTCGATATTATCGCAATCATCGGGGGAGAGAATTGTGTACATTGGGGCGCCACCGTTTCACTTGAGTGCTTAAGCGGATTCGTAGATATAATCACTTATTCGAGAGTTGACATCCGCAGAGATTGTCATCCGCAGAGATAATCGTGATTCGCCCGCTACTTCAATGTTATCGCTTATTCTCTCTTTGGGCATTCGGGTACTGGGTTCTTGAGCTTCATACACTTTCTTCGTGGGAGAGAAAAGTATACATCGGGGTTATTCTTTGGCTATTGGACTTAATCCGCTACTGATGGTATAAGTTTCTCCGTCTTCGGTATATGTGTATTCGGGTTCGTGAACTCTAGTCTAAGAAACCGATCGCATCAATTCATCTACTGGGGAAGTGGTCCCTTGACAACTTTTGGTATGGATCACTTGCACTTCCGCTGAAAAGAAATATGAGAAGATTCATTCAAGCGTGGATGATACGTTCTCGATCTATTTTGATGATATAACCCCGAACGGAGAATATCGATTATCGTTCTTAAAAGGAGCAGCGGGATTTATGATAACGGTGTGCTTCTCTGTGCACCTGGCTAAGGAAAGCTTGAAATAGAGCTTTGAATCTGCTCATCTAATGGATTTTCGATTTGGGGGGGAGCTGCCAATGTCTCTCTTTCTCAAAGGCTCATGTTCTATCTTCTATTCTGGAGCCTCGGAAGCTTTGGTGGTGAAAGTTTAAGAGATGTTGATTTCTATCTTCTGCAACGAGGCTGTTCGATATCCTTATCTCGGTACTCGTATCATCGTCTTCTTAAACTATATCATCTAATCTATCTCTGTATATATTTTTCTAAAACCAAAATACAAAAATAGAAAACCAACAAAAGAAAATAGAAAATAGAAAATTACAAAACCCATAAAATCGTAAAATTTAAAATACCAAAAATATGTTTTCTAAAGACATGTCTTCTAGTATCGATAACTTCATGGGTCTTAGAAATGTCATTCAACAATGGCACGGACCATAGATGAAGTTCGAGCGAAGGTGTAAATATTTCTTTTCAAAACATGTCATTAAATCAAATGGCTTACGCTTATTTCGATCAGAACTCTGATTTTAAACCATGGCTTGCTATTATTTCCGATAGCAACCCGCTTCTTCAAGGAAGGAAAGTCTTGCGCTAAACCAATTTTCTAAAATTTCGTGCACTTATCCTAAAACAAATTGAGAAAGTATGTCAAGGATCATTGTTCTTACTCAAATATTTTTCCTTCTAAAATTCTTCGAAAAATATTTGTTTTAACAAAGTGGTGGAAAATGAGTTGCTTGAAAACAATCGCCTTCGTAATGTTCATAAAATTGAAAACTCAATCAATGACTTCTGCGCTTTTAAAATTTTCAGAAAATGAGTCATTGATTGAGGGGGAGAATGTTTTCAAATTTATATCATCTATCGGGCTTATCTAATTATCCTAAATGCTTAACTAAAAATGATGTTAACCTACGTTGAAGGACTAGGTGCCTAGGATAAGATTGTTATGATTAGATGATTATAGTTTGATGAACACATATATCACATGCCTTATATGAACTGATTCACATGTTGAATTGACCTTTATTAGTCGATTGCTATTTGGGTGTTGTCGACCACCATATATATGTTTGTGTCCACTAACATATGCGTATATCATGGTTCATAAGAATGTTCCCGATCCGGATCCCACATATGAAGATGATTGATGCGAAGGAAAGGGTAACTATATCTTGGGTTGACAAATGAAGAAACGAAGCTTAATTTGACTTCTATGGAGAGTTGGCATGATAAAATGCAACGAAGAGGTCTCACCGCATCGCAGATGGTTTTCTTCCTCATCAAATGAAAAACATAGCTTAATTTGACCTCTATGGAGAGTTGGCATGAAAAATGCAACGAAGAAGTCTTACCGCATCACAGACGGTTTTCTTCCTGCCCTACAGCAACAACAGAAGCTTCTAAACCACCTAACATATCTTTGTGCAGGATAATTGTGATGATACCATTTTCTAAAAACAATTTTTAAAATAATATTGTTTTGAAAAATGAAAAAATATTGGTTTTGAAAATAAATTAGACTTAATCTTGGAAATCACCGGACTTCATTTTATCAAAACTTAAGTCACTCAATCATCGACTACGGTCATCGATTGAGGGGGAGAGTGATTTAAAATAAAATATTTTCAAACAATATTTCATCAATCAAGTCCGTTGGTACAATAATAAGTGGTGATCTAAAGATTTAATGTTATGTCATGGTATGATTTTCTTTAAAATTCAAAGATCTTTCAAAATGAATTTTTTCTCGTTTTGTTTGATTGTGAAATTGTTTTATTTTACCTAAACTATCTCTTAAAACAATCATACATGACACTAACAATCTTTAATGTCTTAAATGGTCCTTATCTGTCATTTTTCAAAATCAAATCTTCCCATCGCCTTTCCTCAAAATTTTCTAAATGATTTAATCAATCGGATCCAAAATCTCAATTGGTTTGAAATTTTGATCGGGGAGAGATCGTGATTTAAATCTCAAATCGGTTTTAAAAGGGTGATTGTTCTAAAGCACTCCTTCCTATATGTGCCAAACGATTTTGAAATACATAATGCATATGATTGTGGAGGAGTATTTAACCATAAACCGTAAGAGCTTTTAAATCGTGCACATATTCTCTCATGTTTTCTAAACCTTATTAATCACTTGGGATCCAAAATCTCAAAGGGTTGATATTTTTGATCGGGGAGAATTTGTGATTTAATAATAAAATTTGATAAATGATGATCGATTTGATTCAAAGTGCAGTCGCTTCTCCCATTTGTGCTAAACGCTCAATCTCAAAGCACATATTGAGGGGAGCATTTTAAAAGAAAATTAACTCTCAAGGTACAAAGATTTCTATGTTTCAACATAAAGTACCTTGATTGATTTTCTAATGGTTTCTTAATAGCATTTGTGATCGTGGATGTACTTAAAAGAACTCTTTCCTCTATGTGATAAAATGATTTCAAGTATCCAAAGCACATATTGAGGGGAGAATTTACCAAAGAAAATCAAATGGCTTTTTCTACGGAAATTGTGATCAAAAATTATTTCAATAACTCTTGCCTCCATGTGCTAAACAATTTCAAGATCGCATGCACATGTTGAGGGGAGCATTTCAAAATGATCAAAACTATTAAGGTACAAAATGCTTTGATTTCGTATCACAAGTACCTTGATTGATTTTCCAAATGATTTTCAATTGGTTTCATGGAAGAATGAACAATACCAATAGACCGACCAATTTACTTTATGCATGGTGTTATAAGGATGGTTAGGTTAGTATTCGTTCCCACGATCCCGCCAGAGTCGGAGGGATCTACCGAGGACAATCCACTAGATAGTGTAGAAGTCCTTAGGTATGATGAAAAAGGAGAAAAGTGAGATATGGGAAGAGTGCGGATCGAGATAGAGCTAGAACTGGAATAAACCCAACAAGGTTCTAGTTATGAAGTCTTAGTAAGCACTCAAGGGGTTAAAGAATGAAAAAGAAATGAAATGAAAAAAAGGGTGAAAAGAAATAGCCTCCAATAATTCAACCTTAGGGCAAGAATCGAGTTCAATACATATGCTACCGGTGGTTACTAAGGTAACACTAGTATTGAAGACAAGACGTCATGGACCCAAAGGACGCATTGCACTACAACTTCCCAAGCTACTCAAGTTCCTCTTAAAAGGGCTTGTTTCATTCTCAAGGGGAACCTACATGATCTATCGACTTTCTCTTAGAGATTGTTGATATTGAAAAAGGAGACCCTCTCCCTAGTCTCGAGCATAGGAACCAAATGTGCACAATTGAGTCTAGAGCCAAGAGATCATCCACAATATCTCATTAGGACACAAAATTAATGAAGACTTGTCGCTTTCACACAATGTGGAAAGTAAGAATATTTTAAGAGTCCTATGCATTATCCTTGTGGTATTGCGTAACATCCGAGTGATATGTAAAAGTATTCACGATGAAGATGGAAATCCTTCTAGAGCCAACATCAAACAAGCTCTTGGTGGGTGACATGTGAGATCTTTTCTAAAGATCAAGCTTGTGACAACCGGATAGAAACGATGGGCGATTCACTCTTGAATCAATCTTGGTCCAGGTAATGGATTGACGGATACCTTTGAAAAACCGACCGTTGTGCTTAAAAACTCTTTTCTGTAGCACATCGACTGTGTATTAATGTTTCAAAATTAAAGGGTATTTATGATTGATTACTGATTTTCCATAAAACCGTCGTTGTATTGCAAAAAAGTTTCAATTAAGCAATACACGATTGTTTTCAAATCAATTTTTCATCAATCAGTGAATCTCAATTCGCCGGTTCACTCACTCCGTGTTGTCTTCTTTGAGACGCTCCGGTTTGAGAACGGCTAGAACAGTGCGAAACCCGCAAGGAGATTCTTCGAATTATACCGATCACAGCGTGATTTGTCTCGATCAACGGGAACCGTGGGCGTGTACCTCAATTCAACGAAGTGATCAAAGACACTTTCGTGTGATTTATTGCTAATCGTTGTTTGCGGTACATTTGGACGGTTGCGGTGATTAGAATTGAGAAGTCAATCCAAAGCCGCATGCTCACAACATCCACACTTAATTGAAGAAATCATGACTTGTGCATAACTAAAGAACTGGCTATGATATTTTCATACTATGTTTCGCTACGCAAAATATTATGAGTCAAGAAAGCTTCCGCTACTCGATGAAAAGATGTCATGATCCGTAAAGTGTGAGCATGTAGGTCCAAAAGTCACAACGCCACATGATGGCAACACAATAAAGGGTGATCCAGAGATTTATCGGGTCGATGATCTCAAGAAAGCTCAAGATCATCAAGATGTGGATCGCTTCAAAGACCTCCACTTAAAGTACAAAACTATGCTCTTTGAAGAATCGCTACTAAAGCACAAAAATTGGAACTTGAAGAATTGAAGTCACGAGCTCGTAACTAAAGACAAAGATTGAATGCTAGGATGCAAAATGTAATTCATGGGGTGACCTCCTTGGGAGATTGTTAGAATTGGAAATTCCATGTTAAAGTGTCGGTCACCCCAATTATGATCTAGCATAAGTTAGCTCGTAGACATATCGTTAGTTACGTTATTTGTTAGTTTATTAGTTAGTTATTAGCGTAGTTTAGTTTAGTGCAACACCGTGGAGGAAGGACGGGTCTTTACCCATTGTATACCTGATCCACAGGTCGTCAGGAGGTCGTGTAGTCTGTAAGTATAAATACCCCTTCCATCCTTGGAAGGGGTGGTGCTTCTTTCATAATCTAACCTTTCATTTTATAAAGCAAGTCTCTACCAAGAACACCCTCTCACTCTTTCTCTCTCTAAAACAATGGCTTTCTTGTATCACTACCATCCAAGACCACCCGAATCATCAACACAATAATATTTACGATCCTACATATACTAATATATTTTTGATAAATCGACTCATTTAGATAACGCTTAAAACTCATTTTTGACCCTTAAAAATTCTGGACAGCGTGCAGTTTTTCCGGAAAATATAGTTTTCGTCGTTAAACTTAAAAATAGCATAACTTCTTCGTTATAAATCCGCTTTTAACCCGTTCAAGCGACCACGGTTTTGTTTTAAAGTATATTTTCTGAATATCTAGCCCAAAATAATTTATAACCTGTTGAATTTTCCAAATTTTACAAAAACAAACAGACAACTATTTAATGTTGTCGAAAATGATTTTTCTTGCGTAATACTTATTCTAACCACTTCAAATCAACACCAAATCTATTCTAAACCTACCATACACCTTCTTAGGGTGTCATGGGTTCCTAAACATCATCAAAAATGATATGTTTCAAGGGATTAATTATAGGATGATATATACTAATTATAAGTACCGAAACAATAAAAGTGGTATAGATACACATGAAACTTGCATGTTTTCTTTCGGACATGATAAAAATAACTTAAGTATGAATATGAAAGATTAATAATGATCATGAAATGCTTACTAGTATGATGATGAGGTTTATGGAACAAGGTTTTTATTGCAAAACCTTAAAAGAGAGTATACTAGTGTTTATAAAATTTCTTGTTCTTGAAAATCTTGTGTTTCCTTCCTTTTTTTTTCTTCTTGGCCGGTTCTTAGAGAGAAATGGAGAGGATTTTTGCAACTTTTCACCTTAGTATTATGTGTATGTATGTGTAATAAGATAGTATATAATTAAAAGAATACAAGTGTCATAGCTAGAATGTATATGTGTATAAGCTAGGTAAAAGGTTTTTACATAAAAACCTTGTGAATCATCAAAGTGGTCGGCAAGGGTAAAAAGGGAATAAGGGGATAATTTTTGGATGACAAAGTGTATAAAAGATTAAGTATAGTGTGTATTTGATAAGTAAAAGTAATTATTTAGTGTAGCGTTGGCTAGAAATCGATTTTTACGGAACAAAATAAAATATATCGAAGTCATAAAAATTATAAAAATACATTTCTTACAAGAATTGAGTGAAATAATAATTATCGAGTAGTATTTACTTAAAACCGTCGTAAATATATATATATATATATATATAACAATTTATATACAAAATAAATTTAAAACATCGGGTAAACTAATAATATAATTTTATAGTCTTAAAATGAGTATAAAAATATATTAGGATAATTTTGGAAGTGTCGGATCAATTATTCAAAGTAAATGATTACGCGATAGCCTTTATTTAATAAGAAAATATATGTTTAATGAAATATGCAAACTCATGCATGAACTAATATGATGATGATGTTACTAATGATATGTAGACTAAATCTAGTCTATATGAAATGTCCGCAATGATATTTCATGAATTCGCAGCTAAACCCTTACGGTTACGCGAATCTGACACTCGTGAACCTAGTTTACGAGAAATGATGAATAGTGAATCATGAATAGTGATTTTTCTCCGGGAATGAATAGTGTTTCGTGAATAGTAAAATTTTGAAATACGTTCTCAGAATATCAGATCGACTTAAAAAAAGATGAATAGTAAAATGATGAATAGTAACCGATGAATAGTAAATTCCTGAGATGAATAGTAAATTTGAGAAATTACCTGAAAGTACGAGTTGTCACAACATTTGAATGGAAACCATCAACAAGACAACAACCATTTGATTCCAAGTAATGTTGGATTTGAGTTATGCGTTCTCTCCCTGATTAATACAAACAAAGGTGACCCAACTTCTTAACAAGACAATTAAAAAGAATTGGCCCTTAAACAAAGGATACAACACTACTACTACAACCTTACAAAATAAAATAAGAGCTCACAAATTATATTATATATATATACTATTTGTGGTCGGGGTTGTATAAAATACATGCTAAAATGAAGTTGTGTCAAAATTCCATTGGCCTAGAAGATGGTATAATACATAAAAGCTTGATTTGGCGACACCTCATTCATTGCAGCAGTGTTTGCATTCTCCTGCTCATACATACACTACATTGATGTACAAATATTACATATACAATGTTTGTGGCAAGATCTCATTGGTCAAGAAAGGACCGCCTTCTCCAACCTCCACCGCCTTCTCCGACCTAGAAAAATCCAGATCTGCAGCTTCCACCGCCTTTATATCCGCATCCTATATTTCAAAATCCCTAATCTTTCTCCTAAAAATAAAATAGGCGCCACATAATCCTCCTCAAAACACATAGTTTAACACTTCGATGAAGCACACCGACACCAATCCAAGTATGTAAGCCTCCTTTTTGTTCTTTTCACAAGTATTTAGTTAATTTATGTTTGGGTGTTTGATGTGGGGTTGCTTTTTGATGGTGATTAAGATTTTCGACTTTGCATATAATGTGTTTGATGAAATGTTTGGGTTAAAAGTTGGGTACTATAGCACTTTAAGTTCTATATTCGGGTTTTTGCCAATCGTATCTTCATATCGCTTATGTCTTGGGTGTTGTTTGCCGCACACCAAATGTTTGAGGAATGTCTTAAGTAAAATTGCAATGAGAGTTTTGGTTTGATTTGTTTTGTTTATAGTTGTCACTTTGGAAAATGAAGAGGATCCAAGAAAGAACCAAGTGAGTATTGATGCTCGGTCAAAGGACATTACTCGCAATGTGAGATGTTTATTGTTTAGACCAAGGTATGGGTGATTACCATTGTTTCATCTAATTTGTAAGACCATCATCTATAACTCGCTTATAGAGAAAGAAAGATTAAAAAAAAGGTAGTGGCGGTGGTTTTATCTAATTCATGTTCATGTTTGAGCTTCAAAGATTAATGGCCTTTTCATGTTATGCAGAAGCAATTAAAGCAAATTATGGAGCTTCTGTGGATGATTATCTAGATTCCATGTTCAATTGTCGATTTAGTTCCGTTGATGGTGATACTAAGGTATGGTTTTTTCGATTATTATGCTTAAACCTAGAAAATAAGCTCATAAGCCAGAAAATAAGCCACAAACATAGGCTGAACTGAATAGCCACAAACATAAGCTCAAAAGAGTAGAGTCTAACATGTTATGATCTAATCCGTATAGCAAAAAGTTTGAAATTCCAATAAATAACTAATACTTAAAATATGATTACATAATATTAAGTACTATAACAGTAGGCTAAACTTTTTTAATAGCTATGTTTTAAGTTCAAGTTTTTTTCCACTTCTTCATTTGAGCCATTAAACATTTTCTTAGTCCATTCATAGTTAATTTCTTATTTGACGCATGTGATCCGTTCGCATTTAAACATATTAGAAAACCGATAATGACCATTTTGCCACATTGACATGTTCTTAGGGGCTATTTGCCTTAATCCGATTCCTATTGGTGGCTTTCTTCTAAGTATGTACCTTAGGATAACAAGGTAAATAGCTTATTTTGTCCTCTAATCCTAAGTATGATTACAAATTAAGTTTTGAAAGCACGTGCATAAGCTATTTTGGTGAAATAGGCACGGAGAAGGAGATTGTAGGCTGGGGTTGTGGTGCCTATGAAACATAATGTTTAGGCACGTTTCATCGGTCCCTCTGTGGAGTTACAGTACAGAGAGAAAACAGATCTTCTCTGGACATTACTTCACACCACCTCTGACTGTCAAATGTGCCTATATCTTGGCGTGGCATCACCACGACAGTGGTGTTTGCAGCCATGATGTGGTACTCTAAGCCATGAGGCGTTTATTCAATAGGTTTGTGTGTGCTTTGGATTTGCATACATGTAAATGTATACATAATATCTTGAGGTTGTGATGCGTTGGAACGGGTCGGGTTAATAGTCACATTGGTCAGATCTTGGCATGGCAACTGTTAGGCTTGCACCATGGCGCCCACCCATGTGTTCTTAATTGCTACCCTATCTGACCCATGGCGGGCCCACCCACGTCTCACATTGTTCTTAATTCTAATGAATGTCTATGGAATCAATTAAAGGTAACATTGTGTCGAATTTGGTCGTGGCAAGTTATTGCTATTTACCAGTGTCTTGGTTGTATCTTGGCAGGGCAACTTACTATTGTTACAACCATGTGTTTCCGTTTCTAACGAATACCGGTATCTTGGTGAGGCATCCTCTATGGGATGAGACTTGCAGCCATGATTGGTATTTCGGCTTGGACTTCGTATTCTCAGGTTGTGGCACTATGCGTCACTATGGATTGGTTGTTAAAACGTTGCCTTAACTTGGTTTCACTTTCATCGCTAACAAAGCTGGGATGTTCTGTTATAGTGAAAGTAATTATTCTGGTCTCATTATATATTTTACGAAACACATGATCAATACGAACTTCAAATGGCATAAGCACATCAAATCATTATTTAGTCATGATTATTACCATATAACAACAGGCGTGATGAGTTTGTGAGAACGGATTAAACCGAGATTGTCCGTACCTTGGCGTGGCAGTCACTACACTTGCAGCCATGTCGACATATCCTTTTATGTCGCCACCCGCTCGAGCCTCGCTTTGATCACGCTTTGATGATCCGATTGAATGTATGCATTTGTGTAAATGTTTGGGAAAATTCGCTATCCATGTTGTGTGTGAAATAATTAGTATACAAAAATATTGAAGAGGCAATGATGATTCACCATGACATTGGTTGAAGCCGAGACCGTCTCGAATCTTGGCGGGCAACCTATTAGGTTTGCGCCCATGCCGGACGTGGTCACATTTGCTCCTATCCGAGCCTCATAGTTAATTCGTTAATTTGTTGTATTACACGAGTTTGAGGTTTTGTTTTCGACTAAGAAGATGATAGCATGGTTATCCCCACCGAAAACAATGACCAGTTAAAGTTGGACATGGGTCGAGCTGAATTGTCAAGACTACGAGGTTAGTGCATAAATATTTCAGAAATCTATTCTTTATGTCATTCACTACTTATAATATATTTTGGCTACATTCTGAACACTCGCTAAAAAGTAACGAAAAAGACTTTCTTACTATGTTCTTAATTGAGAATATGAGTTGGTTGTATGTGTTGGATTTCTGATTGTTATTTAGCGTAAATAATTGTATGAGTGGTAAAATGTTAAGTCGAAGGTTATGCTTTGTTTTAATAATTTGTGACATTGTTGTTATTCGGTGGAAGAAAATGTGCAAGTTTAAATAGTGTAAATAATTGCTTAGTCAAACGTTGTACGCTTAAATTTGAGACATTCCCGATGTTCGGACTTTAGGTTACCATAGGGTATAGGATCAATCGTGCACTTACAAACATATCTTGGCTTTTGTTGTAGTTTAGCTTTGTGTATTGTAGCGAAGGCTTGATGATTGATTGTTGTTTAGATACTTTGGGTTTCTAGGCACAACCGCAGCCTTTATTGAACTATTGTTGTTGATTGTGTAGTGGACTAGAGTAAGTGTAGAGTGCACTACATTTAGTAAGATATTAGCGTGTGAAGGCATCAATATAACAGTTACTCGGAAAGTTCTACATATGTATACCATCCATTGCGCCTTTAAAGAAATAGTCGTAATATGTAAATTATGTGTAGGGTATATATATGTTGCACAATGATATTAGATAAAAGTCGAAATGCTTAAAAACTCTCATACAGTAGAAGTATTTGTAAAGCACCTTCGTGTTTTTGTTTATTGTTCTACTTAAAAGTTAAAGCCTATATGACATCAAATACCTTATGTAGCCACTGGGTTTATAGGATGCGCTTCATGAACTTTTGTTTTTAAATGTAGCTTTTATATTTTTGATGTAAGCAACTTCGATACAACCACGGTGGTACTTTGACCAATTAACATCATTGGTGACAACAGATAGTAAAGAGTTACAAAGAGTTTGTAGACCGATTTGGTTATGTTAATTGTTGTTTAGCGAGGCGATGATGGTTTGACAGCAAAAGTACCGCTGCTCCTTCCTCACATGGGTTCTCGCCGCTTAACTGCAATCAAAATTAAGAATAGTCCCGACCACCTTCCACAATGTTAATCAAGACCATGTCGCTTTGAATTTCCCACCGAACACACTTTGAAGTCGTCGTCATGAAAGACCGTAAGAAACTAATGAAAAAGCAATTGAAGAAAAGAGAAGTTGAATAAGTAATGAGAAAATTGTTAAATTAATTTGAACAATGATTAGGATTTAGTGATTTAAGAAGCTCCACTCATTTGTGTGATATGTTAGGCATTGTTCAGGTCGTTCGCTTTCGGTTGTTGCTGAAAGGGTTTCTGGCCCATTTATAATTACTTAGGAGCAGACATGATTGGAAATAGTCTTAAATTTGTGTCAACTGAAACAAAAATGTAATGAGGGCCATAAAGAGAATTATTTGGTTAAAAGGTTTGTGATTTTACACCACTGTAATGCCTTGGTTCATTGTTTATAGTGTATATTGGTTTGAAATGAACTGCTCTTCAAGCCCCTAGACTTATAACCATGAATTGTGTAACGTTATACTTTCGTTTTACTCAGGTTAGGTTATAACCTGTGATTTTATTACAGATATGGTAGATGAAAACTTAACAATGTTGTCGAACAAAAAAACGCGAATACACTTTTTCCATGGTCCTCTTTAAACAATTTTTTACATGGATTTCAAAGAACGCTACGGCTCTACTTCGTTAAAGACCAAAAGACAAAACTCGTGTTTTAAACTATGGGACATATTCTATTGACAGCGACCGTCCCATAATTCATTTAAAATACACGACAGGCTAATATGACAAGCCATGGGATCTCTAAAGGACCACTTGACGATGCAAAGTTACGTGCAAAAATTATATGATGACGATAAAAATATATGTTAACCATTTAATTTTTTTTTTTTTTTTTTTTTTTTTTTTTACTTTGACTACTTGAAAATGAGTTTGACAAATATTTAGTGTATGTTTTAAAAGAATCGCTGATAGAATCAGAAACATAGTTGTTGAAGAAGATGGGCGAGAGATTAAAAGCGATATTATTTTTATAAGTTATACGGATTAGCACTTGATTTTTGTAGGTTATGGATGATTATTTTTCTTAAATCTCGAAAGTTGTGTCTCATCAATATAACTTATATTTTAAGTATTTTATTTTTTCAAAACTAAGTCTCCTCATAATATATCATTTAAATCAAACATGCATTTAGAATATATATTCATATATTGTTAACATTTGATGTTGGAAACAAGATTTGAGGCCTCAAAATATATAAAGAGGTATATATTTTTTGAGGCGCCTAAAATTTTGAAGATATGTGTGGTTGCAAGATAACGCACTCTAATACGACTCTATTTTAAATATTTAAATTACTTTTTAATTCTTCCGAGTTAAAACAAGAGACGCTTTGAAACCTTTTCACCCCAACATAAAAAGATCAGCCCTAATTTCTTCCTCACACCAAAGTTTCACCCATATGATCTAAAATTACGATTCTTGTGTATCTTCCTTTTTTATCATCAACTCGAACTTTAATGCTTTAACTAAGGTTTTTTATCGACGGAGGAATTGTGATAAGAATACTCAGCCTTAAGGAAGGTAGCAAGCGATGAGGAAAATATGATTACAGTCATTACTTACAATTCCAATAAGCCTAACTTGGCAAACGACACCAATCAATCAATAACTAGACATTATAATACCTATCTATATATTGTCGAAAGAAAAGCTAATTTAAGGTTGGATGCAATCCAGCACTTATTAATAAGCATTTACGTCCTAAGCTAGCTAGTTGAGAAATGATATCCACTACACAAAAAATGTTCTTTCGGATGTTCATATAGATTTATTATGGACTATGCACGGAAGCAAGTAATATTCAAATTAAGAGAAAGTGCAATCACATTTGGTTATTCAAGCTTGCTAGCATGGTACCCGCGCAAAGCAGCGGGTTCAGAGACGAATATTGGTTAATGATTTTTTTAATATATGTTTTTTTGACGAATATTGCTTAATGATTTTCTATAATTGATGATAGTTGATAGAGATAGTGTGTTTGTGTTGAGATTATGAAGAATTTATATACCAAATTATTATATGAAGTTTAAAAAGTTGTTAATTTTAACCATAAACACATTAAATTCATTATATTAGTTATATAGTAAATTGCAGAAATGGTCCATGTGGTTTGCTCAGATTGCATGTTTAGTCTCTTGTCTTTCGAATTTGCAGGCGGCCTCCTTGAGGGGAGTTTTTGGTTTCGTTTTGGTCCCAAGGCCATTGCAAAAATGGTCCTCGTGGTTTTCTCATAATTGCACGTTGAGTCCCTGGCCAGGGACCAAAACAGAATCAAGAACTCTCCACAAGAAGGCCGCCTGCAATTTTGAAAGATCAAGGACTAAACATGCAATATAAGCAAACCATAGGGACCATTTCTGCAATTTACTTTTAGTTATATTTTATTATTGTAACACTCAATTTAATATTCTAATTTAATGTGGTATTACTGTATTAGTGTATTTTGAAGTTTTCTTTTAATAACTACTGATAATAGAAGGGGTGTTAATTTAATTTTTTAAGGCTTTTAAAAGGTAGAAGGTCCCGAATAAATTATAAGGAGTAAAAATTATTATATTGCAAATAACTTTTAAAGCAATATACTTGTGTATATATGTTTTATATGGGGATAGCTTGGCTACAATTTTTGTAGCCAATTAGCTATAACTCTTCACAATAAATACACATACAATAAATCAGGGACTCGCAGGAAAAAATCAGGGGCCCACAAAAAAAAAGAACCCATATTTTTTAGCTTAAAATTGTAGCCAATTAGCTACAATAAATTGTAGCTAATATATTCCCGTTTTATATATGTTTTATATGTACCATGGTCTAACAAAAAACTCGTAGAGTTGAGAGACAAACACACAAATTAAGTTATGTTTAGTACCATAAGAGCAGCATCACTTAACTTATAAAAGTTTAAGGGTTGAAACTGATCTTAATCTATGGTATTGGAGTTAATAATTTTAAGAGTCAAAACTGGAAAATCTAAAATTGTAAATGTAACAATTTTTTGAACGACACTTGAGGGGTGTTTATTTTTCACTTAATGAGTGGTTAAACCTTTTTTTTTTAATGGTTTTTGATCTTTTGGCCAACTAATCTACTGGGTTTGAACCCACCGTCACACGTAATCAAACCGTAAAGCCCTCATTTTTCGTAATGTTGGCGACCACTTAAAAGTTGTTTGCACCTAGCAAGAATTGGATTTGAGACCTACACATTTTAGAATGATAGTCACAAACTCTTTACTACTAGGCCATTCTTGAGTGGTTTCACAGGATTTGAACTCAAGACTTGTTTCATCTTACTTGGTGAGGTCTACAAAAAGGGATAGGATCCTCTCATGTTATAAATAACTTGATGGATCAAGTTAAGCAATTATCAACCATGGGATCAAATCTAATGGCTCAAATCAAAAGAGCATGAGATGATTTGAGCCATTGGATTTAATCAAATGGTTGATATTTGCAACTTGATCCATCAAGTTATTTATAACTTGAGAGAATCCTCTCCCCTACAAAAACTCCGCTCTTTCAATTAAATGGCTAATCTAAACATGTCTTCAAACCACTTAATTTAATAAACAACCCCTAAACATTCTCACTATCCGTATTAGGTTGGCTCTTAGATTTAAATGAGTGTGGAAACCGTAGCGATGCAATGGATTGGATTCAAAGGACTTACTTTGTAGCGACACTTAAACCTTAGGGACTAATTTTGCCGGGTTGCTATAGTTAGCAATTAATTCTACAGACTTACCTTGCAACGCCGCTACACCTTAGGGACTATTTTTGCCGATTGCTATAGATAGCAATTAATGATGCGGGACTTATTTTGCAATACCACTGAACCTCGTAGACTGCTTTTGCCAACTTGTGAAACTTAGCATTTAATCTACAGACTTACCTTGCAACGCCGCTTACACCTGGGGACTATTTTTGCCGATTGCTATAGATAGCAATTAATGATGCAGACTTATTTTGCGGTACCACTTGAACCTCGTGGACTGTTTTGCCAACTTGCGATAGTTAGCAATTAATGTTTGGCAAACCAAACTTTGGACAAATGGGCATGAAGAGAGACGTCTTTTACATAAGATATATGATAATGGACTAGCCAATGAGCCTGTAAAAGGATTATCTACTAGCCCACTACCCTCTTTGATAAAATTGAAATTAGCCCATAACGCTTGAGATTGAGACGATTCGTTTGAAATCAAAGTATCAAGCACCATTTGATCAATAAGTTAATGAGTACACTAGTAAACATTGAATTTCAAATTAGTGATCATGTTTAAATTCATAGTCATATGTGTGGCCGATTCAAATTTTTTCCTGAACAAAAAAGTTTTCATGCTGTAGGCGCATCATGATGTGTGGTTGTGACCTTTAAGTAGCTCGTTAGATGAACAAAAATGACCACATTAATCATATAATACATGCCATGGTCGTAGTTGTGGCATATGCAAGTTGCCTCATTGGCGAGAGGTTGGGCGAATTAATCAGATCTAGAGAACGCAATATTATAAATTAGGGTTTATTTATGGGACCTGAGTTAAACTAGAAGTCAAAGAACTAACGGTATATGAGCAAAAATATATCAACTACATATCAAGCATGTGACCAACAATGAAATTCGAACTGTAGAGTCTAAATGATAATCTTGCATTGTTGTGGATGTTTTGAACTAGTAAATAATATATACATGATACGTGAAAATGAGATTTGAAAATCATTTATTTTGTTATGAAAGGGGACGAAAATTTCTGATCAATAGAATTTGCCAATAATTTGAATGAACCTGTTACACAAAACTTTCTAAGAGAATTACAATATTCATGAAGTCCAATTTACAGCAAACCAATCTTTATGTTTAAAGAAAGAAACTTGCATCTCTTTTTGGACTTAAAGCTTTCAAAAAGCAAAACAATTATCAACCTCCTTTACCCAAAAAGAGATAAAATTATTAATCTATAGTCGATACTCTATAATGTATAGATGAACCTAAACCAAAGCTGTCTTTTAATACTTGTAAATCATTGGTGATGAGTTGAGTTGAGTGACGGATAAAGTTCCAAGTGGGTCAAAGTTATAGTATTAATAAAAGTTTAATTAAAAATCTTGGTTTTAGAAATTGTAAACATAAATATGTGATTTTTGACTCGTTTCCCTTTTAGCTAAATTTTAAATTTTGTTCTTTAGCAAGTCTGTTAACTGTATCAGCTGCTGAATTTCTATTTCGATGCGTCCAAGATAAACTATAAGGTAAATGCCTACTAGTGCTCATAGGAATGTCTTTTTATTTTTCACTAACTGTAGATGGAGAATTACCATTAGACATATCGATGTAGTTTACTTCTAACAAGATTTTTATTGGAGGAACCATTTTACTAAATACGACTTTGCGCATACATTTCTGAATGGTTGATATAGTGACACATATACAACTGCAAGCAAAAAGTCTTGTGCATCCCCTTTCTTTGCGCATCCTCACAATGCTATTATTATTTTTTTAGTTAAGTGTTTGCAATCCGCAATCTACTACATTTTTTGGGACCACGATAGATGGTTTTGCGCATAACGTAGCTTTTGATAGTGAGAAGAATTAATGTCGGGTTTGGTTATTCTAATCTGTAAGTGATAAGATCCTTTTTGCGGCTGGATAAAATCTAATGACTAAAGTAAAACTTAGATTAAAATAGTGTTGGAAAATTTAGTGCATTTGTGGGATTAGTTCACACCTGGTTTTGAGTAAGGAGGTACGGAGTGTACACCCATGAGGTCCCTGAACACCCTGACTCAATAGTGGTTTGTACTGGTAGTGCTAAGTTAGTACGGATAGTGCTAAGTTAGTACTGATAGCCAGTGTTTCCACTGCTAGTGTATTGGTTACCACTGCTAGTGTGGTAACTGATGGTTCTATTTGGTAGTGTTATGGTTCTGCGCTAGTGTAATGGTTCCCGCCGATGGTTCTACCGGTAGTGTATGGTTCTTCTTTGCTAGTGTAATGGTTCCTCCTGGTAGTGTTGCAGTGATTAATTTGTAACAACTTTGACTCATTCAATTGACTGGTATGACTGCTTTATGACCACGTTTAATTGGTCATGTAACCACCATTTCTATGATAATGGAGGTTTATTATGGGTGATTAATTAGCCGTTAATCATACATAATGTCCATTGATTAGTGTTGAGTGTTCTCTACTATAAATATAGATTGTCATCTTCAGCTTGAAGACACACTGAAAATAACAATATCAGGAGAAACAAACTAAAAGCTTAAACACTTATAAGCGCAAGGGTTATTGAATTGTGCCTAATTCTATAACTACATTTGGTCTTATCCCAAGTAGATATTCGTGTAACCCAGGTATTAGGGTCGAATATTTTACTTTGGAAAGTGATCACACGATTCCAAGTGATATTCGGTAACCACCTAGTGGTATTGCTACTGACATTGATTATCTTATCCTGTTCTGGGCTGTCACAACCAACAATCAAAGTAAACTATTTGTGATAATCAATGGCTGCTGCTGCAATGAAACACATGGCTTCAAACTTTGCTAAGCTGGACAAGTTTGAAGGGGTGGACTTTAGGAGATGGCAGAAGAAGATGCACTTCTTGCTTTCCAGCATGAGTGTGGTTTATGTGCTAACCACTCCTATTCCTGATGATGGGGATGATGCTACAGTGGAGCAGATCAGGAGAAGGAGCAAATGGGAGAATGATGACTACATTTGCATAGGTCTAATTCTCAATGGTATGTCTGATTCTCTATTTGACATTTATCAGAACTTTGAATCTTCCAAAGTACTGTGGGATTCCTTGGATGCCAAATATATGGCTGAGGATGCATCAAGAAAGAAGTTCCTTGTAAGTAATTTCACAAATTACAAAATGACCGATTCAAGACCGCTTATGGAACAATACAATGAACTTCTTGGTATACTTGGAAGGTTTACACAACACAATATGCACATGGATGAGGCTATTCAAGTCTCTTGTGTCATTGATAAACTTCCCCTTCTTGAAAGATTTCAAGCATACCTTGAAACATAAAATGGAGGAGTTAACTCGGTTGAGTTAGGCGGTCATCTGCGCATTGAGGAATCTCTCAAGGTGCGTGATAATGACAAGCCAAAGAGTAGCAATGCTATTGGTGCATTTGTTGTCAATATGGCGGAGCATAACAACTCCACCGTGTGCAATGACAACAAAGGCAAACGCAAATATCATGACAACACAAGGCGTATCCTAACAAGAAGGCAACACCTACTTGTTGGAAATGTGGCAAATTTGGTCACATTAAAAGGGATTGCAAAGGTGTTAAAGTTTGTGGTAAAGCCAATGGATCGAGCAATAATGGTTCGTGGAGTGGTGGTTCTTCCAACTCACCGAAAGGTCGAAATATGGTTAATAAGTCTTTTCGATTTATTATGTTACATATGTATTTGAATCTCATTATGTGCAGGATGATGATGTTGCGTGGTGGGTTGACTCTGGTGCAACAGTTCATGTGCATAAAGATAGAAGTTGATTCAAGACTTATGAGTCACTGAATGATGGTTCTATTCTTCACATGGGAAATGAGTCAACGGCCTTGGTGCATGGTCGTGGTTGTGTAGATCTTAATTTTAGTTCTGGAAAGATTGTAACTTTGTTTAATGTTATTCATGTTCCTGATATCAGGAAGAACTTGGTTTCAAGTAGTATTTTGAATAATCATGGATATAAACAAGTTATTGAGTATGATAAATTTGTTCTTTCTAAGCATGGTGTTTTTATTGGTTTTGGATATTTGTGTAATCAAATGTTCAGGCTTAATATTGTCACTGATAGTGTTAATTCAACTTTTGTGACCACCACTGACATGACTGACTCTACCCTACGGCATGCTAGACTTGGCCATGTACACTATAAAAGGATGCAAGATATGTCTAAGAATGGGTTAATCCCAGCATTTGACATGGACACTGAAAAGTGTAAAACTTGCATGTTGACCAAGATAACCAAGAAACGTTTTCGGTGTTAGTCGTGAGACTAAGCTCTTGAGCTAATACACAATGACACATGTGATTTGCATGCCACTCCTTCTTTGGGGAATAAGAAGTACTTTGTGACATTTATTGATGATGCTTCTAGGTTTTGTTATGTCTATCTCATACATACCAAGGATTAAGCATTAGATAAATTCAAAGTGTTTAAAATCAAGTTGAATTACAACTGGGTCTTTGATCAAAAGATTAAGGACTGATATGGGAGGTGAGTACATGGATACTCAGATTTTCGGTCATTGGTATAATCCATGAAACGATCTGCTCCCTATACTCCTCAAAGAAAATAGCATTTCGAAAGGAAAACAGGTGTCAAGGAGATGGTTAATTACATGTTGTCCTTTTCGATGAGTCAAGGGCTCGGGGTGAAGCTATGTTAACGACTTGCTATTTATTAAACAGGTTCCCAACAAAAGAACAAGGTTACCCCTTATGAACTCGGACTAAAAGGAAACCCAACCCGAACTATCTCGTGGTCCAGGGTTGTAGGGTTGTTGTAAGACTCCCGATCTAAAGTCGAAAACTTTGGGTGAAAGAGGCATTGATTGCATCTTTGTTGGATATCTTGAGCATTCCAAGGCATTTAGGTTCTATGTTATTGAACCTAATGAATATGTTTCAATTAACTCCATAATTGAATCAAGGATGCAAACTTTGATGAGAATAGATTCTCATTAGTCCTAGACCAAGTCGAGGATTCCTAATGGAACTCATGACATCGGTGTATCGAGATCCCGATGAAGAACCATCGAGGTCCTCGATGAGGTTGTGGTTCAACAACATGAACCTATGCTTAGAAAGAGCAAAAGGGTCGAACTCCAAAGTCATTTGGACACGAGTTTCAACTATACTTAGTTGAAGGAACAAGGATGAGGTCTCATACCAATACTCCTATTGCTTCATTGTTGAGGATGATCCCAAAACATTTGAAGAGGCAATGAAGTCCCGTGATATTGCTTTCGGAAAGAAGCAATCAATGATGAGATGGATTCCATCATGGGCAACAACACTGGGTGTTGGTTGATCTACTATCCGTTGCAAACCTTTGGGTTGCAAATGGATTTTCAAAAGGAAAATGAAGGTAGATGGAACTATTAAAAGTTCAAGGCTAGACTAGCCATTCGATGCTTTAAACAAAAGTCGTGGATAGACTATTTTGATACTTATGCCCCGTGCGTGGCTCGTATCGATTACCATAAGATCGCCGATTGCTTTGGCATCTATTCACAATTTGATTATTCATCGATGGATGTGAAAACACTTTCTTAAATGGTGAATTGGATGAGGAGGTTTATATAAACCAACCTCGTGGCTTCATCATGCTGGCAATGAAAACAAGGTGTAAACCGATTAAGTCTCTTTATGGACTAAAGCAGCACCTAAGCAATGGCATCAAAATTTGATGAAGTGGTTTTGTCTAGTGGTTATGTTCTTAACCAAGTCGACAAATGTGTATATAGCAAATTTGATGAATCGGTAAAGGAGTCATCATTTGTCTATATGTTGATGACATGTTGATCTTTGGGCCGACCAAAATCGAGTTGACGACAAAGGAATTTTGTCATCAAGGTTCTCCATGAAGGACATGGGGAGGCGATGTCATCCTTGGTATAAGGATTAAACATAAAAGTAAAAGAATTTATATCTCTCGAGTCTCATTATATTGAGAAGGTGTTGAGGAAATTCAATTACTTTGATTGTACTCTAGTGAGTACACCTATGGATACTTGTGAGAAGTCGATGCCTAATAATGGCAAGGTCAGATCTCAACTTGAGTATTCTAGGTAATTGGTCGCTTGATGTATGCCATGACTTGTACAAGGCCCGATATTGCATTTGCGGTGGGAAAACCGGCGGTATACTAGTAATCCTAGTGCTCATCATCGCAAGCGCTCTGAGGGTATCAAGTATCTGAAGAGAACTATGGATTATAGTCTCTCATATCTTGGTTATCCATCGCTTTTGGAAGGTTACACCGATGCAAGTTGGATCAAGAACACGTAAGAAAATTCGCTACCGGTGGTCGGGTATCCTACTTGGTGGAGGTGCAATTTCTTGGGCATCCAAGAAGCAAACTTGCACCACCAGTTCAACAATGGAATCGAATTTGTGGCTCTAGCATTTCTTTGGTAAAGAAGTCGAATGGTTGAAAACTTGCTTCTCGAGATTCCATTGTGGCTAAACCTATAGCACCTATTTCTATCCGTTGTGATAGTGCGGCTACATTGGCTAAGGCTTATAGCCGGATGTACAATGGTAAGTCTAGACACTTAGGTGTCGTACATAGCATGATTCGTGAGCTTATCATGAATGGGGTGGTATCTATAGAGTTTGTTAGATCTCAACAAAATTTAGGCGATCACTTGACGAAGGGATTGGCTAGAGACTTGATTATGAAGTCTCGCTAAAGGGATGGGTTTAAATCCAACTTAGTCATTTGAATGCTAGGACACCCAACTCCTCCTAAGGAAACTTGGGAGCCGAGTTCAATGTGGAAAGTCGAACATTCAATGGACTGGAGCACATGTTTTATTTTACATCCCAAGGTTGTGCTCGTAACTCGCCGAAAGGAGGATGAAGTCTTTACTTAATGGTTAATTTTCTTTGAAAAAGTGCTTGGCAAGAGCATGAATAAAGAGGAACCACCTATGTAAATGTTGAAGTTTTGCCGCTTCAGGGAGCTTTTGGACTTTTAGCTTTTACAACATTCATGAATTTGGATATGGACACATGGCTTGTAAAGTGTCAGGAGCTATTAAGTGTTTGAAAATTTGTGTGTATTTTATCTTCATGTATTCAAGGGTTGAAGGGTTCAATTCTTAGAACACCCTGATTCTCGAATATTTGAACGTGTATTGTACTAAGATGGAAATTCAATCCTCAGGATATTTTCGTTCATGCACATGTTTTGTTTGATGTTTGTTTTTCTTGAAAAGGAAGTGACCTAAATTTGGGGAGGATTGTTGGAAAATTTAGTGCACTTGTGGGATTAGTTCACACCTGGTTTTGGGTAAGGAGGTACGGAGTGTACACCCATGAGGTCCCTGAACACCATGACTCAATATTGGTTTGTACTGGTAGTGCTAAGTTAGTACTGATAGCTAGTGTTTCCACTGCTAGTGTATTGGCTGTTAGGTCACTAGTTTTACAAACACAAGTAATATAGAAAGAGATAAGGTGATTGAACAAGTAAAACACACACACACACGAATGAATGAGTCGGTTATCGTAGAATGTGAATGAGAGAATAACTTGAACAACCAACCTTCAAAAGAAGGTTTACAAGAGTATTTATAGGAGGAAAGCTAGGCAACACTCCTAGTTTCCATCCTTTCTTTAATGGGCTTGGGCCTAAGCTCATGGGCCTTTTACATAAGCTTAAGGCTAATAACAAACATAAAGGCCATAATAAAGCTAACTATTACATATTAATTACAAACACTTGATTATGGTTTAGAGTGATTCCAACAATCTCCCCTCAAGTGTTGGTGATGAACGATGAAGGCGTTGATGTAATAGTAGCTCGACATCTTCGACATTCTTCTTTCCGTGAGAAGAATTGCCTCGATTTGAACAATCTCCCAGTGTAGAGAAATTGTCTTCTTTGAGCGGTTATGCTTTGACGTCATCTTTAACTTTGTTCTTTGATCATTGTTCTTTGTGGTGAAAGTGATAGTATGTTGTTGTATGCATCAAGTCTCGCCTCAGTGCCTTGTTGCTCTAGTGTCTTCACGTCATTCTTCAACATGCTCATACGCTCTTTGGCGTTGGAATTCAATCTTGATGAAGTTCTTTAAGTCTTTAACTTTGTAGATTCTTTGGTTTGACGAAGAATCATTACGATCGCTGTGTTGCTTTTGGATAGAACTTCCATTAGTGATGATGTTGGCGTGAGCATGAGAAGAATCTGCACGATCATCCGCTCCCGAGCTTCCATAAGAAGAAAACATTTCAAGCGGTTAGTGATGAGTGTGTAAATACTCATCATTTTGGGTCAATCTGAATCTGCAAAACGTCTAAAAATGCTCGAATGCATCAAAATCTGAAAATATTCCAAAATTGCATTTTATATGTTTCAGATGCAAAATGTTTAAAATCGGATGAAAAATGAGCTAAGTTTGCATAATTGGCGGTTTCGATCCCCAAGTTTCAAAATTGTCGAAATAGTCCACAGCACTTAATTTCAAAAGAAAAATCACCAAAGGTCCTTTTAAAATCATAACTTGTCATATTTAATCCTTTGGTGAAAAATTCCAAAAGTTTTGAGAAATTTCGATTTTGATCCTCGGATTTTCGAAATGGTCATGTTTAGTCCTTGGAATTTCACAATTTGCAAAATATGACCCTTGGTCTATCGGAGAATGACAAGATTGGTCCTTGGAGAACATTTTCGAAGTACACGTTGGTCCTGGATTTTCGAATATGCACAAATGGTCCCTAAGATACTAATTGGGTTCAAAATTAATCCCAATCCAACAACTATCCTAAGGCCCAATATCCCATGGCCATTATCCTTTACCCAATCCAAACCTTTACCCGGTTTAAAAACCAAATCCACCCACGGTTTAAATAAAAAACCACCTCACGGGTTTCCCATCCATCTCCATCATCATGCCTACACTGCATACACCTCCTCCTCCAACATCATCATCACCTCCACACCTTATTCCTACCCTCCAAACACCCCAAGCCAAAACGCATTTAATGCCTCGTCTAGGTCTCCTAGCAATCGGGAAAAGTGGTTGAGAAGTTTTGGCGCCAAAAACTAATCTACTGGCTAAATGGAATCGGATCATCCAATGGTCGATATTATTATGGAAATGCTCGAGTGCGGTGGAAAGCTTTTGATGTATAAAAGGAGAAGAAGGCAAAAGGCGCTTAGTTAGTTTTGTAGTGTTAATCTAGTTTTTATTTTTAGTCTAGAAATATGTTGTTCTAGCTCCTTTCTACTTTCGGTTGTAATGTGACTTTAATGTAGTTTCAAGTTCAATTTAATCACAAGTTTGACTCAATTTTAGTTTTTCCCGTCTCTGCGTTTCTTTTTCTGTTCTTAGAATCATTATTCTTAATTTACTATTTTGAGTTTTTGGATGAGTTTGTTTAAGCTGACATGAGTTATTGGTAATAATCTCAAGTAGGTTTTTAAGTTTCCCAAACCAGAAAACTGATTTCACACATTGTCCTGCCCCAAAAGGGTGTTCGGTTGGAGTTTGAATTTCTGCTTAAGGTTAGTTTTAGTTGTTGGAATCAAGTAATTTAATTTAGGTAACTGATTTTTTTACGCATTCTCAATTCAAGTTTTTGGTTCTCAAGTTAAATGTTGTGATTTCGTTTGATTTTCTAAATCTGTCTCTTCATTAATGGTCTTAGCTGATATGTGAGTTTAGATTGCAGTTTTATTTGCTTTGAATTAGTTTCTCTAGGTTGCTAGCATTATGGATTCTTCATGTCTCATTTTCAGTTCCCCTCTAGTGAGTATTTTGTTAGAATAAATAGAACTACATAATGCTTGTTACGTCTGTGTGGGTTGATGCATTAGTATTTAGGCGGTTCGGTAAGTACTCATTGCTTATTTCACAAGTAGTGTTTGGGTCGGGGCATTAAGTAGTCGAAAACCATTTTTACCCGTTTGACCAGGTCTAGTTAAGTTCCATTTTGTCCTAAATTGTTCATCCTAACTAAGTGGAGTGTAAATTGTTCGGTGTGTATCAAGTAGTTTTAAATTTTTGTTTTGAACTATGCAAAACATTTCGGTGCGGTTTTTCCCCACTTGTCACGACTCATTTGGTATTGAAAGTTTGCAAAACCGATTTTGTTTAGTCTTTGTAACCCCAGCTACCTTATGTTTCGATTTCTAGCATTAGCATCACTTCCGAAGATAAGTGAAAATAAACTTGAAATCGCCTGTATGCGTTTTGTTTTGGGATCACATTCAGACCGAACACGCAGCCCATCCTTACTTTTTGCTCGAGTTTAAGTAGTTTAGAGTGAGATTTAGGACTAATTTCTTCGTTGCAATCAATGATTAGGTTTATAGTTTTCATGATTTTTATTTTATTTAGGATTTAGAGCTTTTAGAATAGCTTATTTAGGCCCTTGAAACTCCCCATTCATTGTAATCGTTACTCATGTGACAAGCAATGACTAAGAGTAGCCTCTATTGGTTCATTGAGCTTATCTAGTGCTCACTTTGGGTCCCTTGTAGTATCTATTTAATATGTTTTAGCTTTTAGGTACTTTAGTGCTTATACTAGTACTTATTTCCTCTCCTTTTGCTAGCTTATTTGCTTTTAGATAGCTTATTTTCCATTTTATTAGTTTAGGATTTCCATAGTATAAATTTGTTCCCAACCCGCTTCCTTTCGTAGTTGCTTAATCGTGGCTTATCGGTGCATGTTTAAGCTTAGTTAATTATTCACTTTGCTTATATAGTACTCGTTTAGCTTATTTGGTGCTAAAAAGCGCCTTAAGGGTGTTTGTTTTTGTCGCCGCAAAGAATCAAACGACCTCCTTAGTAACTAGCAATACCAAATGACCCTTAAGTCTTTATTTTAGCATTTGTAGCATAATACCAAATGTTATTAAGCCAAACCGTCCAATCTCTTTTTTTTTTCTTCCAAGTCTCGATTTTGTTTTTTTTATATTGCATCTGCTGTGTAAATCGACTTTACATCTAGTTAGTTTTAGTTAAAAGTAGTTAGTTTAAGTTAAAGTCTTTAAAGAGAATCAAAATAAATAAAATGCAAAAGTGACAAATTTTAGGACTTGAACCACAGTGCATTGCGCTCAGGAACCCAACACACACTTGCACTTTACCATCTGTGCTAGAGTACTCCTTTGTTTCAGGTTCCCTTAGTTAATTATTTAAATACTATTAGCAGTTCTAGTAAATTAGCTTATTTTCTCTTATTAACTGCTGAATCCAAAAGTAGCTTTCACCTTTTTTATTTTTCTTTAATTCAGCATTATGTAAAGTACTTTTTGTAATTTTCTCTGAATTTTATAAATTAGTTTAATATTTTTTTAATTAATTAATTAGATTAAAACCGTTTTTAATTCATAATAAATTAAATAAAAGTCAAAAAAATATTCCGCTTTTTCCTAAAATTTTCTTTTGTCATATATTACGTTAAAAAATTGTTTTTACACTTGTAGGACTTTTATTTCACAAATTTTACGTTTTTGCTTGCGCACTCGCGTAATTTTTATATATAACGCACGTTTTCATTCTAGGTCACGTTTTTAGATAATTTAGGTTTTCGCTTTAATTAAAATAGTTTATGTAAGTTATTTTGTTTTATAAATCAAGAAAAACATCATTTTAAAAATAGTGATGGCGTTTATTTAATATAATTTATCTTTTTAATTTTCTTTAATTTGTATTTAAGCCCCTATAATTTATGTCCTTTTTCTGTAGTTATAATAATTCAAATCCTCTTTTCCGTTCAAATCTCTCGATCACTATCGTTTGGTGATCCATTGCATAGCTCATTGGGACATAACGACAGGAAACACTATACTCCCTCGATCTTCATTGAGTTCGTATGCGACCGTTTTAAGTTTCTTCACGGTCGGCCATTTACAAGTGGCGGTTTGAGTGAGAAAAACTTGACGGTTTGCACGCATCAAATTTTACGCGCCGGGAGTCAGGCGGCTTATCTTCCGTCTAGCAGTTAGTGATTTGGATATTCACTCTTTGTTCATACCATCCATCTCATATATGTTTGTATTTTCTTATAAAATCAAAAATCCGAAAAGATTTTCGCCTTTGTTTTGCATCATGTCTATCAAAATCCAAAATATCCATCTTCACCCTCTCACATCTTTGATTCTTCATCCCTACCCTCCGAAAACCTTTGATTCTATCATGTCTTATCCTCACCCTCTTGGTTGTCAATGGTGTGGTGGTCCTTATAATGGTGGCAATTGCCCCGGTTGTAGCGTGGTGGAATCGGAAGCGGGTCCATCTATAACCGGGATCCCTATTCCTACCATAACACGACTAATTTATTCCATCGGCTACCACACCGCGAGACTCAGCCAGCTTTCTTGTTGTAGTACTGTGGTGGTTCACACCCGATTCGATTGTCAATCGGAAACACGCTTGTCTATGAGCGGTGTTCACGATACCAATTATGACTACAACACATACCACTCACAACCACATCGATTTCTTGTTGTGAGTATTGTGGAGGTCCTCACTCTAGCTCGGATTGTCAAGCAGGGAACCCAATTCCTTGTAACAATTCGACTCTTCATATCAAGACCAACCTCCACGTGCCAAATGATTCAAGCGACTCTCATGAAACTACGGCGGACCTTATCTTCAAGACTCGGAGTTATTAAAGAACTTAGGAGGAGTCGGCTATGTCCTCCCAAGATAATCCAAATGAGAAATCCATGGAAGTTTTGTTAGCCGAAGCGGGCCGCTAAATTAGATTCCCAATTGCCTTTGAACAATCTGTTAGGGAATCAATTGCAAAAGAAAAAGCGGCCAAATCTAGCTCTCGATTCGTTTCATTCACGATGACGATGATGATGAAGATATCCTTGATATCCTACAATTTTATAACGGTTCATCAAGTTCATCGGTTGAAATTCCTTCCATGAAAAGTCGGGAGAAAAGACTATGATGGAATTACTAGCGTAAGAACAAATGTTAAGTATAAAACATATGTATGCTAGTCCTTCTAAACTCCCTCACCGTTGTTATCACACCCGAAGCTCCCACTCACTCTCTCGAACATGGGGATGAGCATCTTGACACTGTTCACGAAAAGGAATCGGACGAATTCATAAAGTCTAGTGTTGAGAACCTTGTCCCAATCCCAAGAGAGTCACGAGGAATTCTCGAGCATCCGTGTGATATTCCTTTCCTCTTGAGTGTTCTCAAGATCATTTTGAAACTTTCTCGATCTTGGCGACGATTGTGCTTCCTATGGAGACATCGAGTGCGTTGAGGCATCACTTCCACAATCGATCTTGATCCCTTCTTGAGGAGTTCTCCGTGAACTCACTCACATCAATCCACTCTTTGATTTGAAGCCGATCTAGGAGGCGAAAGTCTCATTGATAATGATCGTTCACTCACTTTTTATCCCAACAAAAATAGAGAATGTTGATCACTTTGTTCCCGAAACATTCAAAGCTACTTTCACTAATCCTCTATTTGAATTCGACTCAATTCACTTCAATTCTTGAGAATCCACTCTTTGATACTCGGTGAGGATAGTGATGAGCCCCAATGGAACAAGAGTTCACAAATTCACATTATGTGATTGATTCTCTTCATGAGGAGTTCTCCGGTGAACTCTCTCATATCATATCCCATTGGAGTATGATTGTTTGGATGGCAAAATCATGATTGGGGAGAGAATCTCAATTTGCATAGTTATGACAAATGCTCCCACCCTCCCAACCGAGATGCCTTCCAACCCAAAGAGCTCAACCAATAAAATCCAAATAAGTGCAATTGCACTTAATCCCGAGGAAGAAGATCTAGTTATGATTGTTATCATGATCTTTCTTCTTTTCTTCACCTACTTGGTGACTTCTCTCTTCTTCACTCGTTCGGGGTGAGGACACTATCTTTGACCCCCATTTTCATTTATCATTTGTGAGCCGGGTCTTTCTATATATATCTCATCGGTGTGGAACTTTCTCGTGCTTCAAATGTTTGTCCAAACATCTTGAATGAAAGTCCGATGGAGATTGTCTATTCCACTTTGCTTCCCATGAACCAATGAATTGGGAATCGAGTCAAGCTAGCGACTCGGAAATCAAAAACGATGCACACACCATATGGGTTTCACCCATATTTCGACTTCTTACCCTTTCTACCACCTAAGTGTGGGGTGATGCCCCACATGTTATAAAAAAATTCTTTCTAAATAATGGCCGTAGTATTTCCCTTTTACGTTCTCGGTTTGGCATAACTGCGGTACTTTGAATATTGAGGGCAATATTCATTTCTAAGTGTGGGGAATTCTCACGAATTTTATCATATAATTATACCAATTCCCGTTTTGGCCAAAATTTTTTTGGAGTAAGTGTTTTGCACTTTCTCATTTGGTTATCGATCGCGCTTTGTACGTAAGACAAAAGGATTAGCTAATCCGAGAGCAAACGGCTCTTGGTAAAGATTTCTCAAACCCGTTTACGGCTTGCAAATTGCCCAAAATTGTATGGTATTCATTTCACCATATCCTAAAAAGTGAAGAGTTGGCTAGCCCTTAAGTTTATGGCTTGTGGTAAAGGCGATGGAAAAACCATAATTGGTAATCACTCACCAAGATAATATTGATAATTTATCTAAGAGTTGGCTAGTCCGAGCAAACGGCCGGTAAAGACAAATCAAATCCGTTGAAGTCGGTGATTTGCTCAAAATCACATGGTTATCGGTGTACCATAGTTCTTACTTGAATCAAACATTTGGCTACTCCGAGTAATGGCTTTTGGTAAAGAGATTCAAATCCATTAAGTTTTTCTCAAAAGATTGCTAGGGACTAGCAATAGTTTAGTGTGGGATTGATGAGTGTGTAAATACTCATCATTTTGAAATCAATCTGAATATGAAACGTCTAAAATGCTCGAAATGCATCAAAATCTCGAAAATATTCCAAAATTGCATTTTATATGTTTCGATGCAAAATGTTTAAAATCGGATGAAAAATGAGCTAAGTTTGCATAATTGGCGCTTTCAGTCCCCAGTTTCAAAAATTGTCGAAATAGTCCACGAGCACTTAATTTCAAAGAAAAATCACCAAAGGTCCTTTTAAAATCATAACTTGTCATATTTAATCCTTTGGTGAAAAATTCCAAAATTTTTGAGAAATTTCGGTTTGATCCTGGATTTTCGAATGGTCATGTTTAGTCCTTGGAATTTCACAATTTGCAAAATATGACCCTTGGTCTATCGGAGAATGACAAGATTGGTCCTTGGAGAACATTTTCGATACACGTTGGTCCACTGGATTTTCGAATATGCACAAATGGTCCCTAAGATACTAATTGGGTTCAAAATTAATCCCAAATCCAACAACTATCCTAAGGCCCAATATCCATGGCCATTATCCTTTTACCCAATCCAAACCTTTACCCGGTTTAAAACCAAATCCACCCACGGTTTAAATAAAAACCACCCTCACGGGTTTCCGCATCCATCTCCATCATCATGCCTACACCGCATACACCTCCTCCTCCAACATCATCATCACCTCTCCACACCTTATTCCTACCCTCCAAACACCCCAAGCCAAAACGCATTTAATGCCTCGTCTAGGTCTCTAGCAATCGGAAAAGTGGTTGAGAAGTTTTGGCGCCAAAAAACTAATCTACGGCTAAAATGGAATCAGATCATCCAATGGCTGATATTATTGGTGGGAAATGCTCAGAGTGCGAGTGGAAAGCTTTTGATGTATAAAAAGGAGAAGAGAAGGCAAAAGGCAGTTAGTTAGTTTTGTAGTGTTAATCTGTTTTTATTTTTAGTCTAGAAATATGTTGTTCTAGCTCCTTTCTACTTTCAGTTGTAATGTGACTTTAATGTAGTTTCAAGTTCAATTTAATCACAAGTTTGACTCAATTTTAGTTTTTCACATCTGCGTTTCTTTCCTGTTCTTAGAATCATTATTCTTAATTTACTATTTTGAGTTTTTGGATGAGTTTGTTTAGTGACATGAGTTATTGGTAATAATCTCAAGTAGGTTTTAAGTTTCCCAAACCGTAAAACGATTTCACACATTGTCACCGCCCAAAAGGGTGTTCGGTTGGAGTTTGAATTTCTGCTTAAGGTTAGTTTTAGTTGTTGGAATCAAGTAATTTAATTTAGGTAACTGATTTTTTACGCATTCTCAATTCAAGTTTTTGGTTCTCAAGTTAAATGTTGTGATTTCGTATGATTTTCAAATCATCTCTTCATTAATGGTCTTAGGCGATATGTGAGTTTAGATTGCGCTTTATTTGCTTTGAATTAGTTTCTCTAGGTTGCTAGCATTATGGATTCTTCATGTCTCATTTTCGGTTCCCTACTAGTGAGTATTTTGTTAGAATAAATAGAACTACATAATGCTTGTTACATCTGTGTGGGTTGATGCATTAGTATTTAGGCGGTTCGGTAAGTACTCATTGCTTATTTCAAGTAGTGTTTGGGTCGAGGGCATTAAGTAGTCGAAAACCATTTTTACCCGTTTGACCGATCTAGTTAAGTTCCATTTGTCCTAAATTGTTCATCCTAACTAAGTGGAGTGTAAATTGTTCGGTGTGTATCAAGTAGTTTTAAATTTTGTTTTGAACTATGCAAAACAATGAATCATTGCCGGTTTTTCCCACTTGTCACGACTCATTTGGTATTGAAAGTTTGCAAAACCGATTTTGTTTAGTCTTTGTAACCCCGCTACCTTATGTTTCGATTTCTAGCATTAGCATCACTTCCGACATAAGTGAAAATAAACTTGAAATCGCCTGTCGTTTTTGTTTTGGGATCACTCTGACAGACCGAACAATGACCATCCCTTAATTTTTTGCTCGAGTTTAAGTAGTTTAGAGTGAGATTTAGGACTAATTTACTGTTGCAATCAGCAGTTAGGTTTATAGTTTTCATGATTTTTTATTTTATTTAGGATTTAGAGCTTTTAGAATAGCTTATTTAGGCCCTTGAAACTCCCCATTCATTGTTTTGTCATTGAATAAAGACAAGCAATGACTAAGAGTAGCCCTCTATTGGTTCATTGAGCTTATCTAGTGCTCACTTTAGGTCCCTTGTAGTATCTATTTAATATGTTTTAGCTTTTTAGGTACTTTAGTGCTTATACTAGTACTTATTTCTTTCTCCTTTTGCTAGCTTATTTGCTTTTAGATAGCTTATTTTCCATTTTTATTAGTTTAGGATTTCCCTTTGTATAAATTTGTTCCCAACTGCCTTCCCTTCGTAGTTGCTTAATCGTGGCTTATCAGTGCATGTTTAAGCTTAGTTAATTATTCACTTTGCTTATATAGTACTCGTTTAGCTTATTTGGTGCTTAAAAACTGCCTTAAGGGTGTTTGTTTTGTCGCCCGCATGAAGAACCAAACGACCTCCTTAGTAACTAGCAATACCAAACAACCCCTTAAGTCTTTATTTTAGCATTTGTAACGCAATACCAAACAGCCCCTTAAGCCAAACTGTCCAATCTCTTTTTTTTCTTCCAAGTCGATTTTGTTTTTTTTATATTGCATCTGTGTCGTCGACTTTACATCTAGTTAGTTTTAGTTAAAAGTAGTTAGTTTAAGTTAAAGTCTTTAAAGAGAATCAAAAATAAATAAAATGCAGAAAGTGACAGCCTTAGGATTTGAACCCTGGTCTGTGCGCTCAGGAACCCAACACACACCTGCACTTTACCATCTGTGCTAGAGTACTCCTTTGTTTCAGGTTCCCTTAGTTAATTATTTAAATAGTATTAGCAGTTCTAGTAAATTAGCTTATTTTCTCTTATTAACTGCTGAATCCAAAAGTAGCTTTCACCTTTTTTATTTTTCTTTAATTCAGCATTATGTAAAGTACTTTTTTTAATTTTCTCTGAATTTTATAAATTAGTTTAATATTTTTAATTAATTAATTAGATTAAAACCGTTTTAATTCATAATAAATTAAATAAAGTCAAAAAAATATTCAACTTTCCTAAAATTTTCTTTTGTCATATATTACGTAAAAAAATTGTTTTTACACTTGTAGGACTTTTATTTCACAAATTTTACGTTTTTGCTTGCTTGTATTTCGCGTAATTTTTATATATAACGACGCGTTTTCATTCTAGGTCGCGTTTTTAGATAATTTAGGTTTTCGCTTTAATTAAAATAGTTTATGTAAGTTATTTTGTTTTATAAATCAAGAAAAACATCATTTTAAAATAGTGATAGCGTTTATTTAATATAATTTATCTTTTAATTTTCTTTAATTTGTATTTAAGCCCCTATAATTTATGTCCTTTTTACGTAGTTATAATAATTCAAATCCTCTTTTCGTTCAAATCTCTCGATCACTATCGTTTGGTGATCCATTGCATAGCTTCATTGGGACATAACGACCGGGAAACACTATACTCCCACGATCTTCATTGAGTTCGGTATGCGAACCGTTTTAAGTTTCTTCTGATTAGGCCATTTACAAGTGGCGGTTTGAGTGAGAAAACTTGACGGTTTAGCGCATCGATTAATAATAAGCGGTTCCGCACTTACAAGTTTGAACTTGAGAGTGTTATGACATAGTGTGAAAACACAACTCTAATTCTTACAAAGGCCGTTCTGAACCGGAGTCCCACAGTGAGATAACGCGATGTACCAAGTACATCTACATTCGAGATGAGTCGTTGAGGTACACCAAGCATCACCTCACGATCAGACCGTTTGAGACACACTTAGCGTAATCCACGGGAGTTACAGTGACTGCTTGTCGTGGTCATTTGATGTTGACCGGCAGAGTTTCCATTCAATCACCGAGGATCACATATGTGAACTCTCATAAATGTTCTCGATAGATTGCTAAGATCCGTGAAGGACTCGATAATGTACCACCGAAATTCTTATTGTTGAACTTCAAGTGATAAAATGTCAAGTGTTCCTAAGATATCTTTTGATGAATCTCGTGGCTCTAGACTCAATAGTGCGTTTTGGTTTTCTGAGCGGAGACTAGGGAGAGGGTCTCCTTCTTCAATACCAACGATCTCTAAGAGAAAGCCAATAGTTTACGTGGGGTTCCTGTGAGAATGAAACAAGATTACATTGAGAGAAACTTGAGTGGCTAAGAAGGTTTAGTGCATGCGTCATTTGGGTCCATGGCGACTTTTAATCTTCAATACCGTGTCACTAAGTGACAACCAAGAGTATATGAATTAAACCCGTGTCCGCCTAAGTTGAATAATTTGGAGGGCTATTTCTTTCACCCTTTTCTTTGCATTTCTTTTAATTCTTCAACTCCTTCTTCCTCCGATTCTCATTTTCTCCTTTTTATAATCATACCTAAGGACTTCTAAGTACTAACTATTTGTGATGTCCTTGGGTAGATCCCTCCGACTCTGGCGGATCATAGACGGTTATTCCTAACCTTAGTCACCTTATAACTCCATGACTAACCTATGTTGCCATTAAAACCACACATGTGAAGAATCTCTCAAAGGGTTTGTAAATGAAAATCATGTTTGAACCACTATGAGAGATAGGATTTTGCATAAATACTCCTCCACATGTGCTTAAGAGTTTTAACGGTTTAAATGTACAGAGTGAGGAAAGAGCGCGCATTTTGAATTGATCCACTGGAGATAGACAATCCCCATGAGACACGGTTACGTTGCATAGTTAAAGAGTTACATTGTCGCCTTTTAGGTAACAACTAGCTCTAATAACTACCTTGAAGGTGTAGACAAACCTCGAAGGTTGTCATACCCATCGAGTTCATGTCTACCAAGAGTTTCTCGAATGGTACTTTCTACTTGGACAAGTCCTTTCATAGACACGCTTACATTACTAGCGAACTAGCTTGAAATTATTACCCGTCCAGACAAGTCTTTTCGAGTTACTAACGCTTTAGTATCGTCAATTCATTGGTTAAGTCTCAAGTACACAGATTCATTTGCATTTTGCACAACATATTTCTTATCACACAATTTTCTCCCCTCAAAATGGCATATAAAATGTTATTTTGAACGGTTGACAATAAATATGACCATTTCGAGTGTCATGGAAGATGACCACTATGAACAATTTGTGAACAAAGTTTTAATTCAAATACTCCCCTCAACTAGTGATATAAACGGTTTGAGGTTTTGAAAATCATACGGGAAGTACTTGTCCTTTTGAGCAAAACCTTGAAAAATGAAAGGTTTGATAGGTTTTACTCAAAAGTAAGAAGCTTTCCTCCTTTTATAAGGATTGTGGCACTAAAGCGTACCACGTGGTCCTTTCTTGACAATTACGGGTTGTACATCGTTATGTGTGCACAAGCCATTAACATATATAATCACACATCCAAATTTATAATGAAAGAACCAAATCAAGGGGTACCAGAAGTCCAAAGATGTCGCCAGAGTGCGAGTATGCGTTGATAGCCGTGATGTTGATCCTGGTCGACCACCAACAAAGCTTTCCATCGCTCGAATCGATCCTTCAAACAACCTTTCATCAATCATTCGATGATCCTCCTCACATCCTGCGATCCCGAGAATTCCATCGCTAGAGACCCAATCTTTTGACGTATGTCCTTCAACCTATATGCCAATCCGTCCCTAACCATCTTCAAAGTGTGATCCCCAAACTTGTGAAGTTTACTACACGCCATTAAGCAATTTCTTTGAAGTTCACTACGATGGCGACGCCAAAGGTTTGGTGATGAGTGTATATTGTGAGAGCTGGTTGAGGTCGGGAAGATCTAGCCGAGGTGGAGTGAAGTTGACACGGTCCGATAAGATTCAACCGCCAAATGAAGATCTTCTACACGCCCTTGATGACTATGCGTCGATGAAGATGAGCGGTGACTTGATGAATTCACGCTGTACTTGGTTGAAAATTGTCTCATGCGACCTTGTACTTTAGCAAGGTACATGTCTTCAATGTCGTTGATAGACAAATTCTCAAAGTCGCCTTCAGAGAAAGCATAGTCCCTTTCATCTTGTCGTTTGACTACGATATTCTTTAGGAAGGTGTAGTCCCACTTAGATGATGTAACAACATGTTTGATGGCAACGATATCCTTAGTAATCGAACACCGCATGTTGAGACTTCAAACTGACGACACGTAGTAGATTCTTCGGCATTCCGCCAATGATGAATCTCGTACATTGCATCTCGGTCGTATGCTTCCACTTTGTCGAGAACAAGTGATTGGCACGCCCTCGATGGCTATGCGCTTCGAGTATATAGTCACTTGAAATGGAAGTGTCAACGATGTAGCGATTTCCTTGATCCATCGCCACCATGTAGAAGAAATTCCGTGTCTTTGTTGAAGAAATATCCGAATGGAATCCTAGGTTCATTTGGTTGGCCAATTGTTGGTAGAGGTCTTGACCATCGGTGTTGTATGGAGGGTTGTCCCGCTTAGTGAAGTCGACGTTTGCTTCGGGTTGAGCCAATCCATGTTGTTAGACATGGCTCGAGCAATGTTCTCAAGGTGATATTCGACCTCGATGGCACTTTCTCGAGTGTCTTTTAACAGCTGGAATGCTTCATTCTTGATGCGCTTCAACTCGGATTTCGCCATCTTCTTCACATGGAACTTTTCTTGCAAAAGTTTTGCATGCTCCAATGTATTACCGCTCTACCAAATTCGACCTTCTTCGTGGTAGGAGTGTTTTTAACAAGAGTAGAGAACCATTCAAATCCTTCGCTTTATCGTCATCTAGCCATGATACGACGTCAACCATGGGTGCCTTCTTCTTTTCTTTTCAAGGCCTAGATGATGATGCCGGTTTCTTAACTTGTTTGGGAGAGTTGGGTTGTTGCGGGGGCTCAAGGACCTCTTCATCGTCACCACCCGTATACTCAAAGTAATCACCGGTTTTCGAGTCGGGTGGTGGTCTCGAATCGTCCCGAGGTTTACCCGTAGAAGAACGAGGAGGGACCTTTGTTGAGTAGGAGTCCGTTGGAGAGAGGTAACATAGAAGATGATTCACCGACTTCTTCCGACGCTTAGCTTCATCATTCTTATCCCGATCTTTATCTTCATCGCCTCTAGGACGCTTAGACTTTTCTCGCTCGAATCTACATGCTTCTTTGAGTTGGTAGTCCAACAATGCTTGAAACAGCTTTCCTTCCTCGAAGTAAATGTCCCGATCGCTTAGACATTTGTATGACAAGCTTGGCCACCAATTCATTATCCGAGAAAACTACAGGATCGATGGATTGATTGTGACGGTTAAAGGTGTGGATCTTATAGTTTGCTTGGCTATCTCGCATAAGATTCGGATATAGTTGTCTGTAAACATCTCCTTTGTGACTTTAGGAACGATATCCGAAGATACTTGTTAGTGTAACCTTCGATCATTTCGCTCGGTTTCTCTTGACGATGACTTTTCATGAATTCTGAATAAACTTCCTTTCTTCTTGCATCTTGTCATTCTCGCCATGTAGATATTGTATTTGTTGATTGAGAAAGTTCGGTTTTCAGATAACATGTCTTTCTTTCCGACTTGTTTGACAACTTTCACAATTCTTTCATGAGTCCGAGAAATCCAAGATCGAGGTGGTTTCTTCACGATTTGGATGTTGATTTGGTTGACTTCTTTGATGGTGGTGGTGAGGAGTGAGATGAAGAATCGATGAGGAGGAGACATGAGGAGACTCGGGGTCCTTGGGCGGTTCAAGTTTCCTTCCGTGAACGTAGGACTTTCCGTAAGTAACTTGTCATAATCGGCATCTTTATCTTTCTCGACTTCTCGCCTGATTTCTCAAAGTCATATTCGATAGTATCCTCCACAAGCTTTTGTTGTTGCACAAGAGTGGTGGCACCGCATCCCTTATCGGGTCGATTAACCGCATCAGACTGGTGAAGAGTGGGCAAGACCACTTGATCCTCCGGGTCCACCCATTTGGTCTTTTGCAAATTCTTCACTTTTTGAAGGTGACTAACGAATTTAACCTTCTTCCCGTAGGATTGATCCAAGAGCTCTTCTTCTTCTTCGAGCTCTCATCATAGGGCACAAGTGCGGAGTCTTCCTTTCCTTTATCGCCTTGAGGACTTGGAGGTTTTGGCACCAAGGATTGTCATCCTTGCGCTTTGTAGTAGGTAATCTCTTCATCTCGTGTCGGTACCTTCGAGCTTTCAAAAGCTCTTTACGTTCAAAGTGGGAATAGGTTCACTTCCTTTACGGAACAATCCTTTTACGAGGAGGATTCCTTTGGGAAGCTTCCTATAACTTTCGTAACTCATCGCACTTCCAAAGACTTCTCTTCGGTTCTCCGAGTAGGAGTTCCCAAGGTTTTCATCAAGATGACCAACTTTGCCTTCTTTTATCGCTACTAGATACCTTTTGTACGCTTCAAGCTTCTTGAGTTCTTTAGATAGAAGGTGATCGTGCATCACGACACCCTGCTTTCTTTGTTGACGATTCCTTGATTCTCGACAGATAGGGTAGGTTCACCAACATATCGTGATTGTCCGGGTCATTGAGCCTCTGTGGAATATCGTGATTGAGCCCAAGTGCTCGTTGGATCAAAAGCTTTGTGTATCCGACATAGGAATCTTTGAGCCAAGCTTCTTGTGAAATAGCATCATGTCCTCCCATATCGCTGCTTCGATTTCGATGTCCTTCTTATTGATCGAGACCGAAGATTTGCGCTTCCATGAGCTTTGGATGCTCATAACCACTATCACGACCGAGACCGATTTGGTGATGATGAGGTAGAGGGTTCTCCACGGTTGAGGAATGTTCTTAAGCTCCACATGAGAGTGCTTAGTAGCAATTCCTCAAGCTTCATCATAGCCAATATCTATCGTGAATTGAAGAACTGCCTCCTCAAGAGGTGTGGCAAAGAAGTCATTGGCTCGATTTCAGAATGAGAAGAACAACCCGTAAGTCCGCATGAGTGATGGTGACTTGTTTGTGATTAAGTGTCACCACACAACGACACTTTGACTCGTGATCCTCTCGCATAGAGTTCCGCATTGTCGAATGTAGATTTCCTATGACAATGCAGAGTGTGAGAGCATGTTCGTATGGATGATTCCTTAGAATATCCACAAAGAATGAGACAAGAAGATTCGAGCATGTTAGGGTTTCAAAGTCAACCCTAAGGTTATTCTTTCCAATCTTTCTCGGATAGCCATTTGGGAAGATATCGCAATAGTGAGAACCTCGTGTGCATCCACATTCATTTGAGCGACCATGTCGTGATCTCGAAATAACATTAGCCAAAAGAACCAACATATCGAAAGACATAATGTTAGTCAATGTAAGGTTTTATTGTCTAGTTATTGAATGTACAAAGTCAATGATTGTTACGAGTCCTAAGTCACTTGTTTGTCCAATAGTCTAATGACGCCGTGAAATGTTTCGTGAGTTAGTTAACTTTAAGTTTTAAAGTTTATGTTATCACTTATTGTTCACAACATATCAAACGATTAAGTTTATTAGTGACATTATTGGATTCGTGACGTTATGATTAGTTTATTTACAAGTTTGTACACGTAACAATTCATAATGAAGGTCAATCCAGCTTAAGCGTAGTTTTGGCAAAGTTAAGCGTAAATGAAAATGACATACGCCAGAGACGAAAGCTTACGCGTAGGATCCTAACTTACGCGTAAGAAATGTTACGCGTGGGAAAGGGGACCTTATGCGTAGAGCTTACGCCAGAGGCGATATAAACCTTACGCGTAAGGCTTACTCGTAAGAGTAGACCTTATGCGCGAGAGTCATCGCACGATATCCTTCACGGTGATACGCGTAGTCCCATTGTAGAACCTTATGCGTAGTAGTTACGCTGCGTAAAATTTCTCTTACGATAACTTTCCACGCGTAAGGTGATCCTTATGCGTAGAGATTCAAATGACCTTGATTCTCAATTTTAAGCGTAGCAAGCCCGAAATAAATTCATCAAATCATCAATCTTAACATGTATATTCATTTTACAACATCATGGCATGACAATTCATTTAACATTTATGAGTAGAAGTCATACGCGTGAGGTCAAAACCCTAAGGGTTATGATTTACGCGTATAATTTCTAACCATGGATTTGCACCAAACATTTTCGGTAGTTCTAAGATGTTGTGAGAGTCTATAAACCAAGTTATAACATCTAAATCGTGGTGAATCAAAAATACCCAAACTTATGAACTTTAAACCCTAATTCCAAATTTTTAATCATTTAGAGTTTCGGTGGTTATAGAACCCGAAACCTTTAATTCAACATGATATGAGTATCACACAACAATCTTTTGACCAAAATCCTTCACATTTGAAAACACCCAAATCGACTCATAAACCCTAATTATCAAAATCCATTAATTCGTGTTTCGGGTGTATTTTGAGCATAGAAAAGATATCATTGATGTTGTTAAAGCATTTTGACACAATCTTTTAGCCAAAACACACAACAAGTGATTATATGTTCTAACCCTTACGCGTAAAACACAAAATTCGTTGAATCTTAAGTTTTAACCGTTGGATTTGTATGAAATTCAAAACCATTGTTTAAAATTACGTTAAGAACACAAAACCACTTACAGATTGATGATCGAAACACGTATTTCTTGAATGAATATTAGGCGAGGATCTTTTAGGTTAGAAGTAATAAATGTGAGGGTAATGTTAGGTGGAGGATGTTTTATTAAAATAACTTTAACATTTTGACAGCTTTGGTCCCTCCACCTTTTCCTTTTTCAAACAAAGCCTTTTAACTTCCATTTTGGTTATCAAACAAAGATTTTAAGAAAGAAACTTGACGACACTCCCCTCGACTTAAGAAATAATGAAAGGTTATAAATTTTAGTCCGAGGAGTGTCATTGAACCGTAAATTTTACCACCATTGATAAAAGAAACAACCGGATAAGATAACATGCAAGTACACGATGTTTTGAAACAGCTTAAGTGATATTTTCTCCCTCAACACTTGATCGAAAAATACCGAATTTTGAAAGATTAAAGTGTTGACGGAAGAAATGTACTTGCCATGTTGAAAGAAAATTAGATTAGAAGAATATTTTTGTTGTTTTATCGTTTTTATATTTTGTATTTTGTTTTTGAAAAATTATTTACAAAAGATGTTTTGGTGTTTGATGTGTTTTAAGACTGCTTTAAGAGGTCATCCAATTCCTCTTGAGTCAAACACCTCATACCAATCCGTGGACCAACTCATTAAACCTAGCGGGAGGCAAGGCTTTGGTGAGAAGATCCGCCAATTGGTATTCTAGCACCCAAAGTATAATTCAACTGCACTGCTCCACGTGGTCCTTGATGAAATGATAGCGTAGATCGATGTGCTTTGATTTCGAGTGTCGAATCGAGTTGCACGAGATCGCAATGGCACTGATTGTCGCAAAGACATCGGGATTCTCAAACACGTAACCATAGTCTTTGAGTTGTGTTCTCATCCATATGACTTGAGCACAACACGCGACATGGCTACATATTCTCGCTTCGGTTGATGACAATGATGTACAATCCTCGCTTTTTGATTGCCAAGACACCGCTTTATCACCAAGAAATTGTAGAGCTCCTCAAGTACTTTTCCTCGAGTCTAAGCATCCCGCGTGGTCGTCGAAAAGCGATTAGTTCAAAACCGTAATCCTTCGGATACCGGATCCCCAAGTTAATGGTTCCTTGATGTATCGGAGGATTCTTTTAGCCTCGTAGAGGTGGGTTTCAGCTTGGTCGCGATCGATAACGGAGCATAGATAAACGGCAAAGACAATATCGTCCGCTAGTCGTTAGATACATGAGAGACCCAATAATACTTCTGGTATTTGGTAGGGTCAACTAATTTCCCATGTAAATCAAATGCTAGCTTCTTGGTATGAGTCATTGGTGTGGCATAAGTATCACGTGTTTTCATTCCAAATTTGTTTAACAATTCAAGGGCATATTTGGATCGACTCAAGAAAATACCACGGGTGATTGATGAACTTGTAATCCTAGAAAGAACGTGAGTTCACCCATCATGGACATTTCAAAATTTTTCTTCATTAGTTTTGCAAAAGCGATTGAAAACTTTTTATGTGTAGACCCAAAATGATGTCATCCACGAAATTTGAACAATTAAGATATGTGCCCGTGATATTGTATAAAAGAGTTGGGTCAACCGAGCCTTTGGTGAAATTATTAGCAATGAGGAAAGATGATAGCTTATCGCACCATGCCCGAGGGGCTTGTTTGAGACCATAAAGAGCTTTGTTCGCTTTGTAGACATGGTTCGGGCACTCGATCAACGAATCCTTCGGGTTGGTGACATAAACCGCTTTTCTTCTTGTCCGCTGAGAAACGCAGCTTTGACATCCATCCGAAAGACCGCCATATTCATATGAGCCGCGAACGCTAGAAATATCCGAACAACCTCAAGACGAGCAACCGAGCAAAAGATTCTTCAAAGTCTATTCCTCTTCCCGACGATAACCCTTAGCAACTAGACGTGACTTGTTTCGGATTACGCCCTTCAAAGATCCAATTTGTTTTTCCAAATCCATTTGAGACCAATGACGAGACCCTCGTTGGTCTTTCAACCGCCCCCATACTTCAAGACGCTTGAATTGGTTGAGTTCTTCTTGCATGGATTCAATCCATTGTCTTTTGTCATTGCGCCTTTAATGTTTTTAGGCTCGATTAGCGCATACAGCGGTGAGTGCATAAATGCAATGTTCACCATCTCGTGTGAAGACGTTGTCTCGTAACGACCGGTTGATTCGGGTTGCCAATAATATTAGCCGAGGATGGTCTTTTGTCCATCGATGTGTAGAGGTTGATGTTGGTATACATTGTGCGATTCGAGGATTCAAATGGTTTGTTGATGATTCCGCGACATCGTGCAAAGCAGCCTCATTAGCAAACGGGTTAAAGAACGATTTGGATCAAAATCGCAGTGGGGTACTTCATTCGTAATATCATCACCGGTTCATCATTGTTGGAAGCGGTTTGTTCAACTGTTGTGGTGGAGTCAATCGTGTAGGTGCATCTTCAACAAGAGTTGTTGTAGCAGTGTATCGTATAGGAATATTATCGTTGTGCAATGGAAACAATGGATACACCGAGCACGCTCATCAATATCGCCACCGAACAAAGGAGCAAATAACCTTTCCATTTGTTGACGAGTGAGTCGGGGCTTTGTTCACCGATGATGGGGTTGAGGAAGTTTAAACGGTTGTGACCGGTTCTAAGTCGTTATACTCGTAAGCCATTTCCGTAAGTTCATCAAAATGAGCATGAATCGCTTCCATCATCCTGCTTTGTACGACGATTCCGTATTCGTAACCTTTAGAATTCTCACAATATCCAATAAAGACTCCAATGTCGCTTTGGCTTTGAGCTTTCCAAAATCATCACGATCATTATTTGGATAGCAAAGGGATCCAAATACATGAAAGTGTTTGAGATTCGGTTTATGGTTGTGACAAGCTCGAAAGGTGTTTTGTTGTGGCGCTTTGTGATCATAGAACGGTTTTGAGTATAGCATGCAGATACGCTTTCGCCCACAAGTAACTGGAAGTTTAGCATTGATTAACATTGTTCTGCAGCCCACTAACGCTCGGTTTCGCCTTTCAACAACTCCGCTTTGTTCTCGTGTACGTGCAATAGATGTTTGATGTCAATTCCACTTTCTCATAGAATTCACGAAGGGTTTGGTTAACAAATTCAGCCTTTGTCTGCTCGATTAGTCCGACGGTGTTGCGGAGTCGAACCTCAGATTTTCGTGAGAAAGGTGATGATCATTTGTGGAGCTTGGTCTTTGCTTCAAGAAAGTAGACCCAAGTCCATCGTGAGTAGTCATCAACAATTACTAAGATGTAGCGCTTTGCCATTGATCGCTTGCACGCCGCATCGGGCCACACAAATCCATGTGAAGAAGATGAAGCACATGTCGAGAGTCGTGTTCCACCTTTGAAGGAAAATGAGCACGAGTGCTTTTCCCTTGTTCACAGTCGAGCAAAGGTGATCTTTTGAATACCGGAATCGTGGGAGACCTTCAACTAGTTTGTGTCGAGCAAGATTGGTGATGGTTTGAAAGTTTAGATGTGAGAGACGACGGTGCCATAGCCGTGATTTTGTTGATGTTGCCTTTGAAAGTAAGCGATGGGAGATGAAGCAACCATGTCTTGCATAGAGATAGTGTAGAGACTAGAATTACGCGAGCCGACATAAGGTCATTTCCTTGTAGATCACGAATGAAACAAGTTTTCTCCCCGAAGCAACCTCCAAATCTCCATCACAAAACCGACCCATCGAAAATAGATTATGACCGAGGCCTTCCACATAGTAAACCCCGCCGATTTCGATGTTCCCATTGACATAATCTCCGTAGCCCATGATAGTCGCGAAGTGATCATTCCCGAACCCGACAAAGCCAATGAACTTTGCAATAAAGTTTGATAACGCTTAAGATTGCTCGTCATGTGTCGGGAACATCCGCTATCAACAATCCAGAGAATGATCTCAGATCACCGCATTACACACGCATTTACACGATGGAATAGAGGTAGATGTGGAACCCGAGATGTTAGAGGGTTCCAAGGTATATATAGATATACACACATTAATAATTTTAGGCATCCATTTAAATCCTAATGTGTTATATATCCATTTCGCCATCTATAACTACTGCTTGCTTTAGTCTTTGTGAATGCACTAGGTGGTACAACATTCTTAGGAGGTGAAACTGAGCTACAGGACAAAGAATGCTTGCCTTAGAATCTAAAGAAGGCGGTCTACCAAGCACGACTTAGAATGATTAGTGGGCCTAGAGGTATTCCGATTCTTAGGATTCCGTAATCGAGATTATAGCTTTAGCAACACATTTGTCATGACAATCGAATTCATACTTTTACGACAAATAACACAAGGTGCATCGATCAATATCAAAAGTGCTTAAAGGTTTAGCATTCGTTACATCACTATTTCTATTACATTTGCCGACGCAACATCTATAGTGGAAGCAACGTGAGTCTTATTCATAGTCCTAGGGTGTTCTTCTACTTTAGCATTCCTTATTGATCTTTTCTTAGGTCGCAACTTCCTATTCTTCGATTGAGTGCTCCTAGGTCGTGAAGTGCGGACGCTTGGAAAAGACGCAACTATTCCTGCTTCAAGAGAAGGAAGCACGTTAGCAACTTGTGATTTGGCGTAGGGATTCTAGGTGCACGATTACTAAGTGTTACCGTGCTAATCTCTTAATGATGGTTGGCGGAAGTTGTTCATACTTTCCTAACATTTCTCTTAACTTAGAGATAGTGTGAATCAAATCTTGATTTTCGTAACGAATATTACCAAAGAAAATTCATGACTTCTCTAGTGTGAGCAAGATAGTGATCAAGTTCGTTTGATGCTTCATGTCGAGTCTTATTGAGTAAATCAAATATGACACCATATTCTGCTTAACTTTTACAAGTTCTTGTTCATATTTTGAGATTTGACTTTTCAAAGACACGCTTTGATCATCCAGCTTGCTCAATTTTAGGATCGAAGATTTTGCACTCAACCGAGCGATTTTCTTTGAAAACTAAGTTGATGATTGTGAATATCTTTTCACACCAATGAAGACGACGCTTTGCATTGTAAAGTTCGTTAAGTAATTGTTTATTTTCGCTTTTAAAGACTCGACCAAGCACATTATCAAGATTCTCAACAGCTACCACGAGTCAACATTATCGCAGAGATATAATCGATGCATGTGGCAAGGAATAGAATAACACAACATTATGGATATCAAGACATATAACATCTTCCAAGAGTCGATCAACATCTTTTCTCAACATTTTCTTTTACGCTTAGTATTAGAAATAGATGTTTCAGCTTTTCTCAAAACGACCTTCATCACTCCAAGTTCCTTATGAAAATCCTTTTCCCAAGCTAATGCACAACTTTTCAAATTTTTAACATTTGGTAAAAGATTTTTCCGAAAATGTCTCTTTGTTCTCGCTAAAGGCGATTGAAAGTGTTGAACCTTGATTTCGTAATGATGTTCTATCTCATGTTCTAAAGTTTTGAGGTCACCATGAAAATATCAAAATATCTAAGAATTTTGCGATTTTCGTGTTTTGAGTTTACTTCACCGATGGAAGGTAAAGGACCATAAATTTGTGCATAATCTGTTGGGGATTAACATTAGAAGACTCGTGTGTTTTGATGATAACCTTTGGTGTGTTAGAAGAATCCGCTGGTGTGACAAAAGTGACCGATTTTGAATAATTAAAAGGTTTGTTGTAAACAATGCTTTTAATTTTGATCGACTCGCCTTCGCATCTAATTCCTCTTGACGATGATATTCAACAACACTCATAACAAGATCATTAATTTTATATTCTCGACCGAAACTTCGTGATTTGGTTTGAATGTTTTGAGTGAAAGCTTTGGTTTGTAATCGCCTAGATTTGGTCCATATCCTTTTGATTGGGTTTTAAAGTAAACTTTTCAATAGTCATATCGATTCACCATGTTTGTAAACAACGCTTTAAACTCTTTAATTTTGTTTTGCAAGCCAATAATTTCGCAAGAAGGTCATCTACCCGATTCGTTGAATGCTTTTGTATGCGGAGAACTGTTTTGACAAGTTAACAACTCACCTTTAGCTTTTTGATTTTCCAAGGTGAGAGCGTTAATTTGCTTTTTATGTTCATGTTTCAGCTTGTTCTATTTCGCATAACAAAGCATTCTTCAAGCGGCTAGATCACGATCCGTCTCTCTAAATATTTTTCGCTTTGATGAGATTTAGCAAAGCGGCTTCAAAACCTTTTTCACGGTTTTCTTGAGTTTTGAAAAGTTGAGTTGCATTTGTAAGCATTCAAAATCCTTGATTAACAAGGCATTTTTGCTTTTAAGTCCTTGTTTAATGCATAACATTCCTCCATTTTGATTTGATGGTCGTGAATTAAACGAGCAAAACTGGATGAGGCAACAGCTCGGGCTTGTTCAACGCGAGTCACAACATGATCATTATTTAGATCCTCAAGTACAACCACGGAGTCAATTTGATTATCAAAGGAAACCATAAGGTCATCTTGATCGCCAAATGTAACTACTGTGGTTTATTTGAAAATCGCCGAATGAGATGTAGATGACTCATTTTGAATAGTCCGATCCGCGCTGGATTCGTGATATTGGCGGAGATATTAGTTCGTATATGATGATGGTTTGTTCGGGCACCGAGACAAGCCATCGATGTCATACACTCGGCCTGTGTCACTCATGTGTAACTCATGCATATTAGCCATCAACATAACAAATGCATTGGCCTCGCAAATCCTCCATATCATCATCTCGAGTCTCATCCGCCATAAAGCTCGTTTTGTTCGTGAGAGATCCACCACTTCATCCTTAAGAGCCAAAAGAAGAGCCTCTTTGAAATAAGCACCGCCCCTAGTCCTTGGCTTTGGGCATGCATTAGCCAGTGTCCCTTCTCATTGCGCTTGTAGCATCAAGACCATTCAACCCATTTTGAGCATTTCTGCTCCACCACTTGAGCTCGTTGTTATTCCTACCCATAGCATTAAACCCTTGACCACCTCCCATTTGACGACCATAACCACGATTCTCGAACTTCAACTCGTCCATTGTTCACAACAACCGATTTCGTATTGATGAGGAACGAATACGATTGTTGGATTTGTTGGTATAACGGCTAAAAGCATTAGCAATCATAACAAATCCTCGCTGTAATGCTTCGAACGGATCGGATTCCTCATTAGTTTGACTATGAAGTGCTTGATCATTGTTGTTGTTGTAAGGAACCAATTGATTTTGTTGAGGTTGTTGTGATTGATCGCTTGGTGTGACCGAGGCGCTTGGTTGAGTTGCTTGTTGAGGAGGATAACTTTGTTGAGCATATAAGGCAAGTTGTTGATTTTCCGGATGTGTAGGTTGAGCAATTTGAGCACGGAGAATCCTTTCCCGATCAACTTCCTTTTCATGAGGCTTCAAGTAATCGTACAACAATCCATATGTAGAATGATGCATATTCTTCGCTTGACGGAGAAAAATGACATACTTCTCCCATTCGTGACCAAGACTACTCAGAACTTAGTATTCACCGCAATTCTTGGCATGATGATGTTGTGTTTATCCAAATCATTGATGATGTCCGAAAATCGATGATGATAAGACTCTAGTGTCTCTCGTGTTCAATCATGAAGTGTTCATAAGCCAAGTAAATTTTGGATTCCAAATCCTCCCGATTGAGTAATCGATCCTTCCATAAGAAGATGAATATGGTCCCACATTTCCTTTGCGCCTTTTGAGCATCAACACTTCAAGAATTGGGTTAGGTAATCCTAAAAGGATATATTGCATTGCAAGCTCATCGCCTTCATAGTGTAGAAGTTCGCTTGGATTTAGATCCGCAATAAAGAGCAATGTTTGTTTGTTCATCTCTTGGTGGAATAGCAGAGGATCTCCGGCACAATGACAAGAGGCATCTCAAATGGACCTTCCAAGATAACCTTCTTTAAGAACTTTCCATGTGGCTTCTTCGCATCACAAAACCTAAAGAACCTTATCACCCATTGATCGTAGTTTCGGAGTGAGCATTGGAGGTCTATCAAGTGATCCACCCTCATGAATTGATTGTTGGTCGCTTAAAGCTTCACACATCTTTGCAAACCAAGTGGGTTCCTTCATAGTGTTCCTTGATGGATGTTGATTGAAGTCATTTGTGTAGGGTTGAACTTGAAGACTTGGCGGTGTTTGAACCATTTGTGGTGGGGAATTGCACCAAGTTGTGGAGTATGTTGTTGATTAAATTGTTGTTGATAAATTGCTTGTTGTTGATTCCATTGTTGATGTTGTGGACTTAGTTGTTGTTGTCGTTGAGGATAAGTGTAAGGAAATAGTTAGAGTATGGTGGTTGAGACATGTTGAAAACTTGTGTTGGTAAAATGGATCTTTGTAGTCGAATGAACCTTTGATGAAGAAGTATCCTTAGGCGAGAAATCACAATAGCCAAGTAGCACTTATGCGTAAAACACCAAAGTTACGCTGAATAATAAGGAGTTACGCGTAGTTTTAGCTTACGCGTAAGTAAGGAAAAATACTCTAAAGTTATGCGAGACAAAAGTTATGCGAGAAAGTTAGGCGAGGATTATCTTATGCGTAAGACTATGCTTAGGCGTAAGAAAATCTTATGCGTGGATTTCACGCCGTAGCTTATGCTTATGCGTAATTTTAGGGTTTTATCTCAAGTGATCTTTACACTTCACAAAGGCAAAAGATATCCAAAGTCGACGATTTTCGTGCTTATCCAAGCAAGAAAACACGGAGTAAACCACGAAAATGAAGATCAAACCAAGGAAAGACTTACGCGTAGTTTTAGGGTTTCACTACGCGTAGGTTTACTCGTAAATTTGATATTGCTCAAAGATGTTTCTAAACCGCTTTTGTGTGATGAAATAGTTTCAAGATCACCAAATAACACAAGAATGTGAAATTTGATGAACCAAACCTTCTAAAACAGCTTACGCTGTAGAACTACACCCACGAATAAAAACGAGTTCAAAACAATGATCCACGATAAAGTTCCAAACTTTTGCCAAAAACGTTAGTTTAACACCTTATAACATTGAAAGTACAAGAATCTTGGATTAAAAAGTGTAAAAATACGCTTAAGCTAACCAAAGAAATGGATACGACGTTATGCGTGAGACCAAAACTCACTTCAAACAATACGCTCACCCAACTAGTAGGCGATTGATACCATCGTTAGGTCACTAGTTTTACAAACACAAGTAATATAGAAAGAGATAAGGCGATTGAACAAGTAAAACACACACACACACACGTATGAATGACGGTTATGCGAGAATGTGAATGAATGAGAATAACTTGAACAACCAACCTTCAAATGAAGGTTTACAAGAGTATTTATAGGAGGAAAGCTAGGCAACACTCCTAGTTTCCATCCTTTCTTTAATGGGCTTGGGCCTAAGCTCATGGGCCTTCTACATAAGCTTAAGGCTAATAACAAACATAAAGGCCATAATAAAGCTAACTATTACATATTAATTACTAACACTTGATTATGGTTTAGGAGTGATTCCAACATACCCATTGTGATTCATCTAAAGTAAGGTGCGTTTGGTATCTTGGTCCACGAATCATGATGGGTATGAGTTTGATAGTAGTGGTGGGGTCCCCAGATGATGGATCCACACCTCACCCTCGTGAGGTATATGGAGTATGGAACATACGTATCATTCATTACCATATTTGATAGATTTGCATCTTAAACAAACGGATGATTGGAATGAAAATTCATTCCTTCATTCCCGAATGGATACCAAACGCACCCTAATAAATTTATACCAACAATAATTTCGAAGGATTTTTTTAGAAAAGTAACAATTTTATAGAATCTAAAAAAGAACAAAAGTACAATGAAATGGTATCTCACCCAATTAATCAAGCAAATTAAATGGAGAATGAGAGAGTTCCACCACAAGGTCTAGAGTCTAGACACACACTTTTGTAAATTGCTTGTTGGATTTCAGAAAATTAATTTACCATATAAATTGACAGTATGTAAACTAAGGGTCCGTTTGGTTCCTATAAAAGGGAATGAAACTATGACTTTCAAAGTCATAAGTGATGTTTGTTTTGTTTTGTTTTGTGGGCGTAATTAAATGGGTATATCATAACGTAGATTCATTACACACCATTTGGTGTCTACGAAATCCATTCCCGTGCCATCTTTTACAACTACAAAATTCAAATATCTATACACTTTTTCATACCATATTTTATCAACCAAACATAAACAATCGAATCATACACTTTTTCATACCCATTATCATTCCATCTCATTCCAAATCAAACCCATCATTATTCCTAAGAACAAACCAAACTACCCTAAATAAGATTTTAGAAGCAGTTTATTTACACTCAGATTTACCTAAGATAAATATGATATATTGACACGTCTATATCAACCTTTTCATGCCTTGCTATGACGTAATTAGGTATGTTACTGATGTTGTAATAAGGTCAACGTTAATCAAGTTAAATAGTTGGTTTTATTTATGAAAAATATATTTGTCAACAGAATTATCGATCTCCTGTGTGCTAACAGTTCCAATGAATGTCTTTCCAAAATACCTGATAAATGCCATAAAAATTAGGGTGTGTTTAGTGTGTTGTCATAAATGACAATGATTATGTGTTTGATAGTAGTAGCGGGTCTCTCATCAATCCTACCTCTTTAGATGTATATGGAGTATAAATTATATCTATCATTCAATATTATATTGGTGGACCCCTCATCTTAAACAAACACCTTTAATCACTTTCATAGTTATAGTGTCATTCCATAGTGGGATACCAAACGCACCCTTAGAATCCTGTTAACCATCTCTCCTGTATTTAAAAGGTAAATTGCATAAAAAAAATACCTATTTTAGGTTCAATTTCAATTAAAGGTATTACTCTTTTCTTTTCTCAATTTAAAGTACCCGATTTTTTTTTTGGGCTGATTTAGGTTTTTTTTTTTTTCTAACTTCCATTAACCATTTTGTTAGTAAATTACATGTTTGGTCCTTGAGTTTGTATAGGCATTTCATGTTTGGTCCATTTTTGTTAATTTTCATCGTTTGCATATGTTTCGTCCGTTTTCTTGGTTTAAATCTGTTTTTGCGTTTTCGTCCATTTTAACGCTTTAGTCCGTTTTGCATGTTTCCATCTGTTTTACGTTTTCACCCATTTTACATGTTTTCATCAATTTTATGCGTTTTAGTCCGTTTTACGTTTAAATCATTTTTTTACGTTTAGTCCGTTTTACATGTTTCGTCCGGTTTTGCGATTTCGTCCATTTTACACGTTTTACGTTTTACATCGCCGTCTGCTTGTTTGTTTTCGACGTTTAGTCCGCTTTACACATTTTTATACACACATTTATACACGTTTTTATACACGAGTATAAAAAGTGTAAAAACAAATGAAAACGTGTAAAAACGAACCAAAATGCAAAAACGGACAAAAACGTGTAAAAATAGACGAAAACGTGGAAAAAAAAGATGGAAACGTGCAAAAACGGACGAAACATCGAAAGACGAAAACGTGCAAAAATGGACCGAAATGTGCAAAAACGGACGAAACGTGCAAAAACGAACGAAAAATGTAAAACGGATAGAAAGGTGTAAAGCGGACGGCGTGTAAACCACAACGCGGCGTAAAACGGATGGAAGCGTGTAAACCATCTAAAACGCAAAAGGGGCGAAACGTAAAACGGACGAAAACATGTAAACGGACAAAACATGTAAAAACGGACGAAAACATGTAAAAACAGACGATAACGTATGCAAACGTGTGAAAACGAAAGAAAATGGACCAAACATGAAATGCCTATACAAACTCAAGGACCAAACATGTAATTTACTAACAAAATGGTTAACGAAAGTTAAAAAAAACTTGAATCGGCAAAAAAAAAAAAAAAACGGATACCTCAAATGGAGAAAAAAATTTTTGGTGAAATTGGATATAAGATGAGACATTTTTATCTGATTCTTGTATTTAAAAACACAATCCTAAAAAATAAATCCTTTGTATGTATATTTAAGCTTAACGGGTAATCATATATGTTTACAAAAAAAAGAAATGCTTTGCACACTCAATTTTTTATATTAAAACTCTTGAACTTAATGTGTTAAACAGTTGTACATTATGTTTTAATTGTTTGTACAATAAAGTATACAAAACAAAACTCATATGTACAAATCATCTAAATTTACAGAAATATCTAAACGGTTAATGTCGTTACTTATTTCTTTGTCAACATTCAACGTGCTAGTCGCCTAGTCATGTGATCGATTTTACTTGGATGGATAAAGACGTGTGTCTTATTCTTGTCTCACTTTTGGTTCCTTTCTTAATTTTCAACCACATCCACTTATCTTCAACCTTTTTATTTCTTTTGTTGATACTTGATACAAATCTAGCTTATTATTGTTTTGTATTGTATGATTTTTGGTATAGATAAACCTACTAAGATAAGCTAACTCAATAAAGTTAAATATCTATAAAAGTTACTCTTATGAATTCAGGGGCGGAGCCACATAGTCGTCGGGTGCTGCTTGGCCTAGACTCGATTGTAAATCACGAAGTGTAATTTTTTATAATAAATATCGTTATTTGGTACATGCGACTTTTACGATATTTATCGTTATTTGGTAAAAGCAAGAATTAAACAATTGTTTACGAACTTACAACTCACAAAACAACAGCAACAATAATTTGTAATTGTGGCGTGAGGTATCGAGGAGATAAAATGTTGACAGTCACATCACTGCCCGATGTTAGAAATACAGGCTTATAACTAAGTTAGAATTAAAAAGAAAAGTTGGCCTTCAATATAAATGTTCATGTTCTTATAGTACTAACATTAGGAAACACTAGTAATCATGTGTACTTATATCTTCGTCTATCATTCTCTTCAACCTTACATGAATTAGTGATCAATCCATTTTGTCGATATATTTATAGTAACAACAAAAAGAACATGTAGTATACGTACTCGATCGTTGCCTCACCTTTCAGTTATATTCTCTATCTAAGATTTCTACGCATCTGCCGTAGGTCACGAGTTTTGGATCGCAGTTCGATAAAAAATGCCCTTTTGTAAACGAACAACATAGTATCTGTTAAGGATTTTGAACCTAGTCGAGCAATGCGGCTCATCAACAAACCTACTTTTATTTGATAAACAATATGTTACGATATAAGTACATAAACTTCTAATTACAAGTCTAAAAAAATGAGGAATGATATACTATAGACGGTAATAATATTGAAATTTTTTGTACAACTAAAAAAGGAAAAAGTTGATCTATTGAAAAAGTTAAAGGTACAAATTACAGTAAAACATTTATAAATTAATACTTGATAAATTAAGGGCTCGTTTGGTTTTAGGTGTTTGCTAGTGGGAATAGGACTCAAAGTCAAATAATTAGTTTGGTTGACGTACGCGGGGTTTAAACTTTGGACTCAACCCCATGAATGTGGGGATACACAAATCCTAACCACTTGCCCGGTAATACACTGACACACCCACTTACTTTCCTTTTTTATTGTTTTTTTATTATTCCTAGTTTGTCTTATGCATGTGACTTTAATGAGTAATATATATTTTATTCAAAATACTATAGTTTATTAATTTAAAAGTAGGTTTTATTCATTATTTATTACTATATTTTATTAATACCAACTATTAATTTTTATCCCCATATACAAAACAAACAACTTTTATATTTTCTCTCTCTTACATCAAATCCAAATCCAAATCTAAATCCAAATTCAAATCCAAATCCAAATCCAAATCCTAAACCCATCTACAAACCAAACGGACCCTAATAATCTCGATAAAATTAATAATTTGTTCAGTCTCAATTTAAGACCAGTACAAATCTAGACTCCAATTGATAAAATATTAAAATAATAATTTTTTTGAAACCCATTATGTATATATTGGTCTCAACGAAAATATAAATTGATAATTACTAAATAATGAACTTGACAAATTCAATTAATTTGTAAATGTGAATTCATAAAATGTTAATTAAAACTTGTTTTTCTAGTTTATGTTTCATTTCTAAATTCTAACTAGTATAAATTGTAAGTAGTATATTGGATTTCGAATTTTAAATTAAAAAATTATTATTTTTAAACTTTTAAAATAAATAATTTATTAATTTATTGATATAATAATATCTCGCTCAATTAATAAAATATCCTGATCTCAACACTATTAGAGCACCCGTGTGGGGTTTTCGTGGCTCGGTAGATGACATGGCGGTTCGCCATGCCCCGCCACACCGGCCATGCGTGCCAGCAGTTGAAGATGAAATCGTGAGGACGACGAAGGTGAATTTCGACAAAAGGCGAGAAACGTTTGATATTTAATTTGTATCCGTTGTTTAATCGGATAAAGTGGTAGAGCTACCCAAACGAAGAGGTTGGGGTTTGTTATGAGTGAGGAGGGTTTGTTGTGGTTAGTTGTGGAAAAATGGGATGTTGATGTAATGACGGCGCGACGCTGACGGCGAAGCTAAGCGCTCGTTTGCACCTGAGACTCTTAAATTATACAAGTTTTACTGTAGGAGTTTGATTACAACAAAATGTCAAATTTGAAACAAATACCCACGCTTATTGTTGGGTAATAACTATTAATATGTGAGAGATTGATTTGTTTTAAGTTCCTATACACTTTGTTAATAGAAATACTAATGTAACTTTTTTTTACTCAAACATAAAACTTCGTTATACCAGTATGAAGAAACAAACTTTAAATGTTTGAATTATCTTCTACTTTGCTAAGAATATGATACTTACTTCAATTTACTTGTAAAAATGCTTTAAATATTAGAAATATAAGATCACACATGTTAAAAAAGTAAAAAGTTAACCATGCTGATACTACTAAAAAGGTTAAAAAATTGAAAAATAGATCATTATTAAACAAATAAACAAATAAGCAAATAAGCAAATTTTATTTTTTTTCCACGTGGGTCCTACACAATACTTTTATATACTTTTTTTTTTTATTTTGTTCTCTTTCTTCCAAAACATCATCTTCTACCTCATGTGTCTTCTTTTATTTTCAGATCTAATTCTTCCTTCTTCATGTTTTTATTTCTATCTTAACATGAATATAAAATATGATGCCCCCAGTTTTTTGGATGCCCTGGGCCGTCGCCCAGCTCGCCCGGTACCAGGGCCGGCCCTGCTACGTACATATTAATTAGTTTAGACTTTAGATATATAGTCACATTCGACCGATCAATCAATATCTATCAATGTAAGCTATGCACTAAAATTTGTTTGGTACATATCAAAACCTGCAATGTCAACCAAAATATGGTTCGTATATTGAGATGATTTAATTTGCTACTAATAAAAATTTCCAAAAAAACTTGAGTTTCATTTTTGGAGAGTCTGATATTAGATATTGAATTCGGTTGTTTTGTGAAAACGTCTTTCCTTTTTAACTAATTAATAACATTCTTTTTTGAGAAAAGGTATCATTCCTATACGAAGTTATACCTTTGCTACGAAGACACCGAGACGGTGAGGGAGCTAGAGCCGCAGAGGCGGAGATAAAGGGAGGTCCGGGGGTCCTTGTGACTCGGTGAAAAAAAATTGCAGTGTAATTTTTCAAAATTTTCAGACTATTTTTGTAATTTGTCCTATTAACGAACCAATTTTTAGTGTAGTATCTAAAAATTATCATATTTTTCCCTCTCGACAAAAACTTCCTGGCTCCGCCCCTAGCTAGGGTGCTCGGCCTCCTCCAACACGCCCAATCGATTTGCTATTTATCTTATAAAATTTACACGTATGACCCAAGTTTAAGCAAATGACCCCCTATTCTTTAGATGGCATGCATAAGAATTAAGAGAAACTTGACACCATTTCATGTACAAAGTTTTCATCAAAAAAAATTTATGAGTTGAGATCCATGACAAACAAAGAAAATCAAAAGAACAAATAAACAAATCTTAGCCTTCCATTTTACTTTCATCCAACGGTAGAGATCAAACCAAAAAAATAACAATGAATGGCAAAATTGTTATTCTAGCTCATTTAATAGAAACCCCACTTTTCACATTTTAAAAAAAAAAACAACATATCTTGCAAACGGTAAATCTTCAAGTTACGAAAAATACACTATCGCGATGAGAATTAAATCATCTTTCTATAGATATACATTTTTATATACTTTCGACGAATTTTCTTTTTCAAAATTTCCGTCCAGAAAATCACACGTGATTCGTAAAAAAAAATCACTTATGATTTGTTATTTTTTAAAAATCACATGTGATTTGTAAAAATGAGTAAATCACACATGATTCTGCTTTTTGTTGTGATTCGTGTGTAAATCACATGTGATTCTGTTTTAATATAAAATGAGTAAATCACGTGTGATTCTAATTTTTATTGTGATTCATGTGTAAATCACATGTGATTTGTGTGTAAATCACATGTGATTCGTGTATGAATCACATGTGATTCACCTAAAAATTAATTAGAAGTAAAATTACATGTGATTTTAGGTAAATCACGGTAAATCACATGTGATTTGCATATCAACCTACATAAAAATACAACAAGTAAATCAATAAATAATGTTAGTTGCAAATCACTTTTATCTCTATTTTTTAGAGTTTACTTTTATATAGTTGACCAAAAGTTATTTAAAAAAAAAAAAAAAAAGACTCCTAAATGAAACGTGCATCCACATCTAAAAAACAATCAATTATATAAAACCATTAGTTTTTCACATATCTCTCACCTTCTTTCTCCCTTCAACACATACAAACACAACTCATTCTCACAACCATATAATCCAAATTCCATTATTACATACCACCTTTTAAAAAGAAAAACCTTAATTTCATTCTATATATATATATATTTTAACAGAAATCACTTATTATTATGGACTTATTTTCCTCATCATTCAACTCACCTCCATCAAGTCCATCACAAGTCAATTCCAGTTACACTAACGACAATTCCCCTAATCTAATCACATTCGATGACGATGATGACCTCCGCACTTCTTACGATGACGCCACACTACCACCACAACAACAACTAACAAGCCGCTTATGGTGTACAACGGTTTCTACCGGCACGTGTTAAACAAGTCTCCGACGAATTAAACAATTACGCCTCATTTTCCGGCGAGTCACAGTCACGATACCACCGCTACATCATCGATGACGCATTGTAGATCTGTGGATGCTCCGGCAGATCCCGTCACCAAACCACTAAAAATCAAAATATTTAGTAAAGATTCGGTTTTATTGGGTTTGAAAAAGTTTAGATGTGAAGAAGATGAATGATGGTGAAAGTGAGAGAGAGAAATAAAGAGAGTCTGTAAATGATTATGTGAGAGTGTGTGGTAGGGCTGAGCGTCAGTCCAAAACCGACCCGTCCCGAACCGACAAAATCGAAACCGAATTATGAAAACCTAAACTGAAGCGAACCGACGGGCCGTCGGTTGGTTCGATTTTGTGACGGCCGGTTTGGTTCGGTTTAGGTGTATTAGGTATGTTTTGTCGGTTTTGGTCGAACCAACCAACCCGAAACCGAAAACATGAAACCGAAACTAAACCGATGGGGTGTCGGGTCGGCTCGGTTTTTGTCGTATCGGTCGGTTTTGTCGGTCCGGTTCGGCTTTGGACCTTTGATGCTCAGCCCTAGTGTGTGGTGTAGGATGTTAGGTGGGAATTGTAAAATTATAAAACTGTCATTGTGTTAATTTAAATTGAATACAAATGTTTAATCATGATCATAGGATGAAAGATAAATCAATGGCTAAGATGGAGTGCTTTGTTCTTTAGATATTTATTGTTTTGCTTTGAACTTCCCTCTATTTTTTATTAGTTGCATGGACGGACCTACATGGATGTCGGGTGTGGCACGAGCCACACCCAATTTTGGGTCACACAGTGTAATTTAATTTCTTCTAAATGTGTCGGTTTTTAGTATGTTTAACCCCTTATATTTGTGCTATTTTCTTCATAGTGCAACTTTAATTTGGCTAAAAAAATCTTAATGGTGAGAATTTTAATAATTATGATGAAAAGAAAAACTTGTGCAATACCTTTCCGAAAATCCTATGTCCGTCACTGATTAGTTGTCAATGTGTTTCTTATCAAAATTTTAAGTTTGTAACCCTTGGTATGTAATCATTAGAACTTACCATTTAAAGATGTTGTATTACTTTGTTAGTTTAAAAAAAAAATTATGGCTCCCCATATTACTAATTTCTAGCTCCGTCACTAGCTACGAGAAGTAAGGTGACATAAGTTTGATAATAGTATAATACCATCAACACCCGTGTAATCAGATCGTGATCAAATGCGAAAGCCGTGATCAAATGCGAAAGATGCACAATATAAACATTTACATTGAAGAGCTCAATTAGAATTGTTGATTATTGACATTTTACATGAAAAGTTTCTTTGAGCTATATTATAATTTGTAGAGCTGTATTACTGTATAAAAATACAAGTGTAGAAGTTTTGACTATGTTTTTTTAAGCAGTACTCTATTAACTTCTACGTTTATAAAAATTTATGTCCAATCAAACATTGAATAAAAGAAGGGTAAAGAAACTGTTTTATAACATAAGTGGGGCCCCACGAGAGTAAATATCTACCTACTTGCGAGTACGGCTATCGGACTATGGACTGAAAATTGAATGCAAACTTTTGGTTTGAGAGGAGCAGAAAGTGGTTCATATCTGCCTTGACTATTGCAAACCCAGTGTAACTCTAATTTTTGGAAAATATAATGTCGACTTTTTTTTTAGAAAGTCAACATATCATAGAACCCGCAAAAAACAAATACAAAGAAAAGACATCCCCCAATTAATCAAGAAAATTAAAAGGAGAAGGGACCCAATGGAGCAACATAAATAAAATACAAAACATAAAGTAATCACTAGAGACCCAATATAAAAATACAAACCTACCAAATATGAAACTAAATGAAACTTGGCACCAAACTCACCCATTCACTCAGGAAAGAGGATCCTCTCAAGTTGGTGGACACCGACTACGTTAGAGATGTTGACGATTGGATTCTGATCGCCGAGATTAAAGTGACACTTTAATCTCGACCTGATCAGAATCCAATGTTGAAGATCTCTAACTCAGCCAGTTACTGAAGGATCCTCTCCTTCACTCCGACACACTCATTGATATATGAAATATTAAGACCAAATAGAAAGAGAAATTTATAGACTTAAATGATAAGCAAAAAGAAAGAGAAATTATGATATAATATAATTGAACCAATACAATTGACAAATCATTATGTGAATCTTTTTTTGTAAACTTTTTGTTGATATAGCACTTATCATAGTTAAGAGGTTTGGTACTTGTTTACATGTATATATACTATTGGTTTTAGGGGGTATTTGTTTCAGCTTGTATAGTCGGTTTATGACTTTTATGGTGTTGGGCTTATGTTTTATAAGTTCACTTTTTATAACTTACTTTTCCATTAAATAAGCTTACTATGACATAATAAATATATATAAGCCAAAAAGTTTCAAATAAACACAAAAAATGATTTTAAAATATAAGTAAAACCAAAAAGTCTATAAGCCAAATAAACACAAAAAATGAGTTTAAAATATAAGTAAAACCAAAAAGTCTATAAGCCACATATATAACATTATAAACCGGCTATATAAGTCGAAACAAACCACCCCTACTATATGAAAGTGTACAAGTACTTGATTTGCTATGGGTTTTTTTAAGTAGGTGAAAGTATGCTAAGTTCACAATGATCGGTCTTTAGTAGCATAAGGTCCATCTGTAACTTTTACAATAAATTTTCTAGTGATAATATTAACTTTTAATAAAACATGATAAAGGTTTCAAACGTTAGCTGTTTTATTAACTTCACGCTCTAGTCTTTATAGTTACATTCATTAAACAGTGACTTCCATTTAAAAACTGATAGATATATAGCTGTTGATAATGAAAATTTGATATATTAGGAAACACCATAAATATATTGAATATGATAGTAAGGTGTTGTTTGTTTGTTAAGAGGCTTTGAGTCTGAATCTGATTCGCACATCTGAATCTGAATGTGTGATTGGAAAATCTGAATCTGATTCCAACTTGATATGAATAATTGGTTGAGAAATATGAATCGATCGATATAAAATTGTTTGTTTTTGTAAAATTATTTGAAGGTGTTAGACATTTAGAGGTGTTAAGACACCCCAAACATCTAGGCTCAATAAGATGTTTTTCCTTGGCTTCTTAACGATCATAAAAACAAACACTCTTAATCTTGATTGTCTCTTATGCTCTTAATGACGTGAAAAAAACAAACACACTTTTTTGTCTAAACATCTAATTGCGTCTGACTGAATCAGATTAAGATGTTATTAAGAGGTTTTTCAGAAAAACAAACGCAACCTAACACTTGTTAAAAGCTAAAAAGGAGCTCATTTTAGGCATGTGCTTCTTTCCTTGTGTAACATCGAACGGTTAGGGGTTGTGAAGTTATGGCTCGGTGTAACACTGCACCAGCTACGTTGAAAAAAATGAGTCGCCGACATTGGTGGGTCGAGGAAAATGAAAGGAATAATTATGCATTGTCAATATGTCGAGTATCATGTTGCTAAAATGTTGTACGTGCAAGTATATATGATATCTACGTTTAGAAAACCTTTTATGCTTATGTGATTTAAGTGACCAAGTTATAAATTTTGTAAATTTAAGTTATGTTTGGCGACGGGCTTATAGAGGCTTCAGCTTTTAAAATAAATTGATTTATAAAATAATACTTATTTGTCACACATGCAAGCCATATGCCTTCATAAGCTCTAGCTCATAAAAAAGACTGATCAAATTACTTAAATATCTTTTAAAATATAATGGATTATCATGTAAAATGTTAAAATATATGTGAATTTAATTTAATATATTTTACGCATTTCACATTAATGTTTTTACCCAATTCATAAACAAATTTTATAAAATATAAAATTAGTTTTCTACTTATAATATAAGTTCTCGCCCAAACATACCCCAGTCAATTACAGTTTACTTATACTAATAACATACAAAGGATACCTGCATAGAAATGTCGATATATATCACGTACATGACTACATATCAATAAGCTAGTAGTACTAAAACTAGTGTATGGATCTTGTAACGCTTTACACAAAGGATTTTGCTACGTCCACATAAAAACCTCACAAAAAACTCCTACTCGCTGATGTGTCAGCGGAAAGCTTCACTCCTTTCACTGAATGAAGACCAAGGAAAGAACTTCAAATGTTGGGTGATTGGTTTTTTATGGGATCCACATCTCACTAAAAACCAATCATCTACTTACACGTCAACGAGTAAGAGTTTTTTGTAAAAAAATTATGTGAATATAGCATACCTCTTACACAAATGCGCCATAACTAGTTAACTACCATTCATCGGCCAATGGCACTACTCTTTCCGTCAGCGGAGAAGCAAACCCGAACCAAACCCATCTCGTGAAGGCGACCCCAACGGAGTAAAAACATAGGCGAATCACACGGAGACAATGACAACACTGTCTTTTATCCTCAATTGAAATCTCAAGAAGCTGTAAAGCTACTTCCATTTGATCATCCTTTGCAGCTCTCTCAGCAGCCTTTTCTAACTCAAGACACTCTTGCAACGACACTTTTCTGTCATCGTTATATCGACTGAGTCAACGACGGATATCGACGTTGATCCAGCGTCCTCTCTATCATCTTCTTTTATTGTGCAAAGAATTCCTGATCGCCCATTTGCTTCTAAGAGCTTAAAAACGTCGATTGCTTCGTCGTTGGTGGATGTCGTCCCGTTTGGGTTTTGGGTTGGAGCTGTTTCGGACGGCTCGACACGAGTCTTGGCTTTCAAGCAAAAGAATAATAGTAACTCTTTGGCTGTATAGTCGGATATAGAAAGTGTTGGATCTACAAAAAATATTCATGTGTCATCATAAGTTACCTTATCATATCATACTATAAACTAAATAAAACTAGGAACATATATATTTACAGTGTCATGAAATAAGTAGCAACTACATACTTTATATATGTATACACTTTGCCAAAATTAGACAAATAACCGCACAAAACAACGGTGTATATTGACAAATAATTATATTTGTGAAATCGTGATACTGCTACCTTCTGTAAGTATAAACTTACCTTCTGATGTAGGAGGTCCGGATGGTTGAAGACGGCTAGAACGACGACGCCAGAGGACGAAGACGAGTTCGGCGATGAGAATTACAACCGAGACTACAAAGATTATGGTAAGAGCAGTGGCGAGCTTGCTTACGCTCATTTTGCTGAGTTTTTATAAATAATGGAACATGACAAAAATGAAAATCTTTTTGTAGGAGTTAAGGATTTTGGTGGAAACTGGCTACTTGTGAGTTACCGGCTGCTTTCATTGTCACCTTTTATTATTTTTGAATTATGTTGGCGGATGATAAAAGAGAAAACATTCATCATAGGAATTCCAAAAAGATTATCAAATTTCTATATATGTGCACACATGATTATAATGTTTAAAGTTACAAGTAAAACACTAATGATCACCTTTACAAACATGATATGGTTAGAGACGTTTTTTTTTACGTATGTAGGTTTGTCAAGATCTTTGCAAAAAAATACATGTGAACTTTTTGATTGACATGTTAGATGAAAAATCTACACTCAAATCGGCAGATGTTTTAGTTTTTTGATGAGTTGCAGAGAAACATGCCTGTGTAGATCTAACGGGTGTTTCTCTTCTCGTGAGTTTGAATAGATAGGGTTTTATAGTGGGACGTCATTGAAAGCACCGCATAAAGCCGACAAAATGTAAGAAAGCGTCGATTAAAAATCAATATGTTTTTATTCCATTCGTGTTTGATATCTTTGGTTTCCTTGCACTTGCGGCTGTGTAACTCCTTAATAGAGTCCAACGGGTTATGCATAATAATGTTATGACACTTAGATCCACAAATGTTATTTTCAAAATAAATAGTTTGCAATCCAAAAAGGACTGGAGGTACAATTTGTTGCTCGTTTACTTTTCACCTTTATCAAATTCAAATTGTTTATTATTAATTAAAAAATGTTATAGGGCTATTGATATTGCCCATCAACCGCAAATGTTCGATTGAGCAGTAAAAGAATTTTGAGGAAATAAGTTAGGAGATCAATCTCAACTCCTAATCAAAAAGGAACTGCAACATTGCTTATTGTCTAGGATTAGATATCTGGGAAACTGTTAGTCGACATCTAAAAAAAGATGCACGAAGTTAGTGGTTTATCTAAACCTATCGAAAAATATCTTATAATTTAAGTTTGACGAATATTTTATGTTGGATTTTTTCTAACTCATCTCTGCCAAGACACGTTAAGATATAAAAGGACATCGGCCTCACAGAAAAGACACGTGATCCACAAAAGACAATTTTGTGGATCCCTGTCCTTTTCTCAGGGACCCTGTCTTTTAGCTGTCTTAACTCGCTTCTTGCGCCATCTCCAATGATATTGATTATATGTCTTTTTGACCAAGATAATCAAAAAGACACAAAATTCACTCCAATGTTAGCATTATATCTTTCTTGCACCATTTTAACAAGATGAATAAGAATCACTAAAATCGCACTAAATATAGTCTTATACTATTCATCGCACTAAATGTGCAAAAGTTTCACTTTCAACCTTATACTTTAATTTAGTTTTTCATTTATATCCTTATCATCCATTAATATATTAATATTATTGTCATAGATTGTATAAAATAATATTTAGTACTAGTTTTAGTCAAGAAAGTTTAGTGACACATTGTAGACGCTTAGATAGTGCAGGATATTCCAAAATATTCTTATTTCAGACCAAGATAGTAAGAAACTATAATCTTCACATCGGAGACGCTAAGACACGTTGTATAAACCCTTTTACGTTATACAAGTTAAATTATCGTTGCTAATGAATATGTTTTTAGGAAGATGTACATGTGGCTAGGGATTATCATCGGGTCAAATCTAGATTTGAACGAGTACCGAAATTGATGTTCCATATAACAGATACGATGTAGCGAAACTCGAGTCAGACCATGTTAAACCCGTATGATTTTTAAACAATGCATGTTCTACACTAAATCCTAAATTGACTAAGAGATCGATTACGGTTTTCTACTTTATATAACGTGCCTAGAAGTTTTGGTCGATGTTATTGTCAGTTTCAATGCAAGTTACCACACCCCTAAAGTGTTACCTGTGAAAGGTATAAGCTCAAACATTACGAGGGTAACGCTGTGAGGTAAAATGTGTTTATGTGTTATTCTGAGTGTTACGTTGATGTGGAAACATCTCTTGACGACTCCGGTGTTAACAATAACATAGCTAGCCATCTTATGTATTTGCCGTACAAAAACAAAACGAAAATAGTATATTTTCCAAAGGTTCGGTTCCATCCTGGATGTGGACGGACCGAACTACTAATTGGCTTTCGAAAAAGCAAAACCTAATATAACTGATATCTGTCTGTCTTAACAGTGAAGATTGTTCATGTAGTCGATTTTTGGGATTTGTCTGTGACACCTAAAAGGTCTTTGGACATGTTGGTGGAACCGTGAAAGAACTCAGAAAGACATAGGTGTAGGAAGACTAATGAGATAGAGTCTCTTATAATGAAAGACATTAAAAGAGGGTAGGGGCCTTTGTTGATTTAAGCTGAATTTAGAGCAACATCTTTTATTACTCTATAATTTATCTTTCAAAGTTACACTTAACTAAAGGGACAGAAGTGAAACATGAAGCAATTGTAGTATGTATAAATTTAAACGTCTTTAAGGTAGACAAAGGTGATTTTGAATCACTACTCAAGCCAGAGTACTGACACGACAAAAAGTTTAAGTGTGTGTTTGGTTTGGTGCTTGGAATGACTTTCATTATGGATTACAATACCACTGTATGACTTTCAGTATGGGTGTAACTGGAATTGGTATTGACCGATAATTCCAATACCACTGTTTGGTAAAGTTTCCAAAATCTACTTTTAAATCCAATAGTCACAAAACTAACACCTTAAATTGGAATGAAAGCATTCCCTTACTCCAATTCCCGTCTACCAAACACACCCTTAATTTTACACTAAATTGTCGGACTTATATATCAAGGTTCAAATACTTATGCAAGTCACTAACATACTGTTATATAAAATTTTAGCCCAAGTCGGCTTGCTATACAGAATTGATTTTAACATACAATCACTTGTTCAAAAGCACACACAAAGATGCAAACCATCCATTTATTATGCCAGATACTTTAACAGTAGGGTAGAATTGTTGAACAAGTTTTATTAGTCCAAAAAATAAAATACTCTCGTCATCCACTTTCACACGTTCAATAATTTTAGTGTTCATAGGTGTACCCATTTTATATTGCCGCAAAGTATTCCTTGCTGAGTTTAGGGTCTGGCTTCATTGACTTCTCCCCAGGCTTCCATCCAGCTGGGCATACTTCATCTGGGTTCTCTTGTACAAATTGCAATGCCTGCAGCACAAACACCGATTCTCTCAAAAACAAGCAAGTTTGACCATGCGAAGCAGTTCATATCAGTTAAAACTACATAGTTTGCCCTAAACACAGTCTCTTTAAACTATGCGTCAAGTAAAAACTAAAAGATTCTTGTAAATTATGTAACTAGTTACTTGGACGTGTTCAAACTGTGCATGTTCAAAATAAGATTTCCCAAAAACAAAATGTTGCAACTTTTAAAGGAAAACGGGTGTAATATGGTAATTTTCTACCTGAAGCGTTCTCATTGTTTCATCGACACTTCTGCCGATTGCAAGATTGTTGATTGTCGAGTGTTGAATAACACCTTCCTTGTCAATTATAAAAAGCCCTCTCAATGCTACTCCCTGAAATATGGAGATCAGCAAAGCATATAATGTTTTAGCAATTGTAAAAATTGGCAAGACAAAATAATATTGTGGTGTATTTAAGTTAACAAACGAAAGAAAACTACTTTAGCCAACAATATAAGAAGGCGTACCTGGTCTTCGATCAACACATTGAAAGCTTTTGATATTGACTTGGTCACATCAGAAATTAAGGGATAGTTCAGATCACCAAGACCCCCTGACTTTCTGTCTGTTTGTACCCATGCAAGATGAGAGAACTACCAAAAAGAACACAATATTTTCGTTAGCATATCCACCCTTTAACCAAAATTTCAAGAAAATTTTGCAGCTGATATGGCACACAGACACCCAAAAGGCAGATTCAAGAAGAATGCGGAAATAAAATGTTGTTATGTATCATAAGGAAACCTACCACACTGTCTACAGAAATCCCCAATACTCCGGTGTTTAACTTCTCAAATTCCGCATAGCGATCACTGAAAGCAGTGATCTCTGCATATCAAAAACAAAATGAGTGAAATGAAAACTTCTTTCATCAGACAAAAATTATCACATCAGGAGAAATATATGAATATCCAGCCAAAACAAATATACTTAGTTACACAAGCCATACTCACCAGTTGGACAAACAAAAGTGAAGTCAAGAGGGTAGAAGAAGAGAACCACATATTTCTTTCCGATGTATTCAGATAGCTTGACCTGCATTTGAATACTTAATAAAGTTAAAAAGCTTCCCGATACCCAATAGGGGTACAAATCACTTCTATTACCTTGATGAACTCTTGATCGAAAACAGCTTCTGCTTCGAAGTCTGGTGCCTTATTTCCAACTAGTGGTAGTCCCTGCACAAAGAAAATAGGTTGAGATAGATTTAGACACAAAATTATAATCACTTAGGATATGAAACTTATTTGATAATCATGGTATATAAATCTGCTGGCATCAATATAAATTTGTTGTTCGCTTTTAGGACAAATTTTTATATCAACCATGGAGTATTGTAGTGAAAATTACAGTTTCTCTCTATAAAACCAAAACGCACGCTTTTTCATGAAATAGGTTTCTTTTCTCCTAATTATCTGTGGAGGTATGGTAAGTAAATCATTTCCCATAAACTGCTCGGAGTATGGGAACTTCAGGAAAATATGAGTTGGAGATTCATTTTATAGACTGCATAATAACGTAACCGGGTAAGTAGTTGACCACTAATGTATTCAGAGATACTTTCTGTATCATGGTTCATATTACACTCCCGCACTAATACAAATTTACTGTTTTAGTAGGCAAGTAATGTAAGCTCCACCATCAATTAAATGTCTATTAAGCTTTTCATCAGAAATCATATTGACTTAATATCGATGTCTATAGTATTAGACAACTATTTGGGGTAAACTAGACATCAATAGCTTGTACAACTGCCCCTTACTGGTTGCTGTGTGGGTAAAGTCCTTAATGGTGCAATGTTGACAGTAACCAGATATGAATCACCACAAACTCGTGTATGTATGAGACTGGGGAATTGGGATACACAAACTTGTGTAAGTAAAAAGCTAGGCTAAAATGTACAAATTCAGGGTAGAAAAGAGTGAAGTTATTTGGCTATTATAAGTCTTAAGTTCAGTTGCAATGCATTTCTCTCTCCTTCCACGTAACAGAACAGTCACAAAGTCTTTTGCTAAAATGTATCCTACAGAGAGTGTTGTAAAACCGCCAACGAGATTGGTCAACACTCGGTCAACTATGTCATAGGGTTAATAGGCAAAGATGTCACTAAACTTTCTAAAAGATGCGCCTAAGGTACTGAACTTTCATTTTGTTCACTTGGGTTCTCGAACTTATAGGAAGCATACCATTCTATAATTTCAGTGTTAATCGAGTAACTTGAACGTATATGTTTGGATAAGTTAAGTAACATATATGTCGTGTTTTTACATGTTCAGCGATGTTTATGTATATTTCTATAAGTTGAGTGACCTCATAATGTCATGTTTCATAAGTTCAGTAACCTAAGTAAACAAAATGAAAGTTACCTTAGGCGCAATTTTTTAAAAAGTTTAGAACTCCAACATATTTGTATATTAACCCTTATGTCATAACTCATACATATAGGTGGTTTTTGTTTAAGCTTAGATGTGGGCTTATGAGCTTATTTGTTTTCCGGCTTATATTTCACAAGCCTCAATTTTTTAGCTTATTTTGAGAAAATGTGGGCTTATATAAGTTTATTATATCATAATAAACTTATATACAAATCTCAAAATAAGCCAGAAAATTGGGGCTTATGAAATATAAGCCGGAAAACAAATAAGCTCATAAACCACATCTAAGCTTAAACAAACACCCCCATAATTTCAAAACTTGTAAATGAGTTTAAACAAATACATATCCTATTAATTCAATACAGCACATAATATCAAATAAACCTGATAAAAAAAACTTACAGCCTTGACAACGAATCCGTTACGACGGCCGGTGGAGGCAGGACGGACGGTAACGGCGGACCGTAACGAACTTGACCGGAAACTAACGGCGTTAGATTTTGAAAAACTTAGGGTTTGGGTTACATTTGTTGATGATGATTTGGGGGAAATGTAAGGGTTTGATGAGGAAAGAAGAGCAGTAGTTGCTGACGATGAACAAGCCATATTGTTGGGTTCGGATTATGTGATGTTTAATTTTTTAGGGTTTATATTTGTGATTGGTGAGTGATGACTGATGAGATAAGTCGAGATATGAGTGTCTAGAAAAGGGTATCTTGTTGACTTTGGGATGAATCTGATGAAAATATACTATGTTGACTTTAAGTCAAACATAATATTTTGTGTTGTATTTTTATTTCATATTTTTTTCCATTTTTTTTTTCTTATTTTTTTAGAAAGTCAATTTATTTCAACCCACAACTTTAAATACTTACAAAGGCGTCCACTATATTAAAAAACCAAAAAATTAAGTATAACGGATCTAAGTTACACATCGATACAAAAGAAACTAAATGCAAAGTACAAAATATTACAAACAAAAATAAAAAGTTAAAAACTATACCACACGACCTATCGTGCATTCCCAAGAAAGAGCAAGAATACTACTAGACCATGACCTTTAAACCAAAACAACCCATTATGTAAATACAGAGAGATAAAACCAAATGTACAATACAACTGTGTTTTGAGCCACTCGAACCAAACACCCATGACCGAAATGGTGTTGACCCACTTTCCCAAACACACATATGACTATAAACCTGTTGCCTCAAACACCCATGTACTGCAGACCGCTGACCTAAGCCATATACTATTTTCGAATTTTGTTAGGTCAACATTTTGGTGTGATTAGAAAAAAATACGATACGGTTACACAAATATTTGCTAGGTCACATGCATCAAACTCAAATTGTACTTGTGATATGAGACAGATGGAGATCTTCTGTGTAAACGTTGTTATTTTGGATTTTGTTTAGGTGTCGTTTGTTTTTTTCCCAATAAGTATTTTTTCCTCTTTTCACATCTTTTATCTGCAGGAGGCGAGAGGTTTTGTTTGTTTTTTGCGATATAAGCATTTTTTTCACTTCTTTCCTCTTCTAAATTTCGACATTATCTTTCACTTCTTACATCTTCTTTCACAAACTTTACATCTCTTTCTCAATATCTTGCATCTCTTTACATTTCGGTCTTTTTATTTACGCCGCCCATTTTTTACGTCATTCAATTTTATACGTTTCGCCTTTTTACGCTTTTAACCGCTTTTCTTACGTTTTCGTATTTTTTCATCCGCTTTTTATGTTTTCGCTCATTTTTAGGTTTTCATCTCATTATTTTACGTTTTTACGATTAACCCATTTGAACCATATTACAAAAGGATTTATAGCGCAAAAAAAAAAAAAAAAAAAAAAAAAAAAGAAAATAAAAGAAGTACTTCAATAAGCATTAAAACAAACGGTCTTCAACCATGCAGATGAAGACTTTAGATTCACTCTTCTTCTCGCGAGACATGGTTTGCGTATGAAGAGGTAAAAGCTCGAAAAACAAACGACACTAGTTGATTTAGATTTAAAGCAACTTTCTTAATATATTTTGTTATCCGATATTGTTAACATCTTCGACTAAAGGCGCTAAGTATTATAGCCTTTGTAAGAATTTATTGGAGTAAAATTATTTTCTAACATAGGTTGGTTAAGCAAATGTTATCTCACGGTTTGTCTTGAATCCCTATCTCATTGGTGGCATCATACCGACCGCCCATCGATTGTGGACGATACATAATTAACTCTTCCCCGGTCGGGTGCGATAAGTGTGGGAGCGTTGCCAAGTGTTGTTTAAGTTGTGTGAAGGCTTTTTGCCTCCGTAGTCCACCGAAAATCTCCCTTTTGATACACTTCGAGTGTCTTCAAGAGAGGTAGAGACTTGTCACGACTTAGACAGAACCCATTAAGCACCGGCTAGCTTACCATTTAGAGATTGGACCTCCTTCAACGCGCGTGAAGGAAGTTCAATGACGCCTTTGTTTTTTCTCGACATGGTTTTATACCGTCAGCTCTATTAGTATCCGAGGAACATGCCTTCGGGCGCCAAGGTACATTTTTAGATTTAGCTTCATATTGATCTCTCGTAGAGTTTTGAATGTTTCCTCAATATCGCGCACTAACTCATCTTCAAGATGGCTCTTTATGACCGTGTCATCAACATAGACCTCCGTGTTGCGCCCCCTTGTTTTGAAAGCATTATCTACTAACCGTGGTAGGTGGCGCCGCATTCTTCAAGCCAAAGGCATTTTGTGTAACAGAGACGCCTGCTTGTGTGAAAGGCCATTTTTCCTCATCCTCCTTAGCTATCTGGATTTGATGATATCCTTTATACGCATCGAGAAACACTTCAATGGATATCCGCACGAGACTCTATTTTCCGCCTATCTCGGTAATGGATAGCGCTTGTGGACATGCTTTGTTAAGATCGGTGAAGTCCACGCATTCGCCACCACCGTCGCTTTTTGACCATTCTTGGGTTAGAAAGCCGGTCATGGTAGTAGACTTCACGATAATTCCCGCATCCACTAGTTTGTGTACTGCTGCGGAGCCAACGCCTGGGCTCGGGCCACGCTTCTTCCGGGCGACATGTGAGTACCTTGTCGAATTCTCGCTTATGCTCGTGATCGAGCGTGGTACCCCGCCATGTGTTTAGGCTCCCATGCAAAATGTCCAAGTTCTTTTGCAAGAGCCAAGCACATACCGCTTTGTCGTTGTCCCACATGACCCGCCGATGGATATTTCCTGCTCCGGTATTCGGGTGAATCGCAACCTTCGATTTGGAACTTTGTCATACAATGCTCGGATCGGTATCGTTTGCATGTAATCGATTACATTCTCTATGCGGATACAATGGCGCCAGAAAGAGTAACAATGCCCCTTCCACCGGGAATTTAAGCATCCCGCTCCGTTGATGGCATCACTGCGATAGTCGATATCCCGTGTCTCCGATAATGTCGTTGTATGGCGAGGAGATTTGATCACCATAAATTCCATCCAAGCCGTCATGGAGTGTTTTTCGCTTCCGGCGTCGATCGGTAATCGATTTGCCCCATATGCCATATTTTTTCACCAGAAACCAATCAACGCCGCTCGACCGGGCTTAACTAATCACAGATTTCAGTCGCAGCCGCTGAAGCGATGCTCATACATGATGTCCGCCGATGCTCCACCATCAACATACATGCGATGGATGTCGCGACCACCCGCACTAATCTCAATGGTGAGTGGCTCGACCACGGCGTTGTCCGCAGCTAAAGGCGGGAAAGAGATTTCGCCTCTGAAAACTCTGGCCGACCTTCCGCTCTAGTGACCCGCCGCCATGATTGTATCATGTAGATGGTGTCGGCCTTTTCCTGGGTGTCTCCTTCTTGTTTCCACTCTTCGCTATCCTTTCCTCCTGATATTTTTGACCAAATGGTTCAATCGCCTTCTTTAACCATTTTGTCAACGAGTCAGCGCAGCTTGGACACATTCGTTAGTGGTGCGGCCCTTCGTGCGTGGTAGTCACAAGATCCACTCCCTACCGCCGATCCTCTAGAGCGACATTTGTGGCGGTCAGGAAAGTTTGCACCTACATTGCGAGTATTTCCTTCTGCGTTTTTGTCGATGGAGTGTACTTGTCATTGTCGCGCCCACTCCTCGGTTGCGATAGTTCTGTTACTACAGTTATTATTCCGGTCCGTGGATTGTCTCCTGTGTTGTTCCCGTGACCGTAGTTTGAATAGCTTCTTTCTATCCGCCGCAGCAGCCTTCTCCTCGGACGAAGGACCGTGTGCGTTTCATGACTTCATCAAAGGATTGGGAATCTTGTCATTCAATCTTTTGATAAGTTATGGGTTCACGATCCCATTCATAAACCCCGAAATTTTGAGTACTTCGGGACATGCTTTAACTTGCATACATTGAAGCGTTCCATAAAAGCGCTCGTGGATTCTCCTTGGCACTGTTTGACCCTAGCGAGTTCAATGGGATTTTTCGCACACTTTTTCCGTTGAGTAAAATTTAGGCGGAACGCCTTTCTCAATTCTTCAAAACCATTGATGCTTCGCGTGGAAGCTTGTTGAACCGGGCCAAGCTTCCCACTAGTGTGGAATTAAACATGTGGCACCGCACCGCTTGGCCGCCTCAATAGTTGCGGTGATTCGAAATTTTTAGGTGATCGCTGGTCACCGTTCGCCATAGGTTTTGACATTAGCAGTATGCGCCTCTTCTTGTTTTATGAGAAATCACCATGCGTCTAGTGAACGATCCACCTTCTCGACGACGCCACGGGAGAGACATGTCTTCCTCCTCTTGGTCATGGTATTTCCTTCGGACTTCAAAGGTCCGGCCTCGCTATCCTCGTTGTCCGAGGAATTATCGAGGATGAATTTTCTCTCTTCGGCGCTGCACCGATCGTCCTCGAATTTGTGCTTGAAGGACTTTACTTGGGAGTATCGCCGCCAAGTCTCGTTCGACTCGCGACTACCAAGTCCGGCGTGGACATTGGTGCGCCTTTCATCCTCCTCACTTTCTTCCATATGCTGTGAGTCAGATGTATCATCTTCCTCAACTCTCCTTCCGATTCTGTTGAACACAGGGGGTCGGCGACTATCCCTACCGCGCTTCTCCTTCTGACGACGCGGTGGGGATGTCTCAAACTCTGGGCCAAAGTCGAGTCGAGCATGCAGGTTCCGACCTGACCTTTTCTTTGCTTCCTCTTGCATGAGAGTAGCTAAGGCTTCATAGTTTTGAGACAAACTACTTGGCTCTACTCGCACGACCCCCAGGACAGGGGTGTCTGCTTTCACCAATATGCCCTTGTTCTTATCGGGTGCGCGGGTGCTTTTGTGAAGTTAGCTTCTAGCACCGATGGAGTGGAGTAAAAGGAGTGCGCAGTGGATCTCTCGCACGGGTAGTGGTGGTGGGTGCGCTGGGTTGTCCCCGAGCTGGTTCCACCAAAGGGAAGACCGAGTCCGGCCTCGATCCTCGATTTTTAGCAGTACCGGTTGTTCCAAGTCCGCTTAGGAGTCGATCCGTTGTCGCCTTCTTTCCAAGAAGGTCCGATTGCGATCGCCCGTCATTCTAGTTCTTGGTTCTTAGTGAATGGTCCCACGGATGGCGCCACTTGTTGATACAAAAGTTGGGCGTGCCTTGTTAGGAGCTCGCCTCGTATCAATTGAGAATCGATGCTTGAGACCCGCGCACTAAGAGATGTAAAACACCGTTAGGCTTACCGTGGGATTGTCTCCCACGATTATCCTCCGGCGTGAGAGTAAGTAGTCGGTTTAGGGTTAAAGGAGAGTTAGGGTTTTGTAGATCGTACCTTTAACGAGGGATGTAATTCCCTTTATATACGCACGGATCCTTGTTGGTTCCGTGTTCCTCAACCTTCGCGATCCCGCCTAAGTCGGTTGGGGCATGATTATCTCCACCATTAGGAGATATCGGATATCTATTCTATGAATAGCTTTGGGTTTGGGCCTTCGTGAGCCCAAACATCTATCGCCGTAGCCCGCCGTCACTGCTAAGTTAGTGTTGGACTTTAGTCGGGTTCGTGACCCGGATATAGACTATACGTCATCAGGTTGGTTAAGCAAATGTTATCTCACGGGCACTGCACATGAAAAAGGTTCTTCGTGTATGAACGCAGATGTGAGAGGACGGAATAGTCGATGCTCGTTATGATTATCGGCAAGTTGTGCTTGCATGACATGGGCTACACGATATGAAAGCACTCTGAAGTTCAAACATTGACTATCATGTTTATCCAAGGACGTCTCCAAGAATTTGAGGGCGTGAACCAAAATGAAAGTGAGGCCCTCTAAAGAATTAATGCTAAACAATACGTTTCAACTTTTTTATCAGAAGCAATGTAACTATGGCTAGTTAAATTACTTAAATACCTTTTAAAATATAATGAACTATTATGTAAATGCTGTAAGTATATGTGAATTTAATTTGATGTACTTTTATGTGATTTTACATTAATAAGCTCCAGCTCCAATTAATTCATCAAACAACATTATAAAAATATAAATTTCAACTTTCTACATAATAAAAGCTCCAAATTCAAATTTCAGCTCTAGCCCAACTCCAAATTTATCACACAAACATACCCTGTGTAAAGAATGTCACCCATCTAATCTCCCTATCTTATAAAACATAAAGATCATTTTGAGTATTTAATGTCTTGAAATTCAGCATTATAAGTATTTATGCATAATAGATAACTTTTTAATGCTATAAGACATTACAAACTTGAAAATTGAAACATACAAACAAAGAAACATATTGTGCAACTTTTTAATGCACGAAGACATTAAATTAACACATAATTAATACTCCTATTAAAACACCCTATTACTTAAAAATATAATAATTTATTCACATTGTACAACCAATTAAAAATATATCTACCAAATTAAATATAATCAAGTAAAACATCATTTTACTAAAAAGTACAATAAAATTTTCACAACGTACAATCTAGACAAACTACAACATAATCCAAAATTAATGTTATTTTTAAAACACCCCTAAAATGAAAAGTAAATGTTATTATACACATTATACAAATTAATAAAACACACAAAGCTTCATACAAGCTAACAAATTGATTGTATATATAGTTTTGAAAATCAGATCGGACCAACGGGTTCAACCGTGAACCGGTGTCGCTACCAGCTCGGCTAACCAATAAAAGCAATCCGCAATGAACCAAAGAGTACCCGTTAAAACTGATACAAACTAGTGAGTCAGGCCTCATCAAAATATATTTCTCCGATTAATTATCACAAGATACCCGTCGCCGCAACTACCCTGCTAGTATTATTTGATGCAAAATCTACGATGGACTCTTAGTCAATTTGCTAAAAAAATAGATAATAGATCTTATGAAAAAAATAACCAAACTCATTCGAATAATAAACAAAAGATTATTACCTTGGTGACGGAGAAAGTTTATTCAAATCATCATACTTCCTAGCAGTGTTGCAAACTTGTAATGTGTTTTATCTGTAAATTTTCAAATTGGCTTAGTTTACAAAATCACACCAGGAGAAATAAAAAAGATTGATTAGTGTTGTTTTTGCTTAGTTTTATTATTGAAGAAGCGACTTCATCGCTACTTACGATTTACTTACTCTAATTATATGGTCAGAATCTCGTTTTCTAACATCACTTTACTATCTGGAAACGCTCGACAAGCATGAACCGATTTACGGTTCATTCCTTTTGACAGGAAACGACTTTTTTTTTAATCGAACTAGGCGGTTTTCATTTGTTCTTTTGAAGGGTTGTTTATTTAGTTGTTTATATATTTTTGTACAAATGTTTTTTTTAAAGTAGGTTTAACCAAGGTGACAATAAAACTCAGTGGTCTGTCAATTCACTAATAAATTTGATTACCGACATGTTTCAATCGCTTATAATGTTTGTTCTTGTGGTGATATTTGGCTAAGATCTTGTTCAAAGTTCTTGAGTAAGTATGATGTTGCTTGAATCTTTGTTTTTATTCTTGGTTTCAAAAGATTAATGATAAGCTTGTTGAAATGATCTTGAAAGAACTATTGATAAAATTATACAACCAGACATCTTCTTTTTTTCCTTTTCTTGTTCTTTTAATTTTTTATGTTTCGAAATTTGATTAAAGTTGGTGGAAGCAAAAGTTTTCTCAGATTTATGTTTTGGAATTCGAATGATGGCATTATTTTTAAGTGTTTGGTTTATGTTTAAGAAGCATTATTAGATTGTACATTGTGGTTAAATACTTGTATATTTTGGTGAATGTGTGAATTAAATTGTGTATTAATTGTATATGCTGAATAGTGTTTTTTAAATTTTATTTGTGCTTCAAATACTTGTAAATTATGTTTTTTAACTTGTATGTTCTTAAAAATCTATTTTAAGAAGTCTTAAAAAATTAATAAGAGAGAGGTGCAATATGCGATTATAAGATAGTATAGATATATATTTGTTACTATTTGAAAACAAAGCTCACGTTGTGTGACTTTAAAATTAGAAAAAAAAAAAAAATACACCGCTGGTCCATAAACTTGCCAAAAAGCATTGTCGTGGCCTCAAACTTGGCATTTTCGTCGATGTGAGTCCTTTTTTCAAGATCTTGAGGCCAATTGAGTCCTTTGACCCATAATGCTCAGTCAATTTCTGTTATTTTCCCCCATGTGCCTTGCACATGAGAGCAAAATGGTCATTTCATCGTTTTAGTTAATTATTATGGTGGTACAACCTTAGGGACGAACAGTGTATTTAATCAAAAAGTTATACCATCACTATTCACTACTACCATCCTCTCTTTATCTCTTTTTCCTGCTTCTCTCTCTAAATTTCTGCTTAAAGTATCTTACACCATCTCCAACTCCAACTCATGGCACCTCGAAAAGGAACATCCAAAAAGTTCCTACCTCTCAATTTACATGCGTGAATCCATTTAACCCAAAGAGATTCCTTTAGGGTTAGAATGCTCCAAATATGAGAAATTATAAGCGCAACATTAAAGTCTTGAAGCCTACGGATTCCCAATCCACCTTCATTTTTAGGGAGGCAAATAGCTTCCCAAGAAACTTTAGCCTTCCCTCGATGCATATCACCTTCTTCAAATGGAAGAACACTCAGAATAACGAGCTTAAATGCTTCAACACATTTAAAAAATAAGCAGTACTCTTAAGAAGGCTAAGAACAAGACCTGAAACACTCTTAAATTCATCTAACGCTTCCATAATTATACGAGCTGAATTAATATTGCCATGATCAAAGAGAAAAAGATCATCTGCAAACCATAAGTTAATTATATCTATATTCGAACAATGATGATGGTAAGTAAATTCCTCCGAATTCTGAACTTTACGCTGCAAGATAAAGGTTAAAATCTCCATAACAAGCAAAAAACAAAACTTGGAGTAGCCAACAAAAGATTTCTCAAGATATGTCCCATTTGCACTTTCTTTCAATTAGTTTATATTCTTCTGAAATCTAACAAAACCCTAAAAGTTAAATTGCAATAATCGATAAAACCGAAACAATTAGAAACATAATCGAATAATTACAATGGATTAGCTATCATCTTTGGAGCAATCAATTATGCATTTATGGCAGTGATTTTAAAATTAATTTAAAACTTAAATAAACAGATACCAAATAATATGAACAACACAAGACTAATGATTTTCAACTTTAAACACCATAAAACCCATAAATTTGTGCCAACTAAGCAAGGCCCTTTAATGACCTACATAACCGAGATATTAGATTAGTTTTTATAAAAGATGGTGGATCACCTCTATCCCACCTCCCACGAGTGGAACAACACCATAAAAGGCACGCACCATTACCTCTACCTCATCCACTCTTGCATCTTTAATGTTTGTGAAGACCTTTATCTAACCAACGACTTGTGGGCCCTCATAAGTGTTTTTATTATTATTTATTTGGTTTGTGATTATGTGTGTGAGTATATTGTGTGTTATGTTTGTACAATGTGAGGTATATTTATATTTTTGGTTTGGTGATGGGTTAGCCGATGACAATAAAAAGTAAAATCTCGTGTATTGAATGGTGATATGGCGCTGATGTGGAGGTGACAATATCGGTGAGTCGATGACCATAAAATCTAGTCTTAATCCACAATATATTTTTCACCACGCAACCTTTTCACGAATCCTAATTGGCTACATATATAATAATTTTATATGGTAAACTTGAGGCACCGAGCGGTCGTCCACCTCACCTACCCTTAAGGATAACACTGAGTTTATTGTAAGATGTTGGCCAAGTTGACCAATCAACAAAGGCTGCTCAATATATCACAAAGATCTGGCACAAATCTTATCAAATTAAATTAAGATAAAAGTAATATGTAGTGTGTTTGGAATACGGGAATGACTATGAAAAAATGAATTTGAATTATATTACAAGTGTTTGGTTAGCAAGACCTACCAAGTTTCAATAATAGAAATAAAATCTAATATATGTAATACACCATACCATGGTACATAGCCTCCTTTCAATTGATTATTTTTTTTATACCAAAATTCAATTCAAGCATTAAGCCAATCATGTTCGTATGAAATCATATCTAATTTTACCAAAAACAAATCATATCTAACATCATACAAATTCATATTCCAATGTATACCTAGAGCAATACTCATAGTGATTCCGATATGCAAACCAAACACACCCTAATAACATTCTATCTTTCAAATCAAATCAAACAGTATGTAAAAAATAAATAAATAATAGGAAAACATGATCTGCAAATGCATTAGGATTCATTATAGCACTAGATAGAGGTGGAACTAGGACTTAAAGACTTGCATTGCACTAGATATAAAGACTAAAGTAAAGAGTAAATTACACTAATGCCCTCAACTAACCTAATAAATTACACCTATGGTCTTTCAACTAACCCAAATTTTTGGGTTTACTCCCAAAATCGACAAAATTGCACTGATAGTCCTCAACATCATGATTTTGCTTCTCTAACATCATGATTTTGCTTCGATGAGGGTCCAAATTCTTAACACTCGTTAGCTGCTACGGCTTTTTCATCTTTTCGGCATTTCTTGTCCAAACACCCTATAACACCGTTTGTCCTTGAACGTTCCAATGTTCATGCTCAAATTCAAAATAAATACCCTAATCCAAACACTCCTCTTCTTCAACATCTCCTCCCACCACCACCATTACCATTTATCTCAAATAAAAACTTATAAACAAACTTTTCAACACAAATCTTTTCAAAGCAAAGATCTAAACATTAAGTCAACACAATTCTTTCCAAAAATAGATACGAGGAATATGCAATTCAGAGTGGGATGGTGATGTCGTTGATGAAAGAGTTTTTTTTCTGGTCGTGTATGATATGTTATCGGTGATGATGATGTTGATGTGGAAGGATGATTATTAAGTTGATGGATGGTCAATGGTAGTTATGTTTACCAAAGAGATGATAGAGAAAGGATGGCGAGTTGAAGTTTTTGGAGACTTTTATTTTGTAGCATGTTGTTAAGATCGTTTAAAAGCTCAGCTAGGGATCAATAACAAAGACTAATAACATGCATAGCGGAATAAACTAATCAATTCTTTGTTATTGAACAAGGTTTTCATCATCATCTTTAACTAAACAATAATTACTAATCTGCTAATCTGCTAATAACTAACTATCCCTAGGCGTTTATACACTACGCCTAGGTTACACACACACACACCTTTACTAATGGTGTTCACATCTTGACACCCATAAATCTAATCCCTGCCTCTCTTTATATACTAGAGAGTCTAGGGTTACAAAATACTACTAGGGACTAAATAATAATTTCTTCTTTAACAAGTAGGTCCCTTGTGTTTTAATCTTCGTCATTTGTCATCTTTAGTCCTTCATCTTTCACACGTTTTGTCTTATCAACTCAATTATAATTCCTAACAATCTTCCCTAGTTGATAATGACAAAACCAAATAAGCACGAACTTCCCCTGAAGTTAAGATGTCATGAAAGATAAGAACTTCCCTTAAACATGCAATCACCAAGAATCTTCAAGTTGCAAACCGCCTTTGTCGCCTTTCTTCCCCTTTTTGTCATAATCCACTAGGAGAAGCTAAGTAGAAGCAACTTTGATTCCAACCACCACAAACCAATATCATACGACTAATCCATCCTTCTAATGCCTCAAGATACCCGCCATGAAGATCACCAAAAATCTTGCTAAAAATGAAATTAAGGCAATAGAATTTGAACCAATTGTAGAAATACCAAATAAGTAGTAGTAAAAACCTTCTCCTCGAATGATGCATGTAGATGGTTAAACATTTAACAATAAGCTTCCCCTAAAACCCATATGTTAACCATCCTCTTGATTCTTCAAATCTGTAGGCTCCATGTAATGATTACTAATGAAGAAAACTAAGTATAACCAACTTGATGATGAAGTAGAACATCCCAAACTCGGCTTATGTCTTGTACTAACCACGTGACTATGAAATCATACCGATGATATATGAGTAGACCTCGATCTCTTGATAAAATCCTCACCTTCAATGAGATCATCGAGCACAACAACGTAACTTTTTAAGTGATAGCAAACACTACTTGCTAGATTTACCAAGTCTTAGCCACAACATGAACGCATTTAACAAGTTACCTTCTACTAAAAGGTATAATAAAACACGCATCCAAGTAATTCCACTTCATCGTCAAATAAGTGATAATCAATCCTCTTCGTAATCAATTCTTCAATAAAACAAAAACGAGCCTTTAAAACCTTTAAGAACAATTTCCAAACTCCTTGTGTGTGAACCAATCTCGTATCTTTTGTGTGTAAACCATCCGAACTTCAAACTTATCATGTTCGACTTCCCCTCAAGTCCAAAACCATACGAGAATAAAAAATTATGTATTATCCGATATCGAACAAAATTCTCATCATCAATCTTCAATAATAAAAATTAGTACGAGGTAATGTATTAATGAATCATCCAATCATGCATTAACCTTAACCATCCTTAGTAATCATGAAGGCAACGACAAACTATAATTCACCTATCAGTGTCCCATGTACCTGAATATCTTAATCATGAAACAATCGTGAAGTCAAATGAGTGCCAAGTCAACAATATCATGCACCTTCATCCAATAAATTAAAATTGACATGTCGACCAATGAACAACTTTATCTTGGAATGGACAAGTAGTAACATGTCAAACGAGCGTAGGAGCAATAAAAGTTCCAATATCGCATGTGTTGAGCGAGGTAACATAATGTACGAAGCGGTTTTTTGTATAAAGTCAAAGTACCTTCGTTTAGCAAGACTTTCGATAAGCAACAATACTTTGAATGAGAAGCAATACCTTTAGCCATGTGCATGATCCCATGTGAATACAATCATCCTTTCACATATTCTTCTGGCCCATGAAACGAAAGCGTAACCAATTACCAATATTATCACCATCACCAATCATGTCGAAGGAATACCAACTTCAAAAGCATGGCCTATCTTTGGAACCCTCGAGCAATTAAAACAGATAGGGACCAAGAAACTTATTGGAAACGATACAAAATCAAGAGGACCACAAGCGTTACTCATCATCGTAACATTCGGTCCCACAACAAATTATAATACCGATCCACAAAATCAAGAGGACCACGGTGCTCACAACAAATTTAATGTTCATATCCAAAGAAATTTTGTATTATATCTTGTATTATAAAAAAAACTATTGGATAACAGACATGATACTTTAATAATACTGCATACATGAATTATTATTCCAAGGTCAGCGGGGATTTTCCTTTGAAACGGTTCGACCACTAGTCTTACCGGTCGAACCGAGACTGGTTCATTTATCGGTTTGGATTTGTAAACATTAATTTAAGAAAATAAGGCGAGACTACTAGGATTTGTACAATGTGCCTACATAGTGATAATGCATTGTCTAGGTTAAAGACTAACAACCATATGAATATAAGATGACTTGCTCTTGTCTACAGTTAACCAAACTCAACAACTCAATCGTTTAACTCGACATTTGTACATAAGGCGAAATTAGAAGTAATATAACTGAACCATAATAGACTGACTACTACCATTAAAAACATAAGTCCGACCTTTAATACTCTAAATGAAAGACCAACAAAACTTCAACATCAAATCTCCTCTTACAATGCTGGAAGTTTCTAGAAAACTTTAAGCGTAACGAGCACCACATTTCTTGCCCTGAGACATGTTATTTTGCATCATGTTAAGCAATTCTTTACTCTTTGCGTTCTTGTGACGATTTTTAATGTTATCAATAGTATAAGCACGCTGATGTTGTGAATGAGGACAAAAGAAGAAACGCCGTCAAGAATACAAAAATAATTGGTATTCAAGATGTCCGAAAATTAGACAATCAACCAAATTTTAACCACTCAATTATGAAATAAATTATTCTAACAACGGCTTTATGGAAACTCGCCGCTTTCGAAAGCGAACATTGTCCTTAGTCACTCATACATAATTATCATGATTATGTTTACCAAAGATCTTTTTCAAGCATTCCAGATAATTAGGCTCAGCCCCGCTAAGCAAGCACTTACGTTGTAGTATATAACTCAATCTGACCCTCAAGAAACAAACCAAGGTCTCTGACAATACTTTTGCTATTCTGAAGATTCACAAGCGAAGGATCCACCATTACCGAACTCATGAGGTTGTAAACCGTGATAAACAAAAAGTCAAAACAACCCATATGTATTCTTGTAAGCTGATTACTGTGTAGAAATATTGGTAAAAAAATAATATACATAAAAAACAACACAATAAGGGAATTTCTACTCTCTAAATCAACCATTTAAGAAGTGCGTGAATAGAGGGTTTTTTTTTAAGGAGAGTTTATTATACAAATATAAGTTTGAGAAAACCTTTGGTTTTAAAGTTTTGTAAAGTCAAGCAAACCGATGAATGTTGGAGGTTGAAGAAGAGTGATGATATATATTCAAGGGGTGTTTGGCTTGATGCTTAGTTGTGGGTTTAGAAAGATTTGTGTCGAAAATTTTGTTTATAAGTATTTTATTTGAGATAAATGATAATGGTGGTGAAGGATATGTTGAAGAATATGAGTGTTTGAATTATGGTATTTATTTTGAATTCGAGCATTGGAAAGTTCAAGGACCGACGGTGTTATAGGGTGTTTGGATAAGAAAAGTTGAAAAGACGAAAAAACTTTTGCAGTTAACTATTTTACGAACGTTAGGAATTTGGTACCCAGAGAAGCAAAAATCAAGATGTTAAGGACTATCAGTGTAATTTCGTTGTTTTGGTACTAAACTCAAGAATTTGAGTTAGTTGAGGGACAAACGGGTAATTTACTCTAAAGTAAATAACCAAAGTCGCACAATTGGATGGGACCACATAAAAAACTTGCATTGCACTAGAAAGAGGTGGGCGTAGAAGTTAAAATGAGCGTTTATTTATTTATTTTACTCGACATTGCGAGCCGACTAATCCCAGAGCGATTACTTTTTTAGAATCTACGAAGTCGACGCAAATGAACCTCTGTGACCACAAGAGGATTACTTTTCTCCCCATTGAATTTGACCTTTGACGTCCTCTTTGAAAGACTGATTTTTTTTATCGTTAAATCACCCCTTTTGATTTAAAATGAGCATGCTCATTTTGGGAAAAAAAAAGTTTTTAACAAAATTTACAATAAAGTGAGGAGAATCTATAGAATTCATGTGAACCCATAGCAACCCCTTGGTCCGCCCTGGCACTAGAGAAACGATTACAAATGTGCTTCGTCTCTTTTTTTTTTTTGAACAAAGTGCTTCGTCTATTTACACACCTCCACCTCTTTAATGTATGGTTTAGGCCCATTTCAATCTAATAACTGCAGCTGCTTGTATGGAGTTTCCTATACATTATACAAATGTCTAGGAATCAACAAGCTCGTAACCATTTTAGAGAATCATATACAAAGTATAGATTAAATCAAAGAACATCCCACAATGTTTGGGTAAAAAACAACGTAACAATGTATTGTATTTATTGCGAGTATTATACAAACACAAAATCACAATTTATAAAGAAATGAAAACCATAAGCTCACAGCTTTTATTTGATCGTCACCCTAGTCGGATGAAATCAGGGTGGGTCCCGGGAGTACCCGAGACACCCTTGTAATTTTGCGGTGTAATGTTAATTTTTGTAAAAGTTAAAGGAATAATCATCATAGATCTTTTTGGGAGCTTAAAGCCTTAAACATAACGCATTTTGTAACTTTCGATGAATATTTATATTACTTTATTACCCAAAGCCTTTGATCTAGTGGTATGTGAGTTAGCCACTATCTTAAAGGTTATGAGTTCAGGCTTTGATGGAGACATTTTTTAGATACATTGTGAGATAGATGATATAGGATGTGAAAAAATTGCCGTTAAAAAAAATTCATGTTACTTGGCTCTTGACAACAAAGACCGATGAAGGATGTACATATTATTAGTTTAGCTAAAAGTCAGACTTTATGTGGTTCTATGTTTTGAAAGTTCATGACTTAATTGTTAGGTTAGCTAATGAAAGCTAGACAGTTCAAAAAAAAAAAAAAAAAAAATGAAAGCTAGATGCTCTAATTATTAGTTTCATAATAATACAACAAACAATACACAAGTTTTATGCTATTACACAAGTCATAAACCTCTTGATTTTTTAAACCTTAGCCAAACAGGTTCTCTTTGACCCGGATTTGAACCAGGTCTACTTGGCGATCCCGGGATATGCTGCTCATCCGGGTATACAGGCTGGCGATGACTTAGGTTTGGCATCGGCGGAGCAGTCGGGACCCACATGTCCTCAGCCGTATCTGGTCGGGGAACTGATGTTGGAGCAACTGATGGAGCAACCGAAGGAGGAGGAGGAGGAGATGGGGGCGGTGGACGTCCCACACCCTGGTTTTGATGATTTTGCGACACCTATACAAAAGAAATAAACACATAATAATTAGGAATTTAGCCTTTCGTAAAGGGGTAATCATTTGCTCAACTAATTTGTTTGCAAATGTATATCCGTGATCAAGTTGGTCCTTGACATCTCTTTTTGTATTGTTTAGGTGTTTCATTACACTTGAGTGTTAAATCTAGACATATATTTTTTCGAAAGTATTTCCTTATGTTACACGAATACCTCGGTACAAAATTCTAATTATTCAGTTAGATTTATATAAACCGTCACGTCTATACTGAAAACCTTTTGTTCTTAAAATCATTATAAACCAAGAGGCAAAGTGAATTGAAGTTGATGCATATCGTAGCAAGAAAAATATTATAGAAAAGTTATATCTTGTGATGTTGATAATAAGATACAACCAAAACTATAATGTGACACGATTGACACTTGTCTTATCGTTTTTCTTAATATCAAAATGGTGAGTTTTCGTTTTCTAATTGGCTTGTTATCCTAAATTGACATTTTATATAAAACCACTTAAAAACATATGAAACAATTGCTTTTCTAATGGCTTGGAACCACACAGGTTCACACATCATAAACCTAAAAATTCTTGGTCCCAAGCGAATTTTGGGCTTATATATGTCATTTGATACACAACATTTAGTGCATGAGGCGAGAAAACATGGTTCGTAGCGCTTTGTTGGATGATTTTCATTGAATCGAATAGAATCTGAGTGGTATACGAATTCAAGGCTCACTTGCAAGAAAACTATCAATTATATTTCAGAAGTTTAAAAGAAGTACAATGTACACAAAGAAGCCTTAAATGCGCGGTGTCACCATATAGTTTTCTTTGATTTTTGCTTGGCGGTTTTCTTTGAAAACGAAAAGGAGAAAAAGGGTACCTCAGATCTTGCCCTAGAAGGTTGTGAAGCTAAATACCGAAAGATCTCAAAGATTCTAGTTTGTCCCAACTCAGTGGAATTGTGCCAATAGTAAACTGCTACATCCCACGCTTTGGCTCTCATTTCCTTTAAACTTGTTTCTATATCTGTCTCGTGACGAGCTACAAATGGCCTCAACATTGCATTATATACATACCCTGTTCCCTGAAATACCCATAAACTTTTATATCTAAGAAGGCACAATCGGATTACATCATTCAATAAAATATGGTCAGTTTCTTACCTTAGTTTTAGGATACCATAAGTAGATTATCAGGGCCAGTTTCATTTCACCATACATTGGTACCCTAAGAATTATTTTCACAGAAAATCCATGTTAAATCTCAGGCAAAAAATGTGCATATCATCCGTCAACAATAAAGTATACGCAACTTCTTTTTATATGTACCATGAAATGAATATATCACCGATTCTTTCAAAAACTGTAAGCATTGCAATGATCACCCTGAAAACAAATCATGACCAATTATCATTACTAAACAAGCAGAAAGTACAAAAATTATGCTAAACGGTCACATATAGCACAAGACCACAAGTAAAAGCTTGACCTTTTCTAACATTTCAAAGTTTGACAAAAACAAATATCCAGTCCGATACGTTTCTTTATCCTATTTGTAAGAACAATGCATCAACTAGTAAATGGATCCAGTAAAATGTACAACTTTCACCAAACCAGATACACGCCATTATAGAAACTAAAAGGTTTGAACTTTCTAAAAGTATAAGTCTGGCCAATATTATCACCGAAAATGATATATTCCTTATCTTATATGTATGATGAAGACGTCAACACGCAATTAGAACCTCATCATGTCACATAAATGTCACATTCAACAACTAAAAACATAATGTGATTGATCCAATCCTACCAAATAAAGTTGACCAAACAACAATATAGCCAACTTTTTATCCTTAAATCTATGAACTATACGAAAAGAAATTTTTACCAATATTGACACCAAAATCTTAATTCTGCATTTGGTGCACCATGCTTTTCAATGGTTTTAAAACACTCAAAAGCTGGATATGCATATCCAAGAATCAACCTGAAAACCATAATACACAAACATAAACATAACCAACATTTAAAGTTGACTAAGAAAAGTCAAACTAACAATTTCCCTAAAATCAAATCTAGCAAAACTTAACATATAAAAATTACATTACTTACACAAGACTATTTGTAATAAGTTCACCTAACATCTTCCTCCAAAAAAATCTGCCAAATTCACTGCAAAACATATTAAAAAAATTAAAAATTTAGTCAAACATTGACTTTGCATTAATCTTCAAATTTATAAACATTGAGTAAGAATTAACAAAATATGATTGATACCCAATTCAACTAACATCATGTACTAATGATTCTTGAAAAAAAGTTTGTTAATTTATTGGATCTTTGATGTGGGCAAAAATCTTGATGAACAGATAAGAGCATTTACCTTAGTAAAAATTAATGGATTTGTTAATGGTTTTTGGGTATTGAAGATGATCAATAGAAGTTGCTAAATTGCTTGAAGATAATGAAGATTGTTAATGGTTTATGTGTGTGTAAAAATGGCTGATTGAGTGTGTGTAAAATGTGTAAAAGAGAGAGAAGTGTGTGTGTTTGGGAATGGTGATTATGTTTTTTCTTTTTTTTTTAGTTTTGTTAAGTTTGAAAGTTATTTTATTTTAATGATTTGGATGATATGATTAGGAAGCAAAGTTGATAACTTTGAAAAAGTTAATAGATTAAATAATGAGTGTTTATTTAGTTTAGATACTTTTTTGGAGTGTGTAAAATCGTATGTTTTAGGGAGATATTTATTTGGTTTATCTGGGTTTGAAAATTAGATTAAGATTTTGAAGACACAGTCAACGGATTTTTAATAGTGGAAATTTTCAATGTCGACACTTTGATAGTTGTCGTATCAAAAACGACATTCGAAAATTGTATTAACAAAAACGACATAGCGCGCACTAATAACTAAAATCTATAAAAACAACGTCTTGCGCGTTTTAGTTGAATTATGTGCATGTGTCACTTAGATTAAATAAGAAGCTGACAAGTGACAGTGTGTACAAACCGTTTTACTCACCCTCATTTGCGCGCACTTTTTATTTAATTGGCATTAAAATGAGGGCGTGACGAGTGGCAGTGTGAGAAAAATGTTTGTTCACCCTCATTTGTGCGCACTCTTTATTTAGTTAAGATGAAATGTGGATCTGACAAGTGACAGCGCGAACAAAACTGTTTACTCACCCTCATTTGCATGCACTCTTTATTAAATTAAGATGAAATGAGGCTGTGACAAGTGACAACGCGAACAAAAGTGTTTGCTCACCCTTATAAGGGATAGGAGTTTGTTTATCAACCGTTCTTACATCTCACTATGCCATCACTTAGTATGCTAGTGTGATGCGGGTTTTATCTCATTTGAAAGTGTCATGGAAAGTGTTGTGGTTGGTCTTTCCACCTATTTATTATGCTACTTAATTATCTGGTGATTACCCTTGGTGGTTATGTTATGTTGGATTTGGAGGACGAGAGATTCCTCCTTTGACTGTAAAATAAGATCAAGTAGGTGTTGGTGTCGTTAGGATAAGGTGTTTGGTCAATAGTTTAAGCGGTGAACGTGGTGGTTTTTGTTAAGTAGTTCGGGACAGACAAGTTATTGGGTCATGGTTTGCATTGCATTTAAATTTGTAGTTTTGGGTCGTGGTGATAGGCGACTCAAGAGAGTCAAAGTTGGAGAGAGTCAAGGGTCGATATCAATTGTTGGAGCATGGTTACTTTGTTGGTGGCGTCAGTCGACAATCGTCACATTTTGCAGTGCCACCACTCGGTCAGATTGTGTGACGTGCCGTTTGGATTGAAGATTCTGCGAGTTACATCTCAAGTGTCATGGTCGTAGTCGTTTGTAACTCGTTTTCATACTTTTTATTGGGTAAATGCCCTTTGTGATATTGCATTTGGTTGGGTTTGGAGGTCGAGGTTTACCTTCTGTTAGTGTGACTCATTTTGGAGTGTTCTTGTTTGGTTTTAGAGTAATTCTTAGATTTTATGGTCAATGTGTACGTTAGCAATGTTATAAATGTGTCAACGTCTACCTTCTCTTTAGTTTTTTTTTTTTTTTTTTTTTTTATCTTTATCATTTAATTGTCATTTTAAAGAAAAAAATAATGATGCTCACTCTGTCTCAAAATAAATGTCCAATTTAATTTTTTTAAGTCTTTCTTTTTCAACTTTAAGCTTAAATTTAAAACCCAAATTATTCATATATTTTGCATCAAAGGATGTTTGTATTTGCGTTATATATGGTGTGAATTATTTGCTTATCACGTTTACAAAATGTGAATAATCAAATAATAATGTTTGGGAATCGTTTCTAAATAATTGATTATGTGTGTTTTCAATGATACACAAAACGTGGTTTTGTATAATCCAGGATGAGTTGCTTGTATAATCTAAGAATGAGTTGCTTTTTGAAAACGCAAGAAACCAATTTGCATGCGGCCCACAAAAAACAAGCCAAATATCTACATTGCCCCTCTCATTTAATTTTCATGTGGCATAATTTGGTAATGCAAATATCTATTTTTGTAATTTTACTCGTTAAGTTACAAAATAATTACATTATTTCGATATCAAACAACACCATCAAATCCAAACACTATATTTCAAAACCACGTTTTGCAACAACTGATTATCTAATTATCCGTTTTCAAAACGAATAATCTATTTTTAATAAGCAATCCCAAACACCCTCAAATATTATATAATACAAATAAAATATTTAAGTTGAAAGTTAAAAAAGAAATAATTCAAAAAGTTAACTAGACACTTATTTAGAGACGGAAGTAGGATAACTGATACTTTCAAGCTCAACTCAGCTTAACTTGCTTATCGGTTTCCGAATATCGCTAACAATATTAATAAACGTTAACATTACTCAACTTTATATACTTGAACTCGACTCGACTCAAAATGCTTGTATATCACGAAAAGTATATAAATACATGTAGACGTAAGGATACAAAGGTGAAAATACATAAGCTCGATGAAGCTAGCGAGCTGTACTAGCTAAGGCTTTCGATACTCGAACTAGAACTGAAAGTCCAAAATACAAAATTCAATAAACTTGAAGAATAGTCGATTCAAAAAAACTAAATAGTTTAGTCAAAAAACTAAATACTCCAGATTAACCTTAGAACAAATGTTCTGCAAGTACCATAAGGTATAGATTTATGCTAGGCTTGAACTCAACTATGTTAAAGATATAAACCAACATAACAACGGGTAACAATTGCAAAACTGTTGTAAACCACAAGAATGCATTGTAAATTGTTGATGCAAAGAAGATGCTTTACAAAAAATCTTCCAATTGTACCAAAACTTATAATGGAATCTTTTTTCTATGGAACATGGCTCTAATATTAATGGTTCACGTTAGTCTAGATGAATTCTACCAAGACAAGTACATCAATACACCATGTTGGTTCATATAACCATATCTTCAAAAGTATCTAAATCCAGCATGGCGGCATCTTGTACCCACATCACAAGTCATCGGCTATCCGTCTAACATTTGATGCAGATGAGGTAATTCTATGCTTATTCCAACAAAAATATGAAATTGAACAATGTAAGATACAGTAATTAGTAAAGCAAGCTTCTTCACACAACCATACATACAAGGAATGTGGAGTTTATTTAATTAAATGTTCTATAAGCATAAGATATATATTTAAACCTCGTCATTCATCATCCAGTGAGAACATGAGCTTAAATGAAGTAAAGCCGCGTTCTAGGATTCTACTACATCCATCACAACAGGATTATAAACTCTTAAGGATACAAACAAAACTAAAGACATTGACTATATATGATAAAAGAAGGCACTACAGTTTAAGGGCTAACATTGGGTGGAAGTTTTAGGGCTAACATGTGTTTTCTTTTACATATTGTTGAACAGCCTCCTGAAAGTAATTTGTAGTCTCGTATGGCAGCTTACAGTTATCTCTGTACAACATAAAATAAGCACAAGCCTTTGCGTATTATATAGATGAGTCCTTTTATTATTTGGAACAGAGGTTGATCCCTTTGTAAAGGTGCAGTTAGTTATCGCCACGCAAAAAAAGCATAAACACTATTTTTTAGAGTTATGTGCATTTTTGGTCCCTGTGGTTTGGCCAAATTGCAGATTTGGTCCCTAAAACTTTAAAAATGCACCAGAGGTCCTCATTTTCAAGTTTTCGTTCGTGTTTAGTACGATTAACATCAAATGACTAAAATACCCTTGTCTTCTTCTTTCCTATTTTCTTTTAGTCCATCATTTAAGTTTCTTACATAAATGGTCCTTGTGTCTTGTCGTATTTCTGATTTAGTATGATTTTTTTTATTATTTATTTAACTATTAATATTAGTATTATATTTTTATAAGTTTTAATTCTGCTTTTATACGTCTGTTTTCTTACATTTTGTCCAGTATTTATCGTTTTCATCCATTTTATATCGTTTTCGCCGCTTATATATCGTTTTGTCCGTTTTATCGTTTCTTGGCTTTAATCGCTTTTCTTACGTTTTCATACGTGTTTATCCGCTTTTATCCGCTTTCATTCGCTTTTATCCATTTTCATCCGCTTTTATACATTTTCGCCCCGCTTATATACGTTTCGTCAATTTTATCGTTTTCTTACGTTTTATAAGTTTTCTTACGTTATCACACGCTTTATTCGTTTTAATACGTTTTAGTTCGTTCTTATATTTTTAACCGTTTTATCGTTTTCAATCGTTTATATACGTTTTATAAGTATTTACGCTTTATTCTATTTTAGACGTTTTCATCAATTTTTACGTTTCATCCGTTTTAAATACATTTTCGTTCGTCCCTTTTTACGTTTCGTCCGTTTTATATGTTTTAGTCTGTTTTTTCGCGTTTTCATCCGTTTCGTCCGATTTTATCGTTTCGTCAATTTCATCCGTTTTGTCTTCTTTTTCATTTCGTCCGTTTTACGTTTTAAATCGTTTTTATGTTTTCATTCGTTTTATCGTTTTCGTCCGTTTTATACATTTCATCCGTTTTTACGTTGTTTTTATGTTTCGTTTGTTTTAATACATTTCGTTCGTTTTTAGTTTTCATCATTTTTAAGCGTTTAGTATGTTTTCGTTTTAAATGCCTTTATACATTTTCGTCCGTTTTACACTTTTGCCGTTTTAATACATTTTCATCCGCTTTTATCGTTTTGTATAAGAACGGATAAAATGTAAAAAGAAGACAAAGCGTATAAAACGGTCGGCGATAAAATGGATGAAACGTAAAAGAGAAGAAAACATATAAGAACAGATAAAAATTTTAAAAAAGGACGAAAACGGACGAAAACGTATAAAAACGGATGAAAACGTAAAAGAACGTACTAAAACGTTTAAAAATGTATGAAAACGTAAAAAAACAGACGAAAACGTATAAAAATGAACGAAAATGTATAAAAACGGATGAAGATGTAAAAAATCGAGCGAAAACGTATAAAAACGGACAAAAACATAAAAAAAACAGAAGAAAACGTAAAAAAACAAATGAAAAATGTATAAAAACGGACAAAAACATATAGAAACGTACGAAAACGGATGAAAACGTAAAAAAATGGACAAAAACAGATGAAAACATGAAAAAAAGCTGACGAAAACGTAAAAAAACGGACGAAAATGTATAAAAACGTATATAAACGGACAGAAACGGATGAAAACGTAAAAAAACGGACGAAACATAAAAAAACGGATGAAACCGTAAAAAAACAGACGAAAACGTATAAAATGGACAAAAACGTAAAATAACGGACGAAACCTATAAAAACGTTAAAAAACGAACGAAAACGTATAAAAACGGACGAAAACGTAAAAGACGGACGAAACGTAAAAAGCAGACGAAAACGATAAAAGCGGACGAAAACGTTAAAAGCGGACAAAAACAACCACTGACGGTCAAACTAATGTAAATAGTGGTTAAGGGACCAAACCCAGTAACGGGTCAAAACCATAGGAAGTAGATTAAAAAAAATAAATAAATAAAATGTATGGACTAAATATGTAAAACCCTTTCCAACACAGGGACTATTTATGTAAGAAAACTAAAAAGAAAATAGAAAAAGAAAAAGACAACATTAAATAACTAGAATACCCTTAGTCTGTGTGGACCCAGGGACCAAACATGCAATGAAAATTTTAAAATGAGGACCTCTGATGCACTTTTAAAGTTTTGGGGACCAAATCTGCAATTTGGGCATACCACATGGACCAAAAATGCAATTAACTCCTATTTTTTTTTATATAAGGTAACCTTTTAGACCTTCAAATAATATCGTTCTCATCTAATCTAGGATGCCCCCACCCACCCTATCACTCAAAGCGGGATCACTAGAGCCTTCCGACTCCCATCATCGTGAAGGAAAAATTAAGTAACCCGCTTCAAGATGCTTATTCGAAAGAGCTTATTTCGGCCTCAAATATTTAGATAAACAATCCCAAACACCTTCGGATAAAATTTTTTTCATTTATTGCTTTTAAAGAGTGAAAGTTGAAGAGGCAACGTGATTTTTGAGCTACGATGTCTGACCATTTGAAATTACATTGCATGATATATTTTAATTTAGAGCAATGTCACATACGATGATAGAGTAACTAACAAGTTGTCAGACACAAACTTTCAAAATAGCGAAATGGTCCTGTGACTTGCGTTGACTTTCGGGTCATCCCTCGACTTTATTTTCGGTTAAAAAGTTTGATAATGGTCCTTATAGTCATTAACTTCAGTTAGTCCGTTTTCGTTTTCATCAGTTTTGTCAGGTTTTCTTACGTTTTGTCCAGTTTTCTTACGTTTTATCGGTTTCATCCTTTCTTGGCCCTTTTCTTACATGTTTGTCCGTTTTATCCGTTTTCTTACGTTTTCAGGTTTCTTTCGTTTTACTGTTTTCATCATTGTTTTACGTTTTGTCCGTTTTAAATGCGTTTTATCGGTTTAATTCGTTTTGTCCGTTTTCTTACATTTTGTCCGTTTTCTTACGTTTTGTCTACTTCAACATGTTGAAAATTTTTTCAAAAGAAAAAAATTGGAAAAAATTTTCCAAAAAAAATTGGAATTTTTCATTTTGAAAAATAAATAGGAAAAAAATTTCCGAAAAATTTGAAAAAATTAAAAACTTGAATAAAAATTTCAAAAAAAATTTGAATAAAAAATATTTGAAAATATTTTTTATTCAAATTTTTTAGAAATTTTTATTCAAAATTTTAATTTTTTCAAAATTTTTTCGAAATTTTTTTTCCTATTTATTTTTCAAAATTGCGAAAAATTCCATTTTTTTGGAAATTTTTTCCTTTGGAAAAAATTTTCAACATGTTGAAGTAGTACAAAACGTAAGAAAACTGGACAAAATGTAAGAAAACGGAAAAACGAATTAAACCGATAAAACGTCTGGCGACAAAACGTAAAACAATGATGAAAACAGCAAAAACGAAAGAAAATGATAAAACGTAGAAAAACGGATAAAAACTGACAAAACGTAAGAAAAGCGCCAAAACGGATGAAACCGATAAAACGTAAGAAAAACGGACAAAACGTAGAAAAAACCGACAAAACGGATGAAACGAAAAACGGACTAAATCGAAAGTTAATGACCATAAGGACCATTACTTAAACTTTTAACCGAAAATAAAGTCATGGATGATCCGCAAAACAACGCAAGTCATGTGGACCATTTCATTTTTGAAAGTTTGTGACCCAGAACTTATTAGTTACCGTCATATTACGACATCGTTCTAAATTGAAAATATATCATGCGTAATGGTAATTTTCAAAATTGTCAGCAGACATCGTAGCTCAAAAATCACGCGCGTGCCTTTTAATTTCACCCTTTTTAAAATGACTATGGAAAACAAACAAATCAAGTACATTGTTCTTTCAAAACAACGTATGACACTCACAAATAATTAAATAAGCAGTTTCGATAATCAATTCGAAACACCTTCAACTGCTGTACCTAAAGCGGCAGTTTTAGAAAGCAATCCTCGTCCCCGCCTCACAGTTTCCACACAAGTGCCCTTCAAAAAAAAGTTTCCACACAAGTGATCCTAGAGCTAGCGACTTATATTACCGCGTACCTTAAGGTGTCGTTTTATAGAATACACATTAAAAAGTGAAAGCTCGAGACTTCACCTCGAGATCCTTGCCCATCATTGTAATAGATAACTAAGAAAAAAGATAACACAACCTACACACTAAAAAAATACAAATAAATAAAAAATGTCCAAACTTGAACATGACCCAACACAACGATATAAGAATCCATGGTTTGATTGATTTCAACATTTAGCAGATCACCATGACAACAAAACAAATTCAACCTGATAATCAGTATATGTTTATGCATAATAATAGTATAGTGAGTATGCAAAAAGTATAATCCATTGATATTTGAAAGCACAGAAAAAGGCACCTTATATTTCTGTTAATAACTTCTAAAAATTAACTTGATAACCATGTAAAGATGGTCCATGGATATCCGAATCAAACAATAATTCTAAACTCATAAGGTCGTTGACAAAACTTGTAATCCTAACGAAACAAGATGTTGAGAAGTCGAATAACATACTAAGAAACTGCATTGTAAGAAATACCTAGTTAGGGCCTAGGGTATTAACCATAACACACATCTGATGGGGAAATTAGACTCTCGACGTAATTAAGACCATGTACCACCATAAAGAAATCCTCGCCATCTAACGAAACATTCAGCATTGTACATGAATTGTCTGATGTGTCATAGATGTAAAGGAGCCCCCTCTCATCTCTGAAACATGCTTTTTTTTGGGTAGCATGCACAAGGATTCTTCCGTCGTCTAGAACATAAAGAGGATGATGGAATTTCCCGTAAATAGTACAATCTAAAGATAATGTAAACGAACGCCTTTTTGACCATATGTCTTCGTCACATTTTCCTTTGTTCATCACCCAAAGATCAAAATCGATTCCATTCTCGCTCTCATTCAGCAAACAAAGGCATCCATCTAGAGTTCCAGAAACATTTAGATAATAATATGTTCTTTCAAAGGGTAGCTGCACCTCCAAAGATACAATGTTTTCAACATCGAAGGCAACCAGTATGTTTTTGAATCTAGGAATCCAATACAAAAATCCATTATGAAAAGTACCCATATGACGTTGAAACTTAATTTGTTTGATATCTTCTAAGCATCTAAACGAGCTCCACTTACCCTCTTTAAGACTGAAGATTTGGCAAACACAATGATCTTGCTTATGTCTAAAGACAACAATCTTTAAGTCGTCTGGGGTTGCACCATAGCCAAATCCACATGCATATGTTAGAGCCTCATCAGACCAACATGGCCTTGGTGGATCGGGAATTAATTTAGATGCACGGGTAAACGGATTGTATAGGATCAACCTACAAAAGTATCTAGAACAATCTATTTTTTCTGCTCCACTAAAGTATTGTAGAAGAACTATGCCATTGAATGTTCCTACAACATCGGCCGTCTCGTGTTTAAGTTTTTCCATAGGATATTGAAACTTGTGTACGGAATATCGAGGCGTCTCACTATTATCAAATATAGAATGGTAATGTTTTTGCATGGTGAGAAAGATCATGCGACGTGATCTCGACCTCATAAACTGAGGATCTGTAATCAAACGGTTCCAATGTTTCGATACACATCTGAATCGGATTAAAGACTTTGCCGAAAGTCGAGAAAGTATATTGTCAACCACGAGATCGGGTATATTCACAGCTGCCATCTAATCAAATTAACACGAAACAAACTAAAATATTAAGGTTTAAAGAGATCGACAAAGATTTAAATATATATACAGGAAGTAAGAAAAACAAATTAAGATGTTAGAAACAAAACACGTACAACGTTTGGTGTTTATATTGGATTTTCTCAATTAGTCGTATTAGATTAATCATTAATCTATCATAAACCTAAACTATGTTTGTTTATGTATATAAACTGTTCGGTTTTATTTAAAGAAATTAATAAACTTGCACCATTTAGAATTATTTCCTTTTGTAAAAAGTCGAATATCAAAAGTTATATCTTGATCTTTATACCTTTTTTGTTTATCTTTTTAACGTCCATTCATTTATTAGAAACGCTCTTTGCTAGAGACCAACAAAGAAGACATATTACAGATTACATAAAATTGGAACAAGCTTTGATTGAATCATATAACCGATCAATCCAATTTGGGTTATACAATTTTGCTCCTATGAGAGATCCAAGTGTAAGATTTTATACCTTTTTTGTTTATTTTTTTCAACGTCTATTCATTTATTAGAATCGCTCTTGTCTAGAGAGTAGAGACCGACAAGAAAATCATATTATAGATTACATGAAATTGGAACAAGCTTTGATTGGATCATATAACCGATCAATCCAATTTGGTTCATAGAATTTTGCTCCTATGAGAGATCCAAGTGTAAGATTTTACACCTTTTTTGTTTATTTTTTTGAACGTTCATTCATTTATTAGAAACGCTCGTCTAGAGACCGACAAGAAAATCATATTACAGATTACATGGAATTGGAACAAGCTTTGATTGAGTCATATAACCGACCAATCCAATTTGGTTTATACAATTTTGCTCCTATGATAGATCCAAGTGTAAGATAAGATTTTAATCTCATCGACAAAGGTATCATGTTTAAGAGGTTTCGAGTTGAAGCAAACCCGATTAGGATATCGCCAAATGATCCAAGTAGTGCTTTGTATAACCAAGTCCTCCAAGTGATTAGATCAAGCACCAATTTCGGGTAATCATCCATACCCCACCAAGTCTTCATCATGGACCATAAAACTTTAACTATTGTACAATATTCTACAAATAGATCATCACATTTTCCATAAATGATCAACTATTCGTAATTCGTAATTATTGTAGAATTCATTTGGTTTAGCTGTATGTTAAAATTAAAAAGATCCATATTGATCATAGTGACCACTTGACCGAATAAAAACCCGCCAAAACTTATGTTAAAGATTTGCTCCACATGTTATCTGTATCTTTTTGCAGTCGTGGCTTTTAAATACTGCTTTAATTTTTCTTTTCTTTTTTTTTTTTTTTTTTTTTTTTTTTTTTCACTTTTTAGTCATCTTTGACACTTATAAGTCACATTGAATTAGAGTGTAAATGAGTCGAATCAAATCGAATTTTGACATGGCTCGATTCTACTCGATAATATTATGTTTGAACGATATTTCGACGAGCTTTATGAAAGAAGTTTTGCTCGGCAGAAAATTTAAATTAATTTCAAATTTCATTTCAAAAGTTTCAATTTATATATAAGGATATATTTTTTAAACTAATAAACCTTGTTTTAAATTGCGTGTGCCGATCCGTTGCGCTCGAGATTAAAAAGATCGATGCGTGATGCGGTTGCGAGCGTATCACGGACGCGCTGCGCTAGTTAATAATTAAAAGTTATATAATATTTCTACTTAAATCACTCTACAAGTAAATGATTAATATGGAATAAGCCACGTGTATAATGCTACTACCTAATGTTATAACATTGACTATGTCAACTTAATGGTTTAACCAAAAACAAAAGGTCAACTTAAACTATAAGAGTCTATACTAGTCAAAATTAAAACTGTTGCAAAGTGATGCGTCTCCTCCGATCAAGAGCAATACATTGTTACTGACGTGATACGACTATGAACAATATGGTTAGGCATAAATAAAGGGTTTTTAAGCATGCGCTTGGGGCGTAAGTTAAGCATGAAAAGGACGTTAAAAGATCAGCGAGATTCACATAAAAATACTGACTGTGCTGTAACTTTTATGTGAGTTCTCATGTACTATTTCGTAGGCTATTATGTACTTTTAGTGTGCTTAACTTGTGCCCCTAAAACACAAGTTAGAAAAAACCTAAATAAAATAATCACTTTTCATAGCTATAATAGTTTGTTGTTGGTAAGACAAACACATGAGCACCGATTAAACTATATATTAGATATTTGACGTGTAAAACTAATTTAGAAGTTTTCTCTTTTAGTAAAGACAAATAAAAAGGCTATTTTTAGTTGTTGTTTTTGATGTTAAAACAAAAACAAGTGAAAAAACTTTTTTTTTTTTTTTTTTTTTTTCCCCCTAATTAATGGACCACAATGAAAGTTTGGAGGCGTTATAAGAAAATGAGGCCCTGTGTTGTTGGGCTGACATTGGGTGGAAGTATAAGTTTCAAGACTTGGCATTGCCATTGCATATGTGTTTTGTTATTGCTGGATTTGGGGGTTTTAGTATTAATATTTCGGATTAATCAAAAGAAAATTATATTTTGAATGTATAAAATCTGAGTTTGTAGGTAGAGGATGAAGATGAAAGCGTGTAAGATGACCAAACTACCTTCATGATTGAGTTAACAGAGAGATAGATATCAACTGGCTTTAACCAAAAGCAAAATTGACAAGTTGACAGACAACCAATAATCCTAAAAAATGGAAAAAATTTGCAGGTGTGTATAAACCAAAAAAAAAATTTGTAACTTACTCTTTATATAACAAGTTAATAAGCAAATATAATATTTTAAAAACTCTACCACATGATTCTTACTACATATAGGTAGTAAACAACACCAGACTACTTAGCAAAGTATTTGGTCAAGTAATAACTCTATATTGAGTTACCATATTTAACTCTTTATAAATGTATATCATCTTTACATTTATAAAGATCACACAAATGTGAATAAAACCTAAGGAACATAAAATAGCCAACATGCATTCACAATTGGTATAAACTACTGCTTGAAAAGAAAAGTTCTCATGTCAATCCCACCAAAAGTAAAGTTTTCATGTCAATCCAAAGATGATAAAAATATACTGATACATGTAGAAGTAAAGTTTTTCAAAACGTTCTCATGTCAATCCCACCAAAATCTCAACAAAATGCTTACTATGCGTAAAACATAGTGCTGGCAATATTTGGTCTAAGTGAAATCAGCTTCCTGACTTGCCTAATTGTTAGAGCGCGTTCCAGATCATTATCTTCAATGTAGCTCTCCAAATATTCCCGTCCTCTAGCCGCAACCAAGTGAGCATAATATGTTGGCGAAACTGCATGAAAACATATTTGCTAGTTGTTTAAATCATAAACATAAAACCTATATAAAAGTCGAATATAAATGGAGGTTAATTACCTAGGGAGACAGGAGTATCTGACCTCCAACATCTAAAAGCAAAAACAAAAAGGTGATTGGGTTAGATTTACATAAATAAAATCTTCATAAAAAAGGTATTATTATATGGAAAGAAAATATGGATAAGATAACATACAGGTGGCAGAGGCAATGTGTTATTTTCTGGATCTGATCTGCCGTGAAACGATTCTCATCATAAAGCACAGCGTAGTGCGGTAATCGTGTATTGCCCTGAAAAGCACAAGAAACACAAAAAAGACATTGGTTATATTATACTACTTAGTTGTAGTCTTATAGATTATTTACTCCATAGTGATTCACCTTGATTGCTTTTGATTCTTCCATTAATAATAGTTTGCAATAAGCCTCTCAAACGGCTTATTAGGGGTGCTTGTGATTGAGTGGCTGCTTAACTTTAAGAGATTTTTTTTATTAAAATAAAATAAAATAATAATCTTGTTAATAAAAAGCATATAATTAATTTTTGCCAAACACTTTAAACTGATTGTCACCTTAAAAAAAAAGCAGATAAGCATTTTATAAAAAAAAATCCTTGTTCCCAAAACCCTCCAAAACAGCTTATTTCACCTTATATCACATAAAATACCAATTTTCTTCATCTAAACACTCAAAGCCACTTTTTAAATCATTCCATAACTGTTAAAACATGTCCCAAAATTCCATAAAAATATCTTTCTACATTATCAAATTCATTCCTTAACTAAAAAAAATACTTGACAAAAATCAAAACCCTAATTATTACTAGTAAATAAAACCAAAAATAAACTACCACATGCAATTTAATGAATATTCCGTGGCATTGTATAAAAGAGATTATAAGAGTTGTACCTATTTAAACAGAGGAATCCTGGTCGGAAAAAATGTAACATCATCTCTAAGAAAACATCGACTAAATGAACCACAAAACCAATGATTCCAACTTTGATCAACATGAGCCAACACCAGGAGTAGATCTATATCATGAGAAGGCAGTTAGAAAAAAATAACTTAAAGGGCAATGTTAAAAAGAAAAAGAAAGAACCCACCTTAAATTTTTACTAAGAATTGCTTCGGAAATAGAGAAGATGAAAAAAAGAAGCTCGTCAAAATTATGAATAAGATGAAACGAGTTGGGATTCAGAGATAAAAAGAGAAGGGGGAATGTGAAAACAACAAATCTGGAGTGTATAATGGTGAAAAGTTGGATAGGGAGTTAATAGTCATAAATATGTACGTATAAAGGTGGCATGCATATTGATATTGGTAGTTGGCTATCTTATCCGAAGACAAGGAATTAAGTTGATGAATGAGTTGTATTGTCGTGTCTTAAAGGGTTAGTTTATATTGAACCCCCACATAGATAAACGAACCCCATAAAGCTCATCAATAAATTTCCAGTTTCTTGAAACATATACTCGTTGACTCGTTGTCATGACCTTATATTATGAATATATGATATATGACAATGACAAACGGATATCAAACCGACTTTTTAAGTGGTCATCTTAGCGAGGACGTTAACGTGGTTTAACCAGAATGGTTTTGAGGATCCTAAGTATCCTAGGTGTTTACATGTTAAGGTTAGTGGGAGCAAATGCATTTTTCTTGATCATATATATATGTCGATGACGTATTAATCACAAGAAACAATATTCCGACATTACAAGACTCTAAGTCTTGGACTTGGACATTATTTCTCCATGAAAGTTTTAAGAAAAGACGCATATGCCTTTGGAATCATAAGATCTATTGGAATAGATCAAACCAATATATTTGCCTATGTCAAAGCATATACAATGTAATCTTGAAAAGATCTTACGTAGAAGACTTCTCGCTAGGAGTCGGAACAATGTGCTCTTTAAGGTAATATTGCGAAAGTCTAAATATCTTAGGGTTGAGTTATTCTGTACCCCTTTGGTTATTAAGACCCCCTTTTTTTTTTTTTTTTATTTTTTTATTTTTTATTTTATAATTTTGTTTATATCAGTATAAACTGAAAATACGAATCTGTAAATATAAAGTTTAATAAAGCCAAACGCTTAAAGCCGTCAAAATCTGAACAATGACAAAAAGCGTGTTGTCTTGAAAAAGGGGGACAAAGGGGACAAGGTGCAGACTAGGGGTAGGGGTTCTGATAGTATGACCCATATCTTATTACTCCTCCGTCTCGATTTAATTGTCATATTTCCATTTTGGATGTCTCAAAAGATTGTCACTTTCTTTTTTAGTAAAAGCTAGAGAATCTAAAGTAGGAATATTCTATTCGTGTGGTTGGAAATTAAAGTGACCACTTTTATTAAACTGTGATTCTCTCGTGTGATTAAATTGAGACGGAGGAGTACATTGTACTCGGCTAATAATGTAGTCATATAGGCATATAGCATGTACTTAATCATGACATCTCGTGTGCTTTGAGGCATGAACAAGCCCAGAATTTGAGCCTCTGGATTGCTATAAAGAACATACTTAATAATCTTCGAGAAATAAAAGTTATGTTTTTAGTTCATATAATTTTGGATGAGTAGATTAATGTACGATATTACACTAAGGCCATCCTCCAAATGGATTAAGATAATGTCTCCGCCTTGTTTATTGAAGCAATTTTCTTAACAAGCTCTTGAAAAGAGCTCAATCAAGATGTCAAATATAAATTTGAGTACAGCCGCTTGGGGATGCGACTGTGAAGGTAGCATGGTTTAAGAAATTTGATTTCCGACTTGGATTAAATCCTAGTGTTGAGAATCTTAAGGAAATGCACTGAGAATATAGGAGAGAGATCATACCGAGTTGTAAACGTAAACATTTCGAGTTATGAAATTATTAGATATTGGATTTGATCCAATAACTCAAATCGAAAAACTTTTGATTTGAACCATTGAATCAAATCTAATTACCACAATTGGATAACTTGAAACGAGTTGTGTCATCTGTTTGAGAGGATCCTCTCAGAATATAAATTCAAATTGCCATGAACCAAAAGGTTCTTAAAAGGCCACTGACACATTATAAGGAAAATTTTATGATTGAATTATTGGATTAGTATTCACAAAGTTCACATACATTATATATCGTAGATTTTACAAGTTTCATAACTTCTGCCAAGTTTGAACATTGTAAAATGCTTTTATGGTTAATATGCAATTTTAGGGCCCGCTTGGTTCAAAGTGGGGAAAGGGAAGGAAAGGGAAATAGAATGCAAATGAATGAGTGAGGTGGGTAATCAATCATTTACCCCTCAATTTATTCTTAATGGTCCATTACTCATTACGGGATAATCAATCCCTTTGCACTCCCTAACCAAACACTAAATAATGAGTGAGGTGAATCCTTTTGAATACCTTACCCATTCCCCACCCCCTTAACCCCCCAACCAAGCACGCCCTTAGTATGGGGATGACGGAACTATATGCGGTTTTATGAATGAATTGAAATGCAGCCGTATGTTCGACTTCGTTTGTATTTACTGTGTTTTATGTTTGCATGTTTAAATCCATGAGTATCTTCAAGTATTCTAATAGTCGATCGATTTATGGGAATAAGGTTGGACCAAGACTAATATGAAAGATGGTTATATATGCTGAGAGTAAATATGTACTTATATATTTACCAGGGTGCAGGATTACTCCCCTTTACCCAAAAAAAAAGAGTAAATATGTACTTATAGCGAATGGGTATTCATCGAGACCAAATTTATATGTATTCATAAGAGTATGAATACTAAAGTGACCCCAACCACAAGATATCATCACTACATTGATCGATGTCAATAGTGAATCTTGATAATGGTTAGTCTATGAGTCCTTAGACTTAGAGAAATATGTTGACATTGAAGTGCAAAACATATTACTGCTTTGATTTGATCAAACGCTATTTGTGAAAATGGTTATAATGAGCACGTTAGGCATAATATGGATTGCAAGAAAGGGACATATTGTCAAAATGATATGTGTGCCTCTATTTTTATAAATTGAGCAATGCTTGTTATTTTATCTAACTAAATTAAAAAAAAAAAATGAAATCCTTTCAGATGTAGGAATATATATGTTTATAGATAATAACTACATATGATAGAAAATTCTGGCATATCAAAGGTGACACAATCGTCTTTCCAACTGGCTTCATTAAATTCATATACGTACATGTATAAAAGATCAGCAAAACTAGAATAAAGGGATTTTAATTAAACATGGACCACTAACATGATGATCACATATAGTAATTAGAGCACACGGTATGCATTGAATTTAACATGCCATTCGTCCTATTTTCGTCTTTTGGTGGTAAAATCATCTGTAGGTGAAATGAAATGGCTCAAGCCATTTTTTTATTTTGTGTTTTTATTTTTTTGATTGTGAGTGAGTGGCCGGGTATTTTTAGTGGGGTATTTTGTGAGACCCAATAACATATTAGTGGTGTGTTATGAGGGAGGGTTTAGTTATTGGTAAGTGAATGATGTGGCGCTGAGATGACATACCAATAACGTGTTATCCGTCGTTCATGATCACTGTGCTCTTGGGATATCACCTACCAAAGTTCTAAAAATGCAACTAGATAAAGTACAAAATTTTAACACATGAAGAAATACATGAAGCCTCTACTATTATAAAAGCATATACACAATCAGGTGAGCCATGTATATATTAGTCTTGGGACATGCCTTCAACAAAGTTATTGCAGACACATTATATTAGCGGGAAAAAGCATAACGATTGATGGAAAAATCTCCATTGCCCACAACCCAAAAACGAGTGCCCTCGCGTTTTCACTTTGGCTTCAATGGCAACAATTTTGTTTCTTGAGCATATGCTTATTTGGTTTCTTTGCTTCCTTCTCGGTTTGGCGATGAGAGGATGATGGTAAAATGGTTTTAGCGGCGTAGGATAAAAGTAAATAAGAATAGGTTTATGGTCACACGATTTTTATGGATTATAGTTCCATCTCGTGGGTTATGCAATATAATTTACAATAATAGTTTTAGTATCTATAAGTCTACAAGTTAGGATACAAACATGTACCGTCATCGAGGATAAACTTCAGCTAGCTTGAAAGTACCGAGCCACTCTTCATCCCAAAATTTAATTGAGACGATTCACATCATGACACGCCTTTAGAATATCAAACCAGGTACCCTTTGTGTCAATAGAAACATAGTTGAGAATCACCTCCCTTTGAGTCATGAATCAAGTGAAGAATGGGGTTCCATAAGGCATCCCTGTCTGTATTCAATCCCCACAACCATTACTCCACGTGACTGATAGGTGCCAAAGTTAAGTCAACAGAAGGTCAACCCACATGTGCCTGGCACGTGTAAAGCTGTTAACAACCAACACACTCCAACCATCTTTCCTACCAGATGCTTTTAAATATCCAACACTTGTATCTCATTTCTAAGCTTTTGATAAATCATTTTCTCTCTTAAATTCTCTCAGTAACCATTTGTTATCATATTGTAACAAATTCATATCAAACTATCCTCCATTGATAATACATTGAGCTTTCGTTGATCTTTTCTTAATTCTTGATTGACCAAGTTCTTGTAAAACACTATTATCGATCTTAATTGATCCTAGTGGTGCTTATCAATTGGTATCAGAGACCTTTCCTGGTGAGGTCTCAATGCAACAAATTTCATTCACATTTTTCGCCTAAATCTGTTATTAACTGATCAATTCAGTTAGTATTCCAGTCACCTGAATTCCGTTCAAATCAAGATTCTTGATTCTTGATTCTTGATTATAAATGGCTCCTTCTACAAGACCTATGGTGGGTAATAACTCTGAAAATGGAGTAAATGACAATATTAGAAGATATGTAGATGAAGCACTGGTTGAATTAAGACAATTCATGGAACAAAGGGTGAGACAGTTTTGGCAAAATCAGTACAGTGAGTTGCCGGGAGTGGAGTTCCCAAAATTACAAGATGCAATTAAGAAAACTCTTAAACAAGAAGGTACTATTTTGGAATATGCAAATGCGTTTATGTCTTTGTTTGGTATTGAGAGTTTTTTGAGTGATATGGGTTCGGATAAAACGCATTTTGTTGATCTTTTCATTGATGGGTTGCATCCGGAAATTGGAAATATGGTTAGAAAAGGCAATCCCAAACGCCTTTGGAGAGAGTATTTTTTGGCAATGTGGGAAGAAGTGGATAGCAATTTACATAGGAGTCAGTCATGGTTATCTTCTTCAAGTGTTAAAGAATCAATTAGTATGAAAAATGGATTAGTTGATGATGTTATGGTTGAAACTGTGAAAGAATCAATTGAGATGGAAAATGGATTATTTGATTTTAATGTTAGTTGGAAAGATGATGTTGAATGTGAAGAGATGGAATTGAGAAAAAGTGAAATGGATGACGACATTGAGTGTATGGGCGTTTTTTATGAACTTAATAAAGATGAGGTTAAAAGTAGTGAAACTAAGCTGAAGGTAAGTGTAGTTCTTTGTGATATGTTTGTTAAAGAAGAAGAAGAGATTGAGGAGAGTGAGGAAAGGATAGATTTAGGAAGATTGGTTTAAGGTGAGAATGGGAATACAAACTTTGAGGCTATGCACGCCAAACATATTGTGGTAAACTCCAGTAATAGTAATTTCAACAAAGTAGCAATAAGTAGAAAAGAGTATGATGATAATGATATTACTTTAAGTGGCCTGGTGTTGGGAAAATACTGTGATCAGAGGTGTTTTGAAGGTTGGGCATATGGGTATAAAAGTTTTTATGTGGCTACTTATGCATCTGATATGACAGTCACTTGTGGTGATCCATTGTCTAAACACGAAGAAGGTACGGAGCAAGTTAAAATGAAGGTGAGTGATAAAGAAGCTGCTGAAAAGAATGAAGATAATTTTGGTTATTTGGAGTTTGACATATGGAAGTGGCCTACAAGAAAGAAAGTGGAGGGTATGAGATGCAAGGTTAAGTTCAGAAAGTGGAAATTTGACATTTGGAAATGGCCTAATAGGAAGAAGAAGTGGAAAAGAGTCATGTTATGGAGCTTTGGCTGCTGTTGAGGGTTGTGAAGAGCTAGAGTCTAATGCTTAATGATTCATGTTTTCTGAGTGGGAAAGGATTAAAGATTTAAAAGTAGAAGAAGTTGGTTGATGAGATGTCGTCGATAATTTTACAAATGTTAAGTATCCAGCTTTTGATTTCCATTCTTGAGGTCAAGAATGTTTTGAAGAAGGGAGGATATTGATAGGAATTGAGTGGTACTAGCAGTGTTTAGTTATCACTAGCAGTGGGAAGTTTAACACTAGCAGTGGGAAGTTTTAACATTAGCAGTGGGAACTTTGTACTAGCAGTGGAAAGGGTTACCACACACGTGAGGAGCATGTGCCATACTCTCCTTTGAAGCTAACCAACTCTCTTCTCATTTGAAAACTTTAGAAGTATTTGTGAAGTTAAGGAAAGCTGATGGATATAACTCATTTGAGAATGGTTTTAAGCTCCATGAAACTTTAGAAATAACAGTGGGGTCTGATTATTTTGCAACTTTTGTGGTGGGTACTACTAAGTTGGACATACTAAAGATGTTGATCGGATCAAATGGTTGCCATACTCAGTTGACGTTCTTCTCATTTCAGGTGGTTCTAAGAATATATATAAAGGGTGTAAGAGCTTAAGTTCAGCTTGAACCTGAAAGTCCAACACTGAACGTGCACAGAACCTGAAGCTCAACCCTGCACTTGAGCCTTAAGTTCACCTGATGGTTATTGTTTAATTTGAATGCTTAGATGCTTGAGGACAAGCATCATTTCAAGCGGGATGGATTGATAGGTGCCAAAGTTAAGTCAACAGAAGGTCAACCCACATGTGCCTGGCACGTGTAAAGCTGTTAACAACCAACACACTCTAACCATCTTTCCTACCAGATGCTTTTAAATATCCAACACTTGTATCTCATTTCTAAGCTTTTGATAAATCATTTTCTCTCTTAGATTCTCTCAGTAACCATTTGTTATCATATTGTAACAAATTCATATCAACCTATCTTCCATTGATAATACATTGAGCTTTCGTTGATCTTTTCTTAATTCTTGATTGACCAAGTTCTTGTAAAACACTATTATCGATCTTAATTGATCCTAGTGGTGCTTATCAGTGACTGATGAAACTTTCTTTTCTTCAACCCCACCATACCAAAAATAAAAAATAAAAAATGCTTCGGATCTGCTCAAGCAATTTAATACTTGACATTGGTGCCTTGAAAAGAGAAAGATAATAAGTCGGAAGATTAGTCATGACGGCTTTTATGAGAGTCAAACACCCACCAAAAGATAAAGATTTTGCCTTCTATTTCGCCAATTTTAGTTGAAATTTACCAAAGACAACACGATCCCAACTTTTTGCTTTTCTCATACTTGAATCGACGGGTAATCTCCCATATATATATATATATATATATATATATATATATATATATATATATATATATATATATATATATATATATATATATATATATTAGAGATCATTCCAACTCATTAATGCCACTTGGCAAAAAGAATGCCATGGTGTCTAAAAAATGCCAGCATGTCTGTTTTAATTACGTGTAAATGCCACATTTTCACAAAACACACGCCATTGAGAGGATCATCTTCTGTAACACACGCCTTTTCAGCTAATCAAATCAATGCCATTCATATCCCCCAAAAATTAACCTACATAATCGGTGCACAAGAAATATCACTCTTAATTCTAAAACAAGTCTCGATTCACTCTCTCAAATTCACCAAATCATCCTATTTTTGTTCCTGATTCAAAATTATTAACAATAACCTTATCACTTGATTTGAAATGGCCTTTAATTATTCAAATATTCTGGTGATAATTAAAGGATTGATATCAATCCTTTTTTTGAATCTTATTCTTAACCCTAAACCAAAAATATATAAACTGAACGATTGTGTTGCTACACTTCATATCACAAATCATTCAGTCGAAAAAACCACTATCCCACCATGTCATTTGGATACCAAGGTTAGTTTATTTACTTTGTCATATACTTTTTTATACCCACATGTTTGTATAAATGATGACTATGTAATTAAAGTGTTTGTAATTAGATGGAGAATATATGTGAGGAATGCCTTAGATTGTAAAGTGTAGTCATTAGTATCACTAATACTAACAGTAGTATATTGTTAATGGTAGTAACGAGTATAACTAATACATGTCATGAATCCCTTATATTGTAGATGACAATAGATGTTAGTAATGCCTGATGAGTGTGTAAATACTTATCATTTTTGTACAAATTAGACTGCAAAAACATCTGAAAACACTCAGAAATGCATCGAATGATAAAATATCACAAATAAGTGTTTTATGTGTTTTAAATGCAAAATATCAAAATCGGTGAAAACGTATCAAGTTTGCATAATTGGCGCTTTAGTCCCCAGTTTCAAAAGTTGTCAAAAACAGTCCCTGGTAAATCTAAATAAAGAAAAATATCATTTTGAGTCCCTAGGGATTCCTAAGTTTTCAAAATTGGTCCTTGAGATTCAAATTTACAAAATTACAACTTAGGTCCCTAAACTTTGTAATTTGGCAAAAATGGTCCTTTGAGAATTTGAAAATGTCAAAAATAGTACTTGCACTATTAAATCTTGTCAAAAGTGACCCTTGTGAGAACTTTGGAGTATTGGCAGATTGGTCCTTCAAGAATTGGAAAATCTACAAACAAGTCCTTGTCATAACTAATACTAGGCCTTGTCAAACATTTTGGACCCTTCTTTTATACCAATTGTGACCCTGGCCTATTTTGAATTGCTGGTCAAAGAAAGTCAAAAGCGAAAACACGCCCACCATTCTTCACCCACTATCACCTCACATCATCACCACTACCTACTTTTACCACCACATTAAATGCCACCCCCCCTAGTTGATGAAATGCAGAGCTACAAGTCAAACTGACTTTCCCGCCAAAATGTGCTAACACTCAAAACTCTCCCATTGGCCAAACAAAGTGGTGGGATTCAATCAGAAGGACACGTGGAAGAATTCTAGAGCATAAAAGAGGAAGAGGAACAAGGGAGAAAGCCAGTTTTTTAGTTTTTAATTTTATGAATGTCACAATTCTCAATTTCCGGTCATTTCTCATATTCCATATTCATCATTTCATAACGATTTGTGCATGGTTTTGCATTTTACATTACACTTTATTTTCTTATTAAATAAAGCTATCGTAAGTATTATTTTGAACATTTAATCCGATACTTCCAAAATGATCCCGATATATTTTATACTTACATTTAGTTTATAAAATAATATTTTTAGTTTACCTAGTGTTTTAAATTTATTTTGTATATAAATTGTTAAATGTATATTATTACGACGGTTTTCTTAAAACTACACGATTATTATTATATCACTCAAATTTTGCAAGAAAAGTATTTTTATAATTTTATGACCTAAATATATTTTATCTTGACCCGTGAAAATTTATTTTATCTAACGCTACCTTAATTATTCAAATGTGTATACAACTTACTAATATTACTTAACAATACTACAAGTTACAACTTATTTTTACTTAACTATCTTTACTTACACATTTACTTACATAACAAAAATATATATATATATATATGTATGTATTATTAAATGCAAGATACACTAGAGATCTTGCTAGATATTTCTTACTTATATTAGTATACACTCCAAGACTTTTTTACACACATCAATAATTCAAAGTGTGAAGATCAAAGTTTCTCTTCTCTTTCTCTTCTCAAATATTCGGCCACCATAGGAGAGCAAGGAGGTGATCATCAAAATTTTCTAATCAAGTTCTACACAACCTAGATACACTCTTTGTTTAGGTTTTGAAATAAAAACCTAGGGTGTCTAAGCTTAATCCTTGTTCTAATCACCTCATCATAGCAATTTGTAAGCATAAAACTTCATCTCTTACTTTTTCATATATATTTTTCATACATTTTCATGAAGTCCATATGATCATATTTGCTCAAGTTGTAGTTTTTATTCATGTTTATCAAATGTTATCACCCATATGTGTCCTATTAATTTTTATAACAAGTATGTCCTAGTTAGAAGTTTATAAAATGATAAGTTTGAAAATGGATCATCAAAGTCTAGTTGTGGTTTTTAGAGAAAATGGTTACATAAATTTTATATATGTTTATTTAAGTTTGTATATATATTTTCAGCCTCACAATGAATATTTATTTTGGTTATGATCAAATGAAGTTGTTTTACTAGTAGGATTGGTGATGAGTAGATTAAGGGATTTTTGTAGTGAAGTTGTGGTTAAACAAATAGATAAAAATGGTAAGTTTAAAATAAGCGGAGCTGTCAAAATTATAATTTTTCCGAAAAGTTAGTCATTTTATAAGTTTTATTAAAGTTTTAGAAAATAGATTTTTAGTTATGAGCATGGCCTTTTGAACGGACTAAAAGCGGAGTTATAACGAAAAAGATACGTGGTTTTCAAGTTACGATTTAAAACTACCATTTTCGGAAAATGTTTATACAGATCCGAGTTTTAACTGACCAAACAGTAGCCTTAAACTTTCTGTGAAATCTCCAAAGTTTAAAAATATATTAGTACACTTAATTACATTGGCGTGGATATAAAGAACTTGAAAACGGACTTAAAGCGAGTGAGTTATGGTTAACGAACTTTGAGTCAAAAGCGTCTTGAAAACACTATTCACAGCGTTAGTAAGCTGTCGGGATTTTAATCAAGGTTTTGAGGGCCTAAGCGGACGTTTCGGAAACGGACCTTAAAAACAGTTAGTTTTCCTATGTATATATTACGTCAAGTCCGATGTAAACCGATTTTTCAATTACTAAAACCGTTACGTAGTTTTAACTACATTTTTACCATTAGCTCAAAAGTAATTATTTTTTTACATGGAACCGTCACACATTCAAGTAACAATATTTTTATATAACTAGTTTTCAAGTAGCATATCGGGTGATACGTTTTCAAATCATGCATTCACGACAACATATCATAACTCAAGTCATAACATTCATTTTAGGTTGCGGATAGTTTCCGAGCCTCACTTTCGTACACTTCATTTTGTTAAGCATATCAATCACACCAGGTGAGTTCATACCTCACTTTTACTCGTATAAATTCCTATAAACTATTTGGGGCGAGATACATGCTTATTTATCAAAACATTTAAACTCTATTGCCAAACAATATTACTTATACTTTAGACTTGGTGCGTGTTGTGACTAGACTTAAACAAACATCCCGGCATTTATATGTTGGAAGGCCATTTATTTGGATACATTAGCGTGAGTCGTTGGAGGAACATCCCAATATTTATATGTTGGAAGGCCATTTTATGGATACATCCCAACGTGGCGTTGGAGGAACATCCCAACACGAGTTGTTGGAAGACCCTTGTGGTGACATTTATACTTTTAACTACCTTAATGTGTATATTCATGATTGTCATTCTACTTTAGGCAATGGGTTGTGAACACACGGGTTGCAAGTTTTGTATGGGCGGAACTTGGGCCGAGTGGATTTACAATGCCTTTCTTTGTGTGAACATTCTCAAAGTATTTCAAAGCATTTTATTACAAACTTATGAACTCACCAACCTTTGTGTTGACACTTTTTAGCATGTTTATCTCAGGTCTTAAGGTGATAGCATTTCATCGAGCTTTTGGGTCACATGACATACATTGGAGTCTTGCGCTTTTAACTATTACCATTCGACATGTTTTGTAAACTCCTTATGTATTATCAAACTTTGTGATTTCTTGTGGTGTAAACTTTAACTTATTTATCGAATGGTAAACTTTTCAAACGTCTCATTATAGAGGTCATTTTACGTATCCATACTTTGTGCTATGACGTTATACCCCAATGACACTATCGTTCATTGCGATATTTTGGGGTGTGATGATTAGTATCGAGCCTTGGTTATAGAGAACTAGGTTGCATTTTAGTTCCTAGACTATAACCGCTCTCACGTCGATCCTTTCGTTTCCTATCACCTTACACACTTTTCGATGCATATGTTTTCTTAAGTATTTCTTCTAGAACCACCTCATTAGATAACGTAGTTTCCTTGTACCAATAGGGAGTCCCAAAATCTAGTTGGGTCATCAAAGATATGGAGCTCGATGTGAGCACTTATCTAACTTGATCTCGTGGCGGTTCTTGTTTGATGAGATGCGAGATCGAGCTAAATAAGTGTTACTATAAAGTGGATAGATTTGATGATTTTGCCCGAGGATGGGAGTTCTCTTGAGGATACTTTGGGAGCTGGCGGCGACTAAACCTCATCGTGACTTTAGCACCTAACGGAATTTCCTACACACCAAGTGCGACTCTCCTAGATACCTACCCTAAATCCTCCTTCACCGTTTAGAATCGGATGATAGAATGGCTATCTATTTAAGTAACAACAATCGCCGAGACATGTATGCTTGGTGGTATGTACATGTGTGAAATGAAGCAATTATAATTATGGTGGCCAACATAATTATAAATGCGTCACAACTCACGTGGACATATGCGACCACGTCACGTGATCGATGTGGACACCTTAGGAACCAATTTGTGGCGTGGTATTATATTTGAGGGCGTTAAGTATAGACATTGGGAATTCAACGGTTCTTTCCTTGCGAGATCATGGCACCAAAGAGGTAACACGCGATCTTGGCCGGGTGGTGCGGCACGAAGGTGGAATGGCGGTGGGCGTGGAGGTAGAGGAGGTGGTAGCGGCGTGGGTAACAATGACAACAACAACTTGGCGGAAACCCTAATTTTGCCACCATCATCGCTCAACAACTTCAAATCTTGCTTCCACTATTATTACACAAGTTGGAAATCATATGAATAACTCGGAAACCACGGGAGCGGGAATGGCGACACCAACAATGTGGTGGCGGTAACAACAACAACAACAACAACAACAACAACAACAATTGGATGCACATATAAGGAATTTTCGGCATGTAAACACGTGGAGTTTGATGGTACAGGAGGTGCTTTGGCGTATACTCGATGGGTAGAGAAGGCAGTCGATGATCGACATCGGCGATTGTGCCACATCGAGAGGGTGAAGTATCTTGCTTGTTTGCTATCGGGGAAGGCATTGACATGGTGGAACACACACTACTGAGCTAGGGCGGAGAAGCGGCTATAGGCATGACATGGGACGAATTTAAGGCGTTATTGAAGAGAGTCTTGCCGGACAACGAAATGCGAAATTGGAAGATGAATTTTATCACCACTCTATGATAGAAATGGTCACGCAGCCTACAGACCGATTTCATGAGTTAGCGGACTAGTTCCTCATCTAGTTACCCCGAGTCCAAGAGAATCTCGAGGTACATATATGGTCTTGTACCAAATCCGTGGAACCGTGAAAACAATGAGCCGTCTACAATACAAAGTGCGATCTTGAGGCGGGAACCACGGCGGGCGAGATGGTTAGAAATGGTACGTTGAAGAGCGTTGATAAGAGGAAGGAAGCAAGTGGGTCGAATAAGCGGATAGGCGTGGTAGCGAGACAACAAAAGGGCAAGAGTTTTGTGGCAACTGATGCGAGCAAAGAGAGTATCGGGTACACATCCCAAATGTGCTAAATGTGCTTATCATCACCCAAGTCCAAGCCACGCTTATGTACTATATGCAATCGGTCGAATCATTTTCAAGCCGATTAGAGGCGTGCAAGACCAATAACAACGGTTAACACGGGCAACATGAGGAATAACCAAAGGACTTGCTACGAGTGCAACGGCCCGAATCACTACTGGAATAATTGTCCTCGATTGAATAAGCCACCGATGCAAGCTCCTCTAGCGGTGGCAATTGAAGGAAATAACCCAAACCACAGACTCAATATCGGTCCCCCGAGGTCGAGCATTCTATATAGGAACCGAGGAAGCCCGCAATCGTGGCGATACGTTTTCCTAGACCATTAAGTGATCCACCGTATTATTCGATTCGGTGAGTCTCCTTAGATAAGAAACCTAGGCGCGTAAGTTTTGGCATAAGCACTTTGACCATATATTCGATTTCTCGAAACCTTAGGGTAGAACCTTATGTATCATCGATTGAATCGCGAGGACGATTCTTCTATCGAGGAAGAATGTCACAATTCTCAATTTCGGTCATTTCTCATATTCCATATTCATCATTTCATAACGATTTGTGCATGGTTTTGCATTTTACATTACACTTTATTTTCTTATTAAATAAACGCTATCGCGTAAGTATTATTTTGAACATTTAATCCGATACTTCCAAAATGATCCGATATATTTTTATACTTACATTTAGTTTATAAAATAATATTTTAGTTTACCTAGTGTTTTAAATTTATTTTGTATATAAATTGTTAAATGTATATTATTACGACGGTTTTCTTAAAAACTACACGATTATTATTATATCACTCAAATTTTGCAAGAAAAGTATTTTTATAATTTTATGACCTAAATATATTTTATCTTGACCCGTGAAAATTTATTTTATCTAACGCTACCTTAATTATTCAAATGTGTATACAACTTACTAATATTACTTAACAATACTACAAGTTACAACTTATTTTTACTTAACTATCTTTACTTACACATTTACTTACATAACAAAAATATATATATATACATATATGTATGTATTATTAAATGCAAGATACACTAGAGATCTTGCTAGATATTTCTTACTTATATTAGTATACACTCCAAGACTTTTTTACACACATCAATAATTCAAAGTGTGAAGATCAAAGTTTCTCTTCCTCTTTCTCTTCTCAAATATTCGGCCACCATAGGAGAGCAAGGAGGTGATCATCAAAAATTTTCTAATCAAGTTCTACACAACCTAGATACACTCTTTGTTTAGGTTTTGAAATAAAAACCTAGGGTGTCTAAGCTTAATCCTTGTTCTAATCACCTCATCATAGCAATTTGTAAGCATAAAACTTCATCTCTTACTTTTTCATATATATTTTTCATACATTTTCATGAAGTCCATATGATCATATTTGCTCAAGTTGTAGTTTTTATTCATGTTTATCAAATGTTATCACCCATATGTGTCCTATTAATTTTTATAACAAGTATGTCCTAGTTAGAAGTTTATAAAAATGATAAGTTTGAAAAATGGATCATCAAAGTCTAGTTGTGGTTTTTAGAGAAAATGGTTACATAAATTTTATATATGTTTATTTAAGTTTGTATATATATTTTTAGCCTCACAATGAATATTTATTTTGGTTATGATCAAATGAAGTTGTTTTACTAGTAGGATTGGTGATGAGTAGATTAAGGGATTTTTGTAGTGAAGTTGTGGTTAAACAAATAGATAAAAATGGTAAGTTTAAAATAAGCGAGCTATCAAAATTATAATTTTTCCGAAAAGTTAGTCATTTTATAAGTTTTATTAAAGTTTTAGAAAATAGATTTTTAGTTATGAGCGTGGCCTTTTGAGCGGACTAAAGCGGAGTTATAACGAAAAGATACGTGGTTTTCAAGTTACGATTTAAAACTACCATTTTCCGGAAAATGTTTATACAGTCCGAGTTTTAACTGACCAAACAGTAGCCTTAAACTTTCTGTGAAATCTCCAAAGTTTAAAAATATATTAGTACACTTAATTACCTTGCGTGGATATAAAGAACTTGAAAACGGACTTAAAACAGTGAGTTATGGTTAACGAACTTTGAGTCAAAAGCGTCTTGAAAACACTATTCACAGCGTTAGTAAGCTGTCGATTTTTAATCAAGGTTTTGAGGGCCTAAGCGGACGTTTGGAAACGGACCTTAAAAGCGAGTTATTTTTCCTATGTATATATTACGTCAAGTCCGATGTGGCGATTTTTCAATTACTAAAACCGTTCGTAGTTTTAACTACATTTTACCATTAGCTCAAAAGTAATTATTTTTACATGGAACCGTCACACATTCAAGTAACAATATTTTATATAACTAGTTTTCAAGTAGCATATCGGGTGATACGTTTTCAAATCATGCATTCACGACAACATATCATAACTCAAGTCATAACATTCATTTTAGGTCGCGGATAGTTTCCGAGCCTCACTTTCGTACACTTCATTTTGTTAAGCATATCAATCACACCAGGTGAGTTCATACCCCACTTTTACTCGTATAAATTCCTATAAACTATTTGGGGCGAGATACATGCTTATTTATCAAAACATTTAAACTCTATTGCCAAACAATATTACTTATACTTTAGACTTGGTGCGTGTTGTGACTAGACTTAAACAAACATCCGGCATTTATATGTTGGAAGGCCATTTATTTGGATACATTAGCGTGAGTCGTTGGAGGAACATCCCAATATTTATATGTTGGAAGGCCATTTTATGGATACATCCCAACGTGAGCGTTGGAGGAACATCCCAACACGAGTTGTTGGAAGACCCTTGTGGTGACATTTATACTTTTAACTACCTTAATGTGTATATTCATGATTGTCATTCTACTTTAGGCAATGGGTTGTGAACACACAGGTTGCAAGTTTTGTATGGGCGGAACTTGGAACTGAGTGGATTTACAATGCCTTTGCTGTGTGAACATTTCTCAAAGTATTTCAAATCATTTTATTACAAACTTATGAACTCACCAACCTTTGTGTTGACACTTTTTAGCATGTTTATCTCAGGTCTTAAGGTGATAGCATTTCATCGAGCTTTTGGGTCACATGACATACATTGGAGTCTTGCGCTTTTAACTATTACCATTCGACATGTTTTGTAAACTCCTTATGTATTATCAAACTTTGTGATTTCTTGTGGTGTAAACTTTAACTTATTTATCGAATGGTAAACTTTTCAAAGCGTCTCATTATAGAGGTCGTTTCCATACTTTGTATCCATGACTTTGTTCATTGCGATATTTTGACAATGAATGTCGTATTTTATTTTTATCTCTTTAATTAAGCCTTAAGCTGTAATCTTTGGTTTTCATTGTAACAAATTAAGCTTTTTAAGTGTATTCAAACTATTATCAAGTATCATTTCAAGTTTTATTGATTTCATGTTTTGAGCTTCTTGTGTTTACAAGCTTCACTTATTTAATAGTCAAACAGTTTACTTAAGCTACTATAGCTTTTGATAAGCTTGGAATTCATTTTCAAACAACTTTGGTAAAAGGTCAACAAAAGTCAAACTTAGTGGAATTTAGGTTCAAGCGAGTTGGAAATGGAATGGGGTTGTTGCAGGGCGATGTTTGGGCCGGTTTTGGATTAGACTAGTGGTAATGGTTACGATTAAAATTGCAAAATAGGCACGGACATTTGTGAGTGTAACCTCATTTTCATTCATTTTGCAGTTCATGTTTGTACTTGCAATCTGTGGTCATTGCTAGTTTAATCTTGTTTAAATAGTAGTAATTAGTGTAACTATAGTTAAATTAATCATTGGTGCATGCTAGTTAAGTAGTTGGGTCATTTAAAGTTAAAATCGATCCTTATAAAGGGTGTTTGGATTCTTGATTAAGTGATCTTCAAGAGTATACTTGTTGTTGTCCTTGGTTGTTCTGTGTCACATGAGCACTTAATATCTCGGATAAGTCATAAATTAGTTCTCATTAGTTAAAAAGTCAAAATCTACATTAAATCTCATTTTAGTGTCCACTGTTAGGAAATTGATTTGCTTAAATCATCATATTAGCTTAAACGTTGTTAACATAGCTTAATATAACCTTATTACACCTTAATATCTCATAATTAATCAGTAGGATAGATTCAAAGTTCATAAAAGTCAAAGTTCCAGTGCATTAGAAAAGTCAAAATTTTCCCCTGTGCACAGAATTGGTAGTCTAGTTCATAAGCTCTTAGAGAGCTTATTGGTGATCATTAACTTGTGTAATTTAGCTTTTTGAGAAGCCAACCTAGTTGTCTAGTTATTTCAGTGCTTATTTTCTATTTTGAAGCTTATTTAGTGGGTCTGCTCATTGATTTCAGTTTTGTCCATTTTTACTAAATGTACCAGTTAGTTAGTGTTCAACAGTTTTTCACAAGCTCCTCAAGAGCTTATTAGTATAAGCAAAACCTTGTAAAATAGCTTTTTAGAGAGTTTAACTGGTCTACTTGTTGGTCCAAGTTTTCATTTTCATTTCTTAGCTTAATCAAGTGCTTAAAATTTAGCTTAAAGTTTCCTAGAAAACTATTAGTGTCTTGATAACTTGATTCTAATTAAGTGCTTATTTTGAATTGTTCGATTGCTTATTTCCTAGTAATTGTGCTTATTCAGAGTTCATATTAGCTTATTTTTAGTTACTTAGCTTATTTCAGTTTATTTCTAGCTTATTTCATAGCTTTATAATCATTTTAGCTTAAGTCCTTGTGCTTATTTTCATTTAAGTGCAAACTGTGATGACATCCTTGGCTGAATAAGTGCTTATAAGTCATTTTTGTAAAAGTTGTAATTATAAAAAGTGCTTATTATCTTGTGTTTAATAAGTTTGTAAAAGAAAATAGAAAAAATAAAAATAAAAACCAAAAAGGTGGGGAGGCGAGGCTCGAACTGAGACCTCCCACCTTGTGAGAATGATAAAGTGTACACGGAACCATTGCGCCACTTGGGTCTTTGGTGTCATAGCTTGCATTAATTAATCTCTTATATCGTTTTCGGTTTAGCTTAAACGTTTAGTTTAGCTTATTTCGAGCTTATTCAGTTTAGCTTTTCCATTTTCATAAATTGGTATTGTTATAAAGTATTTTACAAAAGTTTGATTTTTCTCATTTGTTTTAGTATTTTAAACATTTAATTAGTGTTTTTAGTAATTAATTCATAATAAAAATATAAAAGTCAAAAAATATAAATCTTTTTCTAAAATTTTCTTTTGTCATATAGTACGTAATAAAATTGCTTTTACACTTATAGGACTTTTATTTCATAAAATTTACGTTTTGCTTGTGCATCGCGTAATTTTTGACATAACTACGTTTTCATTTTAAATCTAGTTTTAGATAATTTGAGTTTACGTTTAGTTAATATAGTTTATTTAAGTTATTTTATTTTATAAAATCACAAAACATCATTGTAAAGATAGTGATAGCGTTTATTTAATATATTTTATCTTTTATTTCCTTTAATTTGCATTTAAGTCATTGTAATTTGTTAATCTTTTCTTTAGGTAATTATCCATCAAAATCCTTCTGACCACTATCCTTAGTGGTTATTCGACATCTGATTGTGTTAAACACCAGTCATCCTCCGTGGGACTTAACGACCCGGAATCCACCGATTCTCTGATCTAAATTGCAATTGGTGTTTGAGTGTTTAAGTTCCTTCTACCGTCATTCACAAGTGATCATTTCGCGTGAGAAAACTTGACGGTTTTGCACCAATCAATGCACGATATGATATATGTGTATTCCTTTCATATACATTTTGATTCCTACATGATTGGTGCAATGACTATAATTTAGTGTTACTATATTTTTAAGTAGATTAACAATAGATGTTTGGGAAGGCCTTATAGGATTTTTGTGTTTTATTAGCTATACATTATCACTCATTTTCAAATTATTTGCAATTTTCTGATTGGTATACCCTATAGCTTAAGTACATATCCAATAGATGTTTAGAAGGCATTATAAGATTTAAGGCTTTTTACTAACTGTATCATTGCTTTAATTTATGTATTTATATTCAGGCTTTCTATAAAACTCTTCATTTTCTAAAGCTCATAACTTTATCAACATTTACAGAAGAGATCACTACTGGTTCTGAAAGCAATGTTAATAACAACGTTAAGAGTTCTTCAATCAATAATAAAGGGAAAAATTCTTCATCTCTCAATGATTTGGAATTCACTTCCTTGGATCAAATAGATCCAATGCTTGATAACATAAAAATCAAATGAAGGTGTATTTCAATGTGGCATAGCCATCCTGCTGGGAAACCTAAGCAAGCATACAGTTTTGATATCGTGTTACAGGATATTAAGGTACTTTTATTAATATCATCTTTATAATTACATACCATCTGTACTTCTAATTACATACCATGTAGCTTTATCGTAATACATTGTAACCAAATATTTCAGGGTAATCGCATCCAATGTACTGCACGTAACAATGACATGTATCATTTTGAAACCCTTTTCCAACAGGGTCATTGTTATATCATTAATGACTTTAGTATTGGTGAAAACAATGGTATATTACCATTGTTGAATCACAAATACAAGATAACATTTTTCTAGTCAACCAAAGTTACACGGATTGACCACTTTGATGATGATGTGTTCGATTTCAAATTAGAACCTTTTAGTCAAATTTTGAGTAAGAAGTATAATGAAAAGGAGTCTGTTGGTAAGCTTCCTTACTTAACACACACTAATTTCATTATGATAAAAATTCAAATATCATACCGTCAGTTAATCTTACATTATATTGCTAAAATGCAGATGTCATTGGAGCTATTGTGGCAATTGGTGACATTATCCAAGTTCCAAATACTCTTATGAAAAAAGTCAGAAGGACTATTATCATTGAAGACACAGAGTAATTTATATTTTAAACATTCTTAGTTTCTTATAATTTTTGATATTTTTGATGTACAGTTTAATCAATTACATTCCTAAAACTTATAATTGTTTTTTGTGCTATATCAGGGGAACGAGAGTTAAATGTACTTTCTGGGACACCTGGGTTGAAATGTTTAATCAGTATGCTAGCAATGATGATATCGGTCTGGTTATATTTGTCTTGCAACTTGCAAAAGTCAAATATTTCAGAGGTAACACTAACTTCCCGTTTGAGAAAAATAAATACTACTAATAAACTGTATCATGTAAACTCTTTGTATTTTATTAACCCATTCATTATTTATACTTTCTCTTCAGATGAGCCTGCAGTCCACAACTCACTTTTTGGAAGTAGGATTTTCATTAACAAGGAAATCCCTGCTATCACATCATTTAAGCAGATGTAATCTATACTGTCTTTTTTGAAATTATCGATTATGTTTACCAAAAGCTACATTTAGTTACCAATAATTTTTAAATTAATTTAGGTACACATCCAAAGAAGGTTACGTTGATGGTGACCATAAGATTGAGGTGTTCACCCCTCCTGTTGAGAAGATCACACCTGAGATGTTTTTTAAACACACAGTCAGATCAACTATCGGTGGTGTCCGAGATCTCCAACCAGTAAGCAATGCCTATTCGATTATACAACCAAACACTTTCGTCAACATTTAAATAGCTTTTTGTTATTTTAGAGTTACAAATATTTATCTTTATCATTCACAGGGCACTGTAATCGTTCTTTACGAAAAAGTTCATCGCATTCACAAAGAACACGGCTGGTGTTATGATGCATGTAAAAGGTGCAACAAGATGGCAAAACTATCTAAATCTTCTGGTTCCAAAAAGGCATACACATGCGATTATCATGGTGTGATTTACCTGGTGGTTCCAAGGTAATTATTTAAACCAAGTTTATTATATATTGTTAAAACCATTAAATTTTAATTAAAGTTTTACTTTTTTATTATAATAATACAATGTTTACAACAAAATTAGGTTCAAGATAATATTGAGGGTTATTGATGAGACCGGATCAACACCATTTGTTGTTTTTGATTCCAATATTAGTAAGATGTGTAATGGGATTTCCGCGTATGAGTTAATGAACAAACATGGGCAGAACACAGCTGAGTATTTCCCTGATGAATTGAATGTTATTGTTGGCAAGAAATACCTTTTCAAGTTCACCTATACACAACATAATGTAAACTCCAACAGCCAAGTATACACTGCCAAGTCGGTGTCTGATGATGCTGATTTAATTGCTCATTTTAAGGAAGGCTTTGCTGACGGACATGTATCTATTTTAATGCTAACACCTTTTTGCTCAACTTATTGATCCTTAATACATTTAATTAAGGCATTAATTTCATATTATTACAGGAGGTGGATGATCAGTATAAAACTCCTGATAATAGTTCTTCTGCACAATCTGTTGGCTTGGATGCAACGTCTTTAAACATCAATAAGTTTCTACTTGAAACACCAGATAATCAATCTAAATCTTCAACAACCCTTAGTGTTGCAGCCTCTGCAAACATCCAAAAATTCCTGCTTGAGACGCCAGATAATGAAACTCATTTCGCAACAACCCGTACTGTTGTGATGAATTTGGAAAAGAAGAATGCATATGCTAAAACTGTTAATGTTGAAAAGAATGATGAATCTTCAGGAAGCAAAGCAGTGAACAAGAAACGTGATATCATTGATCTGGATGACATGCCAGATGAAGATGAGGCTGCAGGAAGTGCCAAGAAACCACTTCTGGCAACTGTCAAAATTGAGAAAGACGAGTGATTGTTGTGGAAAACTAGAAGGGGGGTTGAATAGTTTTATCGATTAAAACATGGTTTTAAACTATTTAGATCAACTTATGTCAATCTATTGAATGTGTATGTTGGATGTTGATAAATAAGTACATAAGTAAATAATGCAAAGATAAAGAGTAAGAAGCACAAAACCACGACACGAGTATTTATAGTGGTTCGGCTACAAGGACACCTTCCTTGCCCTACTCTACTCCCCGAGTCACCTACTAGAGAGTTCGTAAACACTACACGACACCAACTCTTTATGGAGGAGAAGCCTTCACAACGTCGCCTACTCTTTTTCCTGTACTAGGCTAACCACCGGGTTCTTTCACACCAAGGTGAACCACACCTACCACAACGTCGCCTACCCTTTATCCGGTACTAGGCTAAGTACCGAGTTCCACTACAATGGAGGAACTACTACCCAACACTACACAACACCTAATCCCAAAGGATACCAACTCCTTATTACAACACCATCAAGGATATCAACATCCTTGAATATGACAATCACTATATGTATAACGATGCACCTCATCGATTATCGACCTAGGTATTCTTCACTAATTCCACTTGATTTGATTCCTAGGCATCCTTCACTAATGCCTTTGACTACAACGCAAGACACCTTTCACTAATGCCTTCGACTTGACACCTTTAGCATTCTTCACTAATGCTCTTGACACGGATGTTAAGCATCTTTCACTAATGCTTTCGTCATGACTCTTTCGGCATCCTTCACTAATACCTTCGACACAACACTTCTATGGAGAAAGAAAGAACTATCAACAAGAGAACCTTAGTAGTCTTGATGATGACGAAGCATGGCAACTCATGGACTTGAGCTTGCTCGACTTCAAGAAGTGGTGATCTCGCCTTTAAGAGGAACCTAGAGAATCACACAAAAACAAAACTACAAACATAGATCTCTTGGATCTTGGGGGTTAGAGAGTTTTAAACTCAGGGAGAAAGTATGTTAGAAAGGGGTGAGAAACAATGAAGAAATGGCTCACTATTTATAGAGAGAAAATGCCTACTGTTCCCCGGATCCCACGGATCCCTCCCTTAAGGGATCCCTCTAGCGTAAAGCTAGGGATCCGTGGGACGTTCCTCTTTACCCATGGGTATTTTGGCCATGGGTCATGGGTTATGGGTTGATCCATGGGTCTTTTATTAGATACAATGTATCTCATGAGTGCAATGCACCTAGTCAAGTGGGTATGGGTCAATACCATGGGTTATGGATATTATCCATATATGACATAAGCATGATGTTATGCAATGGGTTATGGGTCAAGCTCCATGGATATGGGTCATGGACTTTGGGTTGTACCCAACTACATTCAATGTATTTGGTCAATTGGTTATGATACTTAAGTTTCTACCCATTTATATTACCCAATATACTACATACTAGTTATGTGTATATTTTACCCAAATATGTAAACACTAGTTGTTGTACATATGTAATACTCAATCATAAAATCACTTATACTTGTTTTAGTGTTTTATGTGAAAGCGTAAGTGTGTTAGAAAACTATTGACTCAAACCATTTACCTATTTTATTTGTTTCGTTAACATGATTTTACGTTTGTTATCGACAAAACATTAGAAGATCATAAAATATAAATAAACGTTTTACGGTTTATTTGTATTAACAATCTCCCTTTTGTTGATGACAAAACATAAAATTATTTTAAGGAAAAGCTAAAATTAAAAAAGTTTGAATTTGTAGTTTTACTTTCTTCTCCCTTTTTGTCGAAACAAAAGAGCTTGAAAGGTAACTAACACATTGTTTTAAGAAAAACATGTGGACAATAGAAAAGAAATAAAAAGTAGAGAGCAAGTAACAGGAAAGGATCTCGTCTTAACTCCCACTTGATGAGTCCATCCCTATGTGAGGGCGTCAAGAATAAAAATATTAAGCTAGTTCATTTGCAACTATGTTTGTAAAAGATTTCGTCTATGTGACGAGTGTGCTCCCCCTTGATGATTGCAATTTTGCAAAGGGATGTCATGAAATGTAATCTTAATATTGCAAGTAATTTTGCAATGTATTGCTTTTGACACAAAGCTCCCCTAGCTTTAGGGTGTCAAAGTCTTTATGTGTTAATTGAATAACTACAAAACAAAGGTTAGAAAACAAGTATAATGCATAATTTCCTGCAAATATGAATCAAGTTAGTAGAAAAATAGTTTTCTGTCTCACGGATCCCACGGTTCCCTCCTTGTAGGGATCCGTCTAGGCAAATTTAAGGAATCCGTCTGGCTGATGATTAATTTCAGCAATGGTGAAATAAAAACTAATGTTAATATCTAAGTGAGATATGTATTATACAACATAATCATATACTCAGAAATATAGCAAGTAGCATGTATTTTCATTTAATAAAACTAGAGATATGATATACATGACTCTAAAAACTAAAAAAATAATCGATACATGACTTGGAATTACTAGACTTATCTAAGTAATGCTTGATACTAGGACACCACTAAAATCCTCTAGCTCAAGTTTGTTTAGGTTTAATCTCGTCGAAACGTTCGAGGAGGTGATAGAACATGAAACGTTGATCTTCTCGTACTTCATGTATCAAACTTTCAACATGTTGGAAATGATAACAATCTTTGTCATGGCTAGGTAGTGGTGGTGGAAGAAATGAAATTGCTTGATGCAAAGGATCAAGTGAAGCGGGTTGTGGAGCCTCAAACGACGGAGGGATTGATGGAGGCGTATTTGAAGATGGCTTGACCAAGAATGATGGTGGTGGTAGAGAAGTGTCAACTTCCATATGGTCGGGTGGTTGACTTTGATAATTTCTCATAATCCAAATGGAATTATATGATGGTGACGGCGAGAAGGAAGCCGGAGCTAATGTTGACTCAACACCTTGATTTTTTACCATTATTCCTCCTAATGAGGTGAATGTTGTCGGTGGAGGAGGATGAGATGGCCTAGGAGGCAAATCCTCTAGATTGTAGAGGTGTGGTGATGAGATTGGAGTGGTGAATGAAAACGCTCTAGGCACCAATGGTGATGGTTTAGTTGAAATGGGATTGTTTGGATTAGGAGGTATGGTGGTGTTTGGCATAGGTAGTTTTGTGGGAACTATCCTTTTAGGGATTGGTTTGATTGGTTGAGTTGGTGGAGGAGAAATCCTAGCATTTGTGGATTTGACCGGAGATGATTCGGTTGAAGAAATTTCATGTACAACACGAGCAATTTTCTTGGGTGGTCCTTTGGTGGATGAGTTACCACTTGGAGCTTTCCTCATGATGAGATGATTGAAAGAGGTTTGTAAAGGTTTCTAAGTGCTGAAAATGAGGATGAAGATGATGACTTTAAGAGTCCTAACAATGTGGTTTATAAAGCAAGAAATTTGGCAACTGCATTCAAGACTTAAGCCACTAAGATTTCTTGGAATGTGATGATTAGCATGCACAAGAGTAAACTTCAGAGTTGTAATGATCTAGGAACTTAATTAAGATGAGATGGAGTGTTCAAGTTAGCAAGATGAGCTTGAAATGATGGTTTTAGCTAGAGTTGACATGAAACTGTCATACGGATCCCACGGTTCCCTCAAATGAGGGATCCGTCTAGGCTAATCCTAGGGATCCGGCTCTCAGCAGCTAGGAAAGGATAAAAATGATGTTTCTAAGATCTAAGGCCTATACCATCTTGAGTGTTTCAGTCCTCCTAAGTATCTTAAATGAAAGCTACTTAAATGTGCAAGGGCAATGAGTAATGTAGCTAATGATTGCCTTTTATGGAAGAAATTAGAACTTTTATAAGTACCAATGAATGAACAAAGATGACACTAAAAACTTGAGAGTGTCAAATGAAGCTAAATGGTCCTAGAGACCAAATAGTAACTTAAGATAATGTTTTGGAGGTTATCCTAAAAGCTTAAGATGGAAAAGCTAGAATTTTGACCCATTTCGACCTATTTTGAGGTAAGGATGACTACGATCAATTTGCTAAAATTGAAAGATTTCTAAAGCTAGATGTATTAACATGTGAGGGATCATGTGTGAGTATAAGAGCAGAAATATGGTTAGTTTTGGTGAAATGATAAATCAAAAACACCTTGAAAATGATCCTAAGTTATCTATGAGTAAGTGTGACAACTATTGAGCTTGAGGAAGACATAAATGATCTTAAGGTATCATGTTTAGCTAGTATGAGAAGATCTGGAAGGTTGGATTAATGCAAGAAAGCAAGAAATGCATTACGTCACCGAATCCCACGGATCCTTCACTTGAGGATCCACTAGTTATAGCCAGGATCCGGCATCTGAGATGATTCATATGATGAAGATTGCAACATTTTGTTCTAAGTATTGAAATTAGAAACTAATGATCTCTACAGATGGCATACATGTATACAAGTAAAACATACTAAGTATAGCATGTAGAAATAGCACATAAGCAATCAAATGAGATCGAGCTCACAAATAACACACATGTTAAACAAACTTTTAGCAAGCGCTATTCAATAAGCTCAAAATAGATTTATGATCTAGATTAGTAAATTGTTTGTATTAACAATGGCGTGCAAGGTATATGTCAAGAAATAAAAGAGTACATGATGGTGTTCAAGACAATAGAGTTGTGAGGTGCTAGTTCAGGACAATCCTAGACTTCATTTAGAAGGTGGAGTTGTTGTTTTGGTTAAGTGAAGGTAATGAACTAAGTATAGTTATTACGGATGGTGATTAGCGTATAATGAACTTCGTCCATGAAGTCATGTAGATCTTCTCGATCAAAGCAAGATAATCTCTTGATGAGGCAAGTGGTTGTGATTAACTAAAAGAAAAATCAATTTTACAACTTGTTTGATTAGTAATCCTATGACAATGCAAAGTATTTCCATTGTAAACTTACTTTCTGAAAACATAGGAGTATAGATTTCTCAAGTGAGAGAATGAATATGAGACTATTATTAGTGGTGCTCACTTACGGCTAAACACGACCATTTTTACGGGCGATTCCACATACCCAACTTCTATCAAGGAAGCAACTCAACCGTTAGGTCAAATTGAGTTTCTAGTGCAATAAGTTCTCCAGTATTCATTCTCAAGTTAGGAAAATTTATATTCCTACAATGGCCTATCGAAGAGTAACAATGATGATACTTTGCTACGTTTTTATTAATATTATACTTGAAACATCTATGGTGACGAAGGTGTAAGAAAAAATAAAAGTTGTCCATATGGTGAACAAAAAAAATGGTTGGATGAGCTAGTTCAACATATGTTGTTGGAAAGCTTGAGTTTGGACTTTCGGATATGAACAATTATAGTTGCGTTCCAAAATAATTTACTTGAGTATATCGGATGAAATAATCAAGTTGTCAATCCTACTATGAAGCTTGGAGAGCGATCATGAAAAGGAAAACGAGAGAGTACATCATCAACACAAGTGTAGGTTATGATCCGATGTACATTCTTGTTGTTTTTAGAAAACGATACAAGAAAATATGAAATCAAGAAATCATATAAGCACACAAAATATTTATGTTGCACACATGACAAACTCAATAAGAAGTCATTTAGTATATTACATGTTTTAAACATTTTTCAACTTATATGACTTATCTAAGTATTTAAACTAACATTTTTGACACACCTAGATGTCAAAGCACATTGATTAGAAAAATATTACTAACTCGACAAACAAGAGAATGAATAGCAAGGTGAGGAAACCACTTATGTTATTCAAAAAAGCAAGCACAAAAACTATTTGAGATAAGCAAATAATCAAGTAATGCATGGCAAGACAATTAATCATTTAGCATAGCAAACGAAAGTTATTTTCATCGCTTTGTGTTAAATATAAACATATATACCAAGCTTGATTAGTTTCTTTTATAAATATGATCAAAACCTTAATTTCAAAAGAGGACACATTGTTATTCAAAGATGAAAACATCCGTCTCCAATTAGATCAAAAGTTTGTGCAAAGTTATGACCAAAAAATGACTTTCTATTATAAATCAATGATTACGTAAATTTTGTTTTGAATCAGTTTATGAAATCATTTTAAAATGAAAGTAGACTCAAATACCTTTAAAGCGATAGGTGGCACGACTTCAACGACTTACGGTTAATTAGTTATGAATTTTGAAATTGAAAAAAAAATTGTCTTACATACCACGGATCCCTTGCTTGAGGATCCGTCCGATCTGTTTGAGGATCATGGATCGACACAAACTCACAAAATACATATTTTGACCCGACGAAAAGGTTTAACCTTTGTAGACTTTTTAGTGAGGTTATATTACCCATTCCAATCTTTATTCAAGCTTGAATGAACATATATCAAACACAAAACTTCAAAGAAAAAAATAAGTAAAACACTTTTCATATTATGCTTATTAGAAGCATATATCACCATTTTATCCACAAGCAATTTAGCACGTCTTTGACCAATAATTGTAACTAAGAGAACATACCTTTGCTATATTCTCTTTTTATGGTTTTAGAAACCATAGACGCGAAATACCTCATGATCTTCTAAGATGCCCAAATCCTTTGCTACATAGATTTCTCAAAAGAAGATGTTAGAATGATCTATCACTATCCAACATTTAAAAAGTGGTGATTTCTAAAAACATGACTTTTTGTTTTAAGAAAGTCCCTTCTTTGTAGTTTTCAAACATACACGGATCGTATCAAGTTTTTAAAGTACAACATACTTTAAGAAACTTGGTAACGAAGCTCTGATGCCAATTGTGGAAAACTAGAAGGGGGGGTTGAATAGTTTTACCGATTAAAACATGGTTTTAAACTATTTAGATCAACTTACGTCAATCTATTGAATGTGTATGTTGGATGTTGATAGATAAGTACGTAAGTAAATAATGCAAAGATAAGCACAAAACCACGACACGAGTATTTATAGTGGTTCGGCTACAAGGACACCTTCCTTGCCCTACTCCACTCCCCGAGTCACCTACTCGAGAGTTCGTAAACACTACACGACACTAACTCCTTATGGCGGAGAAGCCTTCACAACGTCGCCTACTCTTTTTTCGGTACTAGGCTAACCACCGGGTTCTTTCACACCAAGGTGAACCACACCTACCACAACGTCGCCTACCCTTTATCCGGTACTAGGCTAAGTACCGAGTTCCATTACAATGGAGGAACTACTACCCAACACTAAACAACACCTAATCCCAAAGGAGACCAACTCCTTATTACAACACCATCAAGGATATCAACTTCCTTGAATGTTAGGATTTAGTAAATCCAGTTATTAAAGAGTCGGTCACCTCAGTATATGTAATCGTTAAGCTCGTGAGTCGTAGATTATTATAAGTTAAGTAGTATTTAGTTAAGTAACACCGTGGAGGACAGACGGGTCTTTACCAACTGTATGCTTGATCCACACCCGTGGGTGGCGATTTTGTAAGACTATAAATTCTCTCTACCTCCCAAGGTAGAGTTGGAGCTCATAATAATACTTTTATTTTCTCTCACTAAGTTCCCAAACCTCTAACTCTTTCTCTCTAAAACCTCATCTTGTGCGCCTCTTTTGATTGTGATATGATGTGTTTGTGAAATACAATATGTTACAAATGGTATCGAGCCATGGTTTGATCATCTCTTTACATATCCTTGGATTTCTAATGGTTTTAGATGGTTTTGAGTTTGAAAAAGTTTAGTGATTTTGCATCATTTGGATCATTTCTAGTGTTAAAGTTTGAATTTTGGGTGTACTTTTGTGTCTAGAATCATTGTAAGTGCTTGGGTTTTGATTTGGTAAGCTTGAATCACTTTGTGGTTGAGTTTGTTTTGGATTGAAAAGTGTGTTTTGAAGTTTTTCTTGCTAGCGACTTGGTTCTCGTGGTGTTTTCATCGTAGCGAATTGCTTGATAAAAGGTAGCGAGTTGTAGTGTTAATTGTTAGCGATTTGGTCCTAGCGACTTGTCTATTGAGACAAGCGAAAAACGATACAACTTAGTGGATTCTCCACTACGACTAGCGACTTGGTGAAGTTAGCGTCTTGCTTTCAATTTTGTTTGCGACTTGTACTTAGTATTCTTAGCGACTTGGTGTTAGCTACTTGGACCTTAGCGAGTTGCTCTTTAGCGACTTGACGTGTAGCGACTTGGTGCTTTAGCGACTTGTGTCCAATGACTTGGGTCTTAGCGACTTGGTCTTAGCGACTTGGTTCACGAAATTGAGATCTTAGCGAGTTGCTACTTAGCGACTTGGTGCTTAGCGACTTGGTTCAAGAATTCTTAGCGACTTGGTTGATTTTGTTTGTGTCGATTTTCTCTTGATTTAGTAAAATCCGTGAAAGAATCTATTTCCGGTTTAATCATAGAGTTATAAAATCCGTGTAATCGTTAACATGTCTACCAACGTACTTACAATCATCTCCACCAATTCTTTGAGGGCGTTCAAGCGGTGGTTTAGACACTCATCCACCCATGCTTGAATCGACTATGACTCATGGGCTCAGAATCGGGTTGTATTGTCTTGGTAAGGAAAATGGAGTTAACATTATCAAGTAAATTGATGAAGGACCGTGTCGAGTTGAGACAACCGAGAGACATACTTGACATCTGCTGCAGATGGCTCGGTGATATTAGGACCGACGGACCTAAAATGTATGATGAATTGACCGATAAGGAGAAGAAGAGATATGATCATGGACATCGGGGCTTCTAACATCATACTTTAGGGTTTACCTAAGGACATTTACAAGGCGATCAATCACAACACTGAAGCTAAGTCTGTTTGGGATAATGTCAAGATGCTTCTCTCGGGTTACGAGTTGACTAAGGAAGACAAAGAATCACATTGTATGATGAATTTGAGCACTTTAAGATGAAGCACGAAGAAAGTGTCTATGAGTATTACGTGAGATTCCACAAGCTTGTGAATGATATGAGGAATATCAAAATGACCATGCCAAATATTAATTTGAATTCAAAGTTTGTGAAAAACATGAATCTTGAATTGCATAAGTTTGTCACCTCTGTGAAGCTAACCAAAGGATTGAAGAATACCAACTATGAGCAACTTTATGCATTCCTTCTTGAAATGAGAGACATGCTATGTTTGAAAGAATGATTCTTGAGCAGTTCAAAACTAAGCGAGGAGAAACAAGTTCATCAAATGATTCAACAACCTTTTACACCAATGTTGGAATTACCACCAAAGCTTCTCAAGTCATACCCATGGGTAATGGATGAGTGTCTAAATACTCATCATTTTGTATAATCTAAACGCAAAATCATCGAAAACACTCGAAACACATCAAAATGATCAAAATATCACAAATCAGTGTTTTATGTGTTTTAAATGCAAAAATATCAAAATCGGATGAAAAATGTATCAAGTTTGCAAAATTGGCGCTTTAGTCCCCAGTTTTAAAAGTTGTCAAATTTAGTCCACGGAATTCAAAAATGTGGAAATTTATCATTCAAGGTCCTGAAATCTTTTAAGTTGTTAAAATGATCCTTGAATGATTCTTTGGTCAATTGGCAAGAAAGGTCCTCAAACTTTGGAAAATTTGCAAAATTAGTCCTTGGACCTTTAAAATGAATTTTATGCAAAAGTGGTCCATGTACTATTCATTTATGTCATGTTTGGTCCTTGTGAGAAGTTTGGAAAAGTTCACTTTCAGTCCTTGAAGTTTGGTCGAATTACACTTTTTAGTCCTTGTATAACTAAAACCAAGCGGATCCTTATAACTATCTAAGCCCAAATCCAACACAAGCCCAAACCCATTGACCCCTTGACCCTTTGCCCTTGAGCCCAGTCAAATTGCAAAAGAACCCCACCAACCCTTTTGACCTCCCGTTATTAAACCACGGTCAACATAAGTCAAACCAAGAGAAAAGCGCCCAAATACCGAAAGTTCTTGTAGCACTTTCTCTCCCAAGCCGATATACCCAATACCGACCATGGTTTTGCCATTTTTCTTCAACCCTCCCATACTATGTTCCTCCTCCTCCACTAACAACAAAACTTTAATTGACTCAACCAAATCCTAATTAAAGCTCAAACACCTTTGAAGATATTTGGCGCCAAAATAACATGTGGACGGTTCGATGAATTTGAGTGATCCAAGGGCTCAAGTGTGGTGGGATAGATTCGAGTACATCAAGGAGTGCTTAAAGTCTATAAAGAGAGAGATGCATTGTAAAAGTTATCTAGTGTAATTTTAAGTTTTCTTAAGTCGTTTTTTTAATCCAAGTCTTATATTGTATGTTTTCAATTCCAAGTGTTTTGTTTAAGCTTATTAAGTGTATTTGAATCTTTATCGCTTATCAATTGCAATTTTCAAGTTCATTTCGGTTTGTTCAAATTTTCAAGTACTCAAGTTCTCACCAATATTTGAATGTTGTTAAGCAAGTGTTAGTATGGACTCTTAAGCTCATGTAGCTCCCATATAGCTTATACAAGCTATTAGAAACCTTTAAAAATGCATTCGGTATAAAAAGTAAAAATACAAAAATACCAAAAAATGTTGAAAAATAAAAATCCATGGTGAAGAAGATCAAGAAGTTTGGAGCGGGGTTTATCTTGGATGGCCTTGGTATAGTGCTTCTTGGGAAGCTATAGGAATTGGTTTGGATCCTAGTTCTCAGTTTGTGCCTTAGAAACTACTTGTAAGCTTTTTACTCATTTCTTGCAATTCACTGTTTAAGTGTTCTTAAGTTTGAATATCTGTGTTTGTATGTTAATTAGTCATAGTTAAGTTAGTTTAAGCCATAAAATCAGTAGGGTGTTCATTTAAATTTGTGTTTTGAGAAAGTCTCATTTGGACAGTGAAATCTGTATAACCATAAGTCTTGTGTTTTATGATGTTAGCACTGTTGGATCATGTCTACTTAATCTCATATATTGATATTGTAAGGTCTGAAATCAAGTCTATGGTCTAAAATTGTGAGTTGCCTTATAAAACTTCAAAATGACATCTCGAGGGTGTTTGGTTTTGTGTTTAAAAGGTCTTGTCATTGGACTTCTTTGAAATCTGTTTCACTTGGTCATAATATCTCAAAGATTTTAGTCATAAAATCAAGTCCTTGTTAGCAAAAGTCAAAATTTCAAGTAATCATGTCTAGGTGCTTCTTGTTGGATTTTAGGATATAAAATCTTGATTTTGTGTTTAAAAGTTGTTGGTCTTGCTCAATTCGTCTTAACATACTTTATAACATCATATTCAGTGCTTAGAATCAATTCAAAATCCATCTTAGTCAACATTTTGGTTTTTATCAAAAAGTCAAATCTCATAAGGTCATTTTTGAATAAACTTTGGAATTTCACTGGGGGTTTATTAATAAGATTTAACTTAAAAGCTCTTAGGGTTTTGTAGTTTGGTTGCTAAAGAAAAATAGAAAAATGCTAGTTCTTGGTTTCTCAGCTTTTTAAGTGCTTATTTCTTAGCTTTTTGTGAGTACACATCGAGAAAAGTGCCACATGCGATTATTGGTTCCATTTTGATAAGCTTGTACTGAGCTTATTAGTTGTCCAAATCTTGTGTTCTCTGGTTCTTTGGAAAGCCAACCTGGTCCTTTTGGATTGTCAAGCTTAAGATTTCATTTTGGAGCTTGTTTACTAGGGCTGCAACAAGCCTCTAGTTTGTCCCATTTCTGTCTTCATCATAAGTGCTTATCTGCTTAATTCTAGCTTATCAGTGTGCTCCCTTGTATGTTCTAGCTTCATTTCTGTTCATTAAGCTTGTTTGCATATACTTTGAGCTTTGGTTTCAGTTGTAAGCTTGTTTGAGCTTATTTCCACCAAATAAGCTCATTTAAGCCACTGTTGAGATTTTAAGCTATCAAAACAGCTTATTTGTGTTTTATAAATTTTTGTCTTTATTAAAGTTTCATTATATCGGTATTAAAGTAGTTCTCAAAAGAAAATCCGAAAAAGTCTAATTAAAAATAGTGATAGCATTTATTTAATAGTTTTAGCTTTTTGATTTTTCTTTTATCTTATTAATAAGCAAATCTTGTTTTCTATTTTCTTAGTTTTCTGTCATCATATAGGATTTTTAGAAAAAGTTTCATATTTTTCCTTTTCAGTTTAGTATTTATTATAATTATAAATAGTTAATAAATAGTAATTAATTAGTAATAAATAATTAAAAAGCATAAAAAATATCTTTTCTGTTTTAAAATTAGTTTTATCATATTTTAGATTTTCAAAGTTAAAATTTATTTTTCCAAGTTTATTTTATATTTTCTAGTAATTAAGTGTATTTTAAATAGTTATTAATTAGTAATAATTAAATAAAAGTGTGAAAATATATTTTTAATTTTAAAATTAGTTTTATAGTATTTTAGATTTTTCAGAATCATAAGTTTATTTTTCTAGCCTTATTTCTGTTTTCTTTTATTTTAGAGTATTTATTAAATAGTTAAAATAGTTTTAATTAATAATAATTAATTAAATAGTGTTAAAAATAGTTTTCTTTTCTAATAATTTTCTTTTATTCTTAGGATTCCAAAATGTTATTTTCATATTTTTAGGCCTTTTATTTCTTAGATTCACTTTTTATTTTGTGCGTAGTAGTTTTAAAACTTACGTTTACGTTTCTTTGATCGATTGTTGTGCTTTCCAAATCATACTCCATTCCACTCCAATCAATCGGTAGTGTAATATTTCTAATCATAACCTTCTGGATCGCTATCCTTAGTGATCACTCCATTATCTGAATCGTTTTACACACCATTGAGTCTCCTTGGGACTAAACGACCCGGGAATTCATTGTATTCTCTGATCTTCATTGTATTTGTGTTTAAGCAGTTTTAAGTCTATTAGACTTGACGGTTTAGCCCAGATCAAATTTTGGCGCCGCCGCCGGGGAGGCTTTAGCGTGTGTTTAGCCATTTTCAGACCCATTGTTGCACATATACCACCATTTGTAAAAAGTTTTTGTAAAGTTATAAAAATTTCAAAAAAGTTCATTAGCACTTTTCCTAAAGTGTTAAAACACCAAAAAAATATAAAACAACAAAACAATCGGAACGTTTTCTATTTTGTATTCTCTTTTAAGGTGATTCTTGAAGAGATACGATTTGGTTAAGCAGGACGATAACAAAAATATTGTCCAAAAGTTTTAAACCCATCTCGCACAAATCTTACCTACGTCTTTTCGGTGGTACTTAAAATATACATAAAATCAACCACACCGCAAATCAAGGCGATTGCACTACCTAGCTGGGGTGCGACCATTAATAAGTTCCCGAACATCGATTTAAAACTTGCCTTTGTGTCACTTGTGATTTGGTGTACCTTTTTCAAAAAGCCATTTCATTTGTGATTATTGGTTAAGTTCACTTGTGTTTTGCCTCATTTGTTTTGAAAATTGATTTTTATACATAGTGCATGCGCACTCGTTCTTCGATTCTACAAGTCCACTTTCGAACTTGGAAAGATTCCTCGTGAGCGTGAGGACGTTCGGCTCCTTCACCGTGGTGAGGCGTCTACCACCACCACCTCATGTCGAAATGGCGGAAGACAAACCCATGAATGAGCTTCTCCAAGCACCCATCGAGGGTTACGGAGATGCCATTGTTGTTCCGACCATCGTGGTGACACTTTCAAGCTCAAAACGGGTTGCTCAATCTAGTAACCCAAAGCCAATTCTATGGTTTTGGCGGGATGATCCTCATGCACACATTCGATGGTTTAACAAGATAGCATCTACCATCAAGTACAAGAATGTCCCACACGGCTATCAAGCTTCTTACGTTCCCATTTTCTCTAGAGGACAAGCCGGAATTGGCTTGAGAAACAACCCCTCGTTCTATAGAGACATGGGAAGATCTTGTCACCAAGTTAGTTAACGAGTTCTATCCTCCATCCCGAACTACAAGTCTTAAGAATGAGATAATGAAATTTTCTCGAGATTTGATGAATCGTTCGGGAGGCATGGGATCGTTACAAAGAGTTGCCATGAAGTGTCCGCATCATGGTTTTACCGAGTTAATGCAAATGGATACTTTCTACAATGGTCTCAATCGGACTAATCAAGACTCTTTGAATGCCTCCGCGGAGGTAATTTCTTGAGCAAGACCACCAAAGAGGCCTTGCAAATCATTGAGAACAAATCTCAAATCCGTCCTTTCGAGCTAAGACATATCGGTCTAATCTTTGGACCTTCTTCTTCTTCATCCCGGTGAGTACATCTAGCACCGATGCTAAGATTGATAAACTCACGAGACATTGTTCAAGCTTTGGTTCTTGCTAACGAGAAGAAAGTCTCCTTCACTCGACCACCAACACATCTTTGAAGTGAAGAAAGTCGAGAGTTGTGTCACTTGTGGTGGTCCTCATGCTTACTACAATTGTCCGCCACCGATGGTAGTCCTTTTGAAGCCAATGCTCTAGCCGGTAGTTCACAACAAGGAGGTAATCAATACCGTCCTCAAAATGAACCACACTACCGTGCTAACACTAATCGAGCACCACCGGTTTTAACCAAAATCACAACATGCAAAACCGAATCAAAACCAACCAAGAATGAACCAAGGTTATCAAAACCAAGGTAATTTCTATCCTGGACCCAATCAAGGTTTCCAACATCAAGGAAACCCTCATCAAAACAATTTCAATCGGGGAATCAATTTCATGGGAATATGAATCCTAATCAAGGAATTTTGGCTATAATCAAAACATACGACCTCAAATTGTCCCTCCAGCTCCTCCGTCATTACTCCTCCGGTACCATCATCGATGAGTTATTGAAGCGATTGATGAAATCCCAAGATGAAATGAGCAGGTTGTTGGTCCGTCGATTGTCGATCGAAGAAGTCTTTAAATGATCGACCCTCGGGCTCGGTACTTTACCGAGCAACACGATCGCTAACCCGAGGGGCGATGCCAAGGCGATCACAACCAGTGGTGTTTCATACACTGGACTCTTGTTCTTACTACCTCTTCTTCTTCTCTCCCTAAGGTAGTGGACGGTGAACCTCCAAAACACAATGGACCTCGACTCCAATGCCCCTCCACCGGTGCCAATGAGTCAAGTTACCAAGGAAACAACGGACAAAGTGCATTATTCAAGCCCACGGCACAAAGACACGTCCTACCTTGGTAGTCCAACCTCAAGTTGTCCGAAACCCCGTCTAATCCGGGAGTTGTTTTGAACCTCCTATAGCTCTATTGAGAAACAAAATCCAAATCTTCTATTCCTTACCCATCACGTTTGAATGAGCAAAGCTCATGAAAGCTAGTCATCAAATGGATAAATTTTCCAAATTTTCCAAGAGTTACACTTTGACATAAGCTTTGCGGATGCTATCATCTTGATGCCCAAGTTTGCATCGACTCTCAAACACATGTTAAGCAATAAGGAAAAGTTTGTTTGAAATGGCTAAGACTCCTCTTAACGAGAACTCGCTTTCGTGATTATTACGAAGAAGCTTCGAGAAAAGCTTGGAGATCCCGGAAATTTCTCTTACCTTGTGTATTCCGGGAATGGTTGAATGCTTTGCCCTAGCGAGATCTTGGTGCAAGCATTAATCTTATGCCATATTCGGTGTGGAAGAAACTCTCTTCGGAACTTACTCCTACATGCATAACTCTCGAGCTTGCGATCGTTCCATATCCGTCCTCTTGGCATTCTTGAGGGCGTATTTGTAAAGTAGGAAAGTTCCATTTTCGGTGACTTCGTGGTTGTTGATTTTGATGCGATCATCGGGTTCCTCTCATTGTTGGTCGAGGATTCGAGAACGGGCGTGCTCTCATAGATGTATTTGAGCAAGAAATCACATTGCGTGTTGGTAATGAAGTCACACCTTCAACCTTGACCAAACTTGAGGTACTCCGCAAACTATGATTACGAATCGGTTAACCGAATAGATATCATTGATGTTGCTTCGACAGTACTCTCAAGAAGTTCTTGGTTATTCTCATAATTCGTGAGTGGGGATTCCACCACATCTTCTTAGCCTATCATCGCCAATTCTACCCCTTCTCTTACCCCATTTGAGGAAAGTGACTTCATCTTAGAAGAGATTGAAGCCTACTTATCCGATGATTACATTCCATGGGAAATTGATCACGCTCCAATTGACATTGAGGGGACACACTTCTCATTGAGAAGTTGCTTAATGATGATCCATCATCAACCCTCACTCTAGTGATTCAATTCGATGAGATTAATCAAAATGAGATTAATGCGGAGGAGATATTCTTCTTGAGAAATTGTTAAATCATGACATTTCTCCTCCTCTCCTCCCATCAAACTTCATAACGAGGAAGTCAATTCGGTTGAGAAAATCGAAGAATTTCACGAGGTTGAGCTTAAGGACTTACCTCCCATCTCGAGTATGCATTTCTTGAGGGTGATGATAAATTACCCGTCATTATTGCTCGAGATTTGAGTAAAGATGAAAAAGCGCTCTCATTAAAATCTTGAAGTCACACAAGCAAGCAATTGCTTGGAAACTCTCCGACATCAAAGGTATCAACCACGAGTTACGTACTCATAAAATCTTGATGGAGGATGACTTTAAACCAATGTTCAACATCGAGACAGTGAATCCAAAAATCCATGATGTTATCAAACAAGAGGTTATCAAACTTCTTGATGCGGATTGATTTACCCGATCTCGATTGTATTCGGTCCTTGGGTCACCCAATTCATTGTGTTCGAAAAGGGTGGCATTCTTGTTATCACAAATGAAGATAACGAGTTAATTCCAACTCGATTGGTGACGGGATGGCGTGTTTGCATCGACTATCGTAAGTTGAATGACGCCACTCGTAAAGACCATTTTCCTCTACCCTTCATGGACGGATGCTTGAGAGATTAGCGGGGAATGAGTACTATTGCTTCCTTGATGGTTTCTCGGGTTACTTCGATCCTATTGATCCACGGGATCAAGAGAAGACCACATTCACTTGCCTATACGGGACTTTTGCCTACAAGCGTATGCCTTTTGGCTTATGTAATGCTCACGCACGTTCCAACGATGTATGATGACCATATTCCACGACATGATCGGGGAAACAATGGAAGTGTTTATGGATGACTTCTCGGTTATTGGGGATTCGTTTCAATCATGTCTCTCCCATTTAGATAAAATGCTTCAAAGGTGTGAAGACACCAATCTTTGTCTAAATTGGGAGAAAAGTCACTTTATGGTCAAAGAAGGCATAGTCCTTGGCCATAAGATTTCAAAGAACGGGATTGAGGTAGATAGAGCAAAAGTCGATGTTATTGCTAAATTACCTCATCCTACTACCGTCAAAGGTATTAGGAGTTTTTTAGGTCATGCCGGTTTCTATCGTAGATTCATTCAAGATTTTCCAAAATCGCCTGACCTATGACCCATCTTCTTGAAAAGGATGCTCCTTTTATCTTCTCACCCGAGTGCATCATAGCTTTTGAAACATTGAAGAAAAAGCTTCTGAAGCACCATTCTCGTTGCTCGGATGGGACTTGCCTTTTGATCTCATGTGCGATGCAAGTGATTTTGCTATCGGTGCGGTCCTAGGGCAGCGAAGAAACAAGCATTTTCACCTATTCACTACATAAGCAAAACTATGATGAAGCTCAAACTCATTACACCACCACGGAAAAGAGCTATTAGCCGTGGTGTATGCTTTTGAGAAGTTTCGGCCGTATCTTATCTTGACCAAATGCGTAGTGTATACGGATCACTCGGCTCTTAAATATCTCTTTGCAAAACAAGATGCAAAGCCGAGATTGCTTGTTGGATTCTCCTCCTCCGTGAATTTGATATCATTATACGTGATAAAAAGGAGGCGAGAATCTAGCTGCGATCATCTGTCTGATTAGAAAACCCTCACCAAGATGTCTTCGAGAAAAAGGAAATAAATGAAACATTTCCTCTCGAGACACTCAATGCGGTTTCTTTTCGTGGAAATTCTACAACCCCATGGTTTCTTGACTTTGCAAATTACCATGCGGGTAACTTCATTAATGAAAGGGATGTCGACCCAATGAAGAACAAATTCTTCAAAGATGTTAAACATTATTTCGGGACGACCCTTTCTTGTTCAAAATCTGTGCGGATCAAATCATCCGACGGTGTGTTTATGGTCGGGAAGCTATTGACATTCTCACGACTTGCCATCTTTGGACCCACCGGGGCCATCATAGTCCAAACTACACCGCCAAAAGGTGTTTGATTCGGGTTTTATTGGCCCACAATCTATAAGGATGCCCACGATTATGTCAAAACACGTGGCGCTTGTCAACGTCATGGAAATATATCTCAAAGGAATGAAATGCCGCAAAATGCCATTCAAGTTTGTGAGATATTTGACATATGGGGTATTGATTTTATGGGGCCATTTCCATCGTCTCGTGGTAACAAGTACATACTCGTGGTATTGACTATTTGTCAAAATGGGTTGAAGCAAAAGCCTTACCCACCAATGATGCCCGAGTTGTTGTGAAATTTTGAAATCTCTGTTTGCGGGTTTGGAACTCGAGGCGATAATCGGTGATCGTGGTACACATTTTGTAATGACCAATTTGAAAGAGTCATGCAAAAGTATGGTGTTACCCATCGTCTCTCTCGCATACCACCCCAAACAAGTGGGCGGTGGAAGTTTCAAACCGTGGTCTTAAAAGGATTCTTGAAAGGACGAGAGGCGAAAATCGTGCATCCCGGTCGGATAAACTTGATGGCGCACTGGGCCTTCCGTGCGACTTACAAAACACCCATCGGGTGTACTCCATACAAGCTAGTGTGCGGAAGGCATGTCATCTTCCGATTGAGTTAGAGCACAAGGCTTCTTGGGCCTTAAAACATGCGAACTTCGATATCTGAGACGGTAGGTGATCACGAGAAAAGTTCAAATGAATGAACTAAATGAACTTCGTAATCAAGCTTACGAGAACTCTTTGATCTACAAGCAAAGACAAAGAAGATTCATGACTCCAAGATCAAGAACCGCGTTTTCAACGTTGGTGATCGAGTCCTTCTTTTCAATTCAGTTGAAGATTTTCTCGGAAAGCTCAAGTCCCCGGTGCGGTCCATTCACTATTGCTAAGGTTTATCCTTATGGTACGGTTGAGTTATCTCAACCCGATGGTCCTAATTTTAAAGTGAATGGTCATCGAGTTAAGCATTACTTTGGAAGGACATTCCCCACATGGTTGTCCGGTTTACAAACATTCCCATGAACCAATGAATGCGGGGATCGAGTCAAGCTAATGACTCGGTAATCAAAAACTTTAGCACGCACCATATGGGTTTTCACCCATATTTACGTCTTCTTACCCCTTTCTACCACCCTAGTGTGGGGAGTTTCCCATGTTGTATATTCTCATTCTTTCTAAAAAAAAAAAAAAAAAAAAAAAAAAACAAAAAAAAAAAATCTTCTAAATAAATGGCCGTAATATTTCCTTTCACGTTCTTTGTTTCGGCATAACCGCGGTACTTTGAATATTGAGGGCAATATTCATTTCTAAGTGTGGGGAATTCTCACGAATTTCATATATTATCTACCAAATTCCCGTTTTGGCCAAAAAAAAAAAAAAAATTTTTTTTTTTTGAGTAAGTGTTCTACACTTACTCATTTGGTTATCGATCCGCCATGTTTGATAAACTAAAGGATTGGCTAATCCAGAGCAAAAGGCTCTTGGTAAAGATTTCTCAAATCCGTTTATGGCTTGCAATTTGCCTAAAATTGTATGGTTCTCAACTCACCATATCCTAAAAAGTGAAGAGTTGGCTAGCCCGCAAGGTTATGGCTTGTGGTAAAGCGATGGAAAATCCATAATTGGTATTCACTCACCAAAGATAATTCGATAATTTATCTAAGAGTTGGCTAGCCCGTAAGGTGCGGCTTCGGTAAAGACACATCAAATCCGTTATATGGTTTATGATTTGCCAATAAATCATTTGGTTATCGTTGTACCAAGGTTCTTACTTGAATCAAAACAATTGGCTACTCCGAGTGATGGCTTTTGGTAAAGAGATAAAATCCATCAAGTTTTCTCAAATCATTGCTAGGGACTAGCAATATCCCGATGTGGGGATTGATGAGTGTCTAAATACTCATCATTTTGTATAATCTAAACGCAAAATCATCGAAAACACTCGAAACACATCAAAATGATCAAAATATCACAAATCGGTGTTTTATGTGTTTTAAATGCAAAAATATCAAAATCGGATGAAAAATGTATCAAGTTTGCAAAATTGGCGCTTTAGTCCCCAAGTTTTAAAAGTTGTCAAATTTAGTCCACGAATTCAAAAATGTGGAATTTATCATTCAAGGTCCCTGAAATCTTTTAAGTTGTTAAAATGATCCTTGAATGATTCTTTGGTCAATTGGCAAGAAAGGTCCTCAAACTTTGGAAAATTTGCAAAATTAGTCCTTGGACCTTTAAAAATGAATTTTATGCAAAAGTGGTCCATGTACTATTCATTTATGTCATGTTTGGTCCTTGTGAGAAGTTTGGAAAAGTTCACTTTCAGTCCTTGAAGTTTGGTCGAATTACACCTTATAACTATCTAAGCCCAAATCCAACACAAGCCCAAACCCATTGACCCCCTTGACCCTTTGCCCTTGAGCCCCAGGTCAAATTGCAAAAAGAACCCCAGCCAACCCTTTTGACCTCCCCCGTTATTAAACCACGGTCAACGCAAGTCAAACCCAGGCAAAAACGCGCCCAAATACCAGTGTTACTGTAGCACTGTCTCTCCCAAGCCAGATAACCAATACCAGCCATGGTTTTGCCATTTTTTCTTCAACCCCTCCCATACTATGTTCCCACCTCCTCCACTAACAACAAAAACTTTAATTGACTCAACCAAATCCTAATTAAAGCTCAAACCTGCTTTGAAGATATTTGGCGCCAAAATAACATGTGGACGGTTCTGATGAATTTGAGTGATCCAAGGGCTCAAGTGTGGTGGGATAGATTCAGAGTACATCAAGGAGTGCTTAAAGTCTATAAAGAGAGAGAGAGATGCATTGTAAAAAGTTATCTAGTGTAATTTTAAGTTTTCTTAAGTCGTTTTTTTTAATCCAAGTCTTATATTGTATGTTTTCAATTCCAAGTGTTTTGTTTAAGCTTATTAAGTGTATTTGAATCTTTATCGCTTATCAATTGCAATTTTCAAGTTCATTTCAGGTTTGTTCAAATTTTCAAGTACTCAAGTTCTCACCAATATTTGAATGTTGTTAAGCAAGTGTTAGTATGGACTCTTAAGCTCATGTAGCTCCCATATAGCTTATACAAGCTATTAGAAACCTTTAAAAATGCATTCGGTATAAAAAGTAAAATACAAAAAAATACCAAAAAATGTTGAAAAAATAAAAATCCATGGTGAAGAAGATCAAGAAGTCGGGCGGGGTTTATCTTGGATGGCCTTGGTATAGTGCTTCTTGGGAAGCTATAGGAATTGGTTTCGGATCCTAGTTCTCGGTTTGTGCCTTAGAAACTACTTGTAAGCTTTTACTCATTTCTTGCAATTCACTTGTTTAAGTGTTCTTAAGTTTGAATATCTCGTTTGTATGTTAATTAGTCATAGTTAAGTTAGTTTAAGCCATAAAATCGGTAGGGTGTTCATTTAAATTTGTGTTTTGAGAAAGTCTCATTTGGACAAAGGAAATCAGCATAACCATAAGTCTTGTGTTTTATGATGTTATTTGTTGGATCATGTCTACTTAATCTCATATATTGATATTGTAAGGTCCGAAATCAAGTCTATGGTCTAAAATTGTGAGTTGCCTTATAAAACTTCAAAACAGACATCTCAAGGGTGTTTGGTTTTGTGTTTAAAAGGTCTCGGTCATTGGACTTCTTTGGAAATCTGTTTCACTTGGTCATAATATCTCAAAGAAGTCATAAAATCAAGTCCTTGTTAGCAAAAAGTCAAAATTTCAAGTAATCATGTCTAGGTGCTTCTTGTTGGATTTTAGGATATAAAATCTTGATTTTGTGTTTAAAAGTTGTTGGTCTTGCTCAATTCGGTCTTAACATACTTTATAACATCATATTCGAGTGCTTAGAATCAATTCAAAATCCATCTTAGTCAACATTTTGGTTTTTATCAAAAGTCAAATCTCATAAGGTCATTTTGAATAAACTTTGGAATTTCACTTTGGGGTTTATTAATAAGATTTAACTTAAAAGCTCTTATGGTTTTGTAGTTTGGTTGCTAAAGAAAATAGAAAATGCTAGTTCTTGGTTTCTCGACTTTTTAAGTGCTTATTTCTTAGATTTTTATGAGTACATTCGAGATAAGTGCCACATGCACGCGAGTTATTGGTTCCATTTGATAAGCTTGTCTTGAGCTTATTAGTTGTCCAAATCTTGTGTTCTCTGGTTCTTTGGAAAGCCAACTGGTCCTTTTGGATTGTCAAGCTTAAGATTTCACTTTGGAGCTTGTTTACTAGAAATTGCAACAAGCCTCTAGTAAGTCCCATTTCTGTCTTCATCATAAGTGCTTATCTCGCTTAATTCTAGCTTATCGGTGTGCTCCTTGTATGTTCTAGCTTCATTTCATTCATTAAGCTTGTTTGCATATACTTTGAGCTTTGGTTTCAGAGTTGTAAGCTTGTTTGAGCTTATTTCCACCAAATAAGCTCATTTAAGCCATTATTGAGATTTTAAGCTATCAAAACAACTTATTTGTGTTTTATAAATTTTTGTCTTTATTAAAGTTTCATTATATCAGTATTAAAGTAGTTCTCAAAAGAAAATCCGAAAAAGTCTAATTAAAAATAGTGATAGCATTTATTTAATAGTTTTAGCTTTTGATTTTTCTTTTATCTTATTAATAAGCAAATCTTGTTTTCTATTTTCTTTGTTTTCTGTCATCATATAGGATTTTTAGAAAAAGTTTCATATTTTTCCTTTTCTGTTTAGTATTTATTATAATTATAAATAGTTAATAAATAGTAATTAATTAGTAATAAATAATTAAAAGCATAAAAATATCTTTTCTGTTTTAAAATTAGTTTTATCATATTTTAGATTTTCAAAGTTAAAATTTTATTTTTCCAAGTTTATTTTATATTTTCTAGTAATTAAGTGTATTTTAAATAGTTATTAATTAGTAATAATTAAATAAAAGTGTGAAAAATATATTTTAATTTTAAAATTAGTTTTATAGTATTTTAGATTTTTCAGAATCATAAGTTTATTTTTCTAGCCTTATTTCCTATTTTCTTTTATTTTAGAGCATTTATTAAATAGTTAAAATAGTTTTTAATTAATAATAATTAATTAAATAGTGTTAAAAATAATTTTCTTTTTCTAATAATTTTCTTTTATTCTTAGGATTCCAAAATGTTATTTTCATATTTTAGGCCTTTTATTTCTTAGATTCACTTTTTATTTTGTGCGTATCGTAGTTTTAAAACTTACGTTTACGTTTCTTTAATCGATTGTTGTGCTTTCCAAATCAGACTCCATTCCACTCCAATCAATCAAGAGTGTAATATTTCTAATCATAACCTTCTGGATCGCTATCCTTAGTGATCACCCATTATCTGAATCAGTTTATCACACACCATTGAGTCTCCTTGGGACTAAACGACCCGGAATTCATTGTATTCTCGATCTTCATTGTATTTGTGTTTAAGCGGTTTAAGTCTGTTAGACTTGACGGTTTAGCCCGAAATTAATTCGATATTAAAGAAATGGAAAAGGAATTTGATGCAATGATAGTTGAGGTTAATGATTATGAGCAGGAACTCAAATATAATGAAGTTGAAAGGAAGAACTTGCATATCTTAAATGAGAATTTGATTTCGAGTTGTGTTGCTCAAGATGTGTTTTATCTTGTTACTCGCACTCTATTACCGCTTCTCGATTTCATGAATTATCTATTGCATTGAAAGTTTCCATGATCGTGTCATTGAGCTTGAAAACAAAAACTCGAAACTAAATGAGAAAATTGATCGGGATGATCACGATAATTTGGTAAAACATCTTTCTAAACTAGAAGTTGAACATTTTGATTTACAACTAAAATATCAACATCTCAAAGAAAGTGTCAAAACCTCAAATATCAAGACATCCTCGGATGTTCCGAGTTTGATGCGGTTTTCGAGATAAAGAAACGTGACGAACGATTCAAACTCATTGTAACACGATCGAAATTTGAAAGCCCAAATTTCTCAATTAAAGGGTGAAAAGAACAATGTGGTGGCTCCCAAATGCCTCCTCCTTTAGATTCTCGGTGCTCTCAAACTTTTCATCTTCAAAACTTGGTTAATGCTTTACAAAAGGAAAGCGAGAGTTTTCTTGAAGAAAATGAAAAGTTAAGCGACACTTTAAAGAGTTATATGATTCAATTAAAGTCACTCGTGACAAGAACAACGAAAAAATAACGTCTTTACAAAAGAAATTGAGAATCTAAGAGTCGGAAAAAGGAAACCGCCACTTGTCTTTAATGAGAATGTTGCATCAAAGTCATCCTCGATCGCAAATATATCATGATTTATTAAATACATTCCTCCTCATCTTAGGAATAATGAACTTGTGTTTCATAACTATTTTGCTCACCTTAAGGATAGTCTAGAATGTATCCGTGAGATTGTGGAAGAGGATTTCATAAATAAGCCTCTTGATAGAAATTAGGTTTGCTTGCATTCAAGCCAAACGATCTCGGGAGCTGCTAGAATGTTTAATAGCAACATGTCCTAAATCCTTAGGTGCGAAAGGAAAAGTCGTGATGCCTTGTTCTATGCCTAGTGCCAAGCATACAAACCATTCTATGCCCGTTTAAGAAAGTGAACACTAATGTGCCTTCAAGTAGTTCGGATCCACTGCACTTCTAGTTCGGGAATGCAAAAATAGCAAAACCAACTAATGTTCCAATTCCTTCTACGGAGTAAGAAGTGACACCAAAGCAAGCGGGTCAAAGCCTCAAGGCAACACAAAGAATGATAGGACCTTGCATGCTAGGAATGTTTAGTGGAAGAGTAGAAGATCACCTTAGGGAGAATTTGAATAAGGCAATCGTGTTGATTCTAGTGTTAGTTCTAAGCATCTTGTAATTAATGCGATTGCGCTACTTATGGCAAAACACGTAATGATGATTGCGTGGTTTCATTACTAATCTTGAATGTGGTGTGAATGATTTTCTAAGGTTGTTAAATGCCCGTTAAAATTGTTAATGTTAAAATTCAAGCTAAGAAGGCAAAAAGCGAAGGCGAAAGAAAGTTAGAAAACAATGGAAACCCACAGAAGGAAATTTAGTAATATAGGTTATCAATGGATACCTCTTGCCGTAAGATTAATGAGATGTGCCCTAAATTTGCTAAGTCAATCTTGACTAGAAAATGGATGCCTCTTGGTAGAACTATTCCTTAAGAAGTGTACATACTTTGAATATGTCAAATCGGTCACTAGCACCGCATCTATTTACGATGAGTCCATTGCTTCTACTTACGATGTGGGTGTTCCAATAATCATTACTAACCAAATGGAACCCATTCTTGCATGGGGATCCCAATTATCCGCTTATCCAATCTTATGCGTGTTCAACTGCGGATCGTTCAAATCGATTACGTGGTACACGGACTTAGGTCGTTCCAAGCATATATTGGAGACCGGTCACGGCTCATGAACTTCATGAGTAAATTCATTAGAACCGTGAGATTCGAAATGATCATTTTGGTGCTATTATGGGTTATGGAGATTACGTGGTTGGAGATAGTGTGATTTCCGGGTATATTATGTTGAAGGTCTTGGACATAATCTATTTTCTATCGAGACAATTTTGTGACTCAGTTTAGAAGTGGCCTTCAAAAACATACTTGATTTGTTAGAGAACTTGATGGTGTGGAACTTCTCGGAGGAACTCGTGGTTCAAACCTATACACCATCTCTATAGAAGATATGATGAAATCTTCACCCATCTACTTGCATCAAAGGCTTCCAAAACTAAGTCATGGCTATGGCATCGTCGTCTCAATCACTTGAACTTTGGTACCATAAACAATCTTTCCGTAAAGGACTTAGTAAGAGGATTACCCATATTAAAGTATGAAAAGATCATCTTTGTTCGACTTGCAATTGGGAAAAAGCACAAAATATGCCCACAAACCAAAACCCACAAACTCGATAATGGAAGTTCTTCATACCATTCATATGGATGCATGCGGACCAATGAGAGTGCAAACGATAAATGGGAAGAAATACATTCTAGTAATTGTTGATGACTACTCTCGATTTACTTGGGTAAAGTTTTTGAGGACAAATGATGAAACTCCAGATGTCATCATCAAACTTATCAAACAACTTCAGGTTCAACTCAACAATAATGTTAGAATTGTTCGAATAGACAATGGCACAGAGTTTGTTAACAAATACTTAATTCAGTTTTATGAAAGTGTTGGAATCAGTTATCAAAGAAGTGTTCCACAAACTCCTCAACAGAATGGTATAGTTGAAAGACGAAACTGAACTCTTGTGAAAGCTGCAAGAACAATGCTAATTTATTCAAAGGTTCCAATGTTTCTATGGGCTGAAGCCATTGCCACTGCTTGCTACACCCAAAATCGTTCCCTTATTCACACCTCTCATGGAAAAACTCCATATGAACTTGTCCATAAACGAAAACCCGATCTATCCTACCTTCGTGTGTTTGGTGCTTTATGTTACCCAACTAATGACGGTCAAGATTTAGGTAAACTAAAAGCTAAAGCGGACATTGGAGTATTTGTAGGTTATGCACCAAGCAGAAAAGGATGCGAATCTACAACAAGAGAACCCGAAATATCATGGAAACAATTCACGTACGTTCGATGGTGACGGTCAAATGGCTCGGGACAATCCAGTTCTTGACCCGCATTTCAACCGTTATCAAGTAGTCCTATCAGTTCTACTCTTGTTTCTAATCCCTCACCAGCAACTCCTTATGTACCTCCTTCAGAAGATGATTTGAAGAAATTATTTGATCCAATGTTTGATGAACACTATGAGCCAAGTACTAATGGTATGTTAGTTCCATCAACAGAGGATGCCTCTATCCCTATCAATGAAGTTAACCCTTCAATTTCATTGTCATTAAGTCAAGAAGCGCCTGCTGCTGATCACTCTGTCTCATCAATAAATCATCAATCATCGAGTGTACACAATGGAAATGTTGCTGTTGTTACAGATGATGAAAACCCTTTGCTCCTTGGTAAGATGAACCCTTTGAAAACATATTTGCTCTGAGTCATCATCGTAACCATCTTCTTGGAGATATCAACTCGCTACTTGGTTCCTCAACAACAACCACATGAACACCTTAGAAAATGGACACATGATCATCCATTGGACAACATCATTGGAAACCTTTCCCGTCCAAGATCCACACGGAAACAACTTGCAACCGAATGCCTTATGGTGCTTCTTCAACTTCGTACTCTCTAAGATCGAACCAAAAGGCGTGAAAACCGCCATGAATGAAGACAAGCGGTTCAATGCCATGTAAGAAGAAATTCATGAGTTTGATCGACTAGATGTCGGAATTAGTACCGCTCCAGTTATGCAATCATCATTGCTCTAAAGTGGATCTTCAAAGTAAAACTTGATGAGCATGGTGATGTTTTAAAGAACAAGGCTCGATTGGTTGCAAAAGGATATCGTCAAGAGAGGTATTGACTTTGAAGAATCATTTGCACCGTTGCTCGTGTCGAGGCAATCGAATCTTCTTGGCTAATGCCGCAAGTAAGAACATGGTAGTCTATCGGATGGATGTAAATATGGCTTTTCTTAACGGTGATCTTAAAGAAGTCGTATCGTCGACCAACTTGAAGGCTTTATGAATCGAGCATCCTACTCACGCTATCGTTTGAAGAAGGCTCTTTACGGTTTGAAACAAGCTCCAGGGCATGGTATGATCGCTATCAAAGTTTCTTTTATCTCTCAAATTGAGAAAGGAGCGATTGATCCGACATTGTTCACCGAAAGTCGTGCAAACATTTAATTCACGTTCAAATATATGTTGATGATATCATTTTGCCTCGACCGACCCCAATAAATGCGACCGTTTTCAAGTGAAATGGGTTCCAAATTTCAAATGTCAATGATGGGACAAATGTCATTTTCTTGGGATTACAAATTTCACAAAGTCCGGAGGCATTTTATTAATCAATCTAAATATGCAAATGAGATTTTAAAGAAATTTGAATTTGATTCTTGTGACCTGTTGACACTCCCATGATAGAAGCGTACTAAAGCGGATGAGGACCACTCGGGGATCATGGTAGACCAAACGAAATATCGTAGTATGATTGGATCCTCGATGTACCTCACGGCCGATGAACCGGACGATACTGTTCATTGTTTGCATGTGTGCTAGATATCGAGCTAAGCCTACCAAAAGCACCTTGAAGCGGTTAAGCGGGTCTTCGGTATCTCAAGGAACCATCAATATGGGACTTTGGTACCCGAAGGACACCGGTATGTCACTAACGACCTATGCGAGATCTTGATCATGCGGGATGTCAAGATACACGTCAATGCGTCCGGAGGTGCTCGGTTTTTGGGTGATAAGCTTGTGGTGGTCTTCAAAGAAACAAATGAGTACTTCTATTTCCTCTACAAAGGTGAATACATAGCCATGTCATATTGTTGTGCTCAAATCCTATGGATGAGATCCTAATTATCGACTATGGCTTTGAATTCAACATAATTCCTCCATCTTGTGATAATAAAAGTGCTATTTGATCATTCTTTGAACCGTCAAGTTTTCTTACGAGTGATCACTTGTGAATGACCAACCGTAAGGAACTTAAAACACTCACACACAATTGCAATTTAGATCGGGAGAATCGATGGATTCCGGGTCGTTAAGTCCCACCTGAGGATGACGGTGTTTAACACAATCGGATGTCGAATAACCGCTGGGATAGTGATCGATGGGTTTTGAGTTTTTATAAACTACAGGAGATTAAAGGAAATTAAAAGTTAAAATCTATTAAATAAACGCTATCACTATTTGCAAAATGATGTTTTGTTTTAAGTTTTTATAAAACTGAAATTAAAATCTACGTGACGTACAAATAAAAACGTGAAACTTATACAATATAAATCCTAAAAATATGAAAATTATATTTTTACAAACCTAATGATAAAAGAAAATTTATAGAAAAAGAAAATTATTTTTATAACTAATTATCTAATTATTATTAATTAAAAACTATTTTTAACTAATTAATAATAACCTAAATTACAAGAAAATAGGAAATAAAGCTAGAAAAATAAAATTAAGACTTGGAAAATCTAAAATAACAAAAATAATTTTCAAAACTATTTTTATATTTTTCGATTATTTTCTATTTTTTATGAATTTTAAACTATTAAAACTAATTAAATTACTAAAATTACAAAATAAACTATGAAAAATGGAAAATTACTTTTTCACTTTTATATTTATCTAAACCTAAGAAAATTGAAAAATTATTTTTTGAACCTTTTCGACTTATTTTCAATAAAAGCTAATTAAAATTGATTAAAATCTAATTTAAATTGAGAAAATAGCAAATAAAGACCAAAAATTGTGAAAATCTCGGAAAAATCTAAAATGATAATATGAATCTATAAAAATGAGAAAGTAGCACTTATGTGTGAAAATAAAGAGCTATAGTGCAAACCGATACTAGAATAAGCTACCAAAATAAGCAAATAAGCTACTTAACCAACCAAACAAAGGATGAAGTTATAGTCTACTAAAATAAGCTAAAAGCAACTAGTTATATCTACTCCTATCAAGTTATAAGCTCGGATCTATGAATTAAGCTAACCGATCAACTAGGGAAAGCAATGAATGACCCTCTTGTTGGGGATTATGCACCGACTTAACCAATAAGCTAATCGAAAACCAATAGTTCACTCCTATAAACCACCGGCCGACTACAATTGTACCAAAATCCGGACTCTAACCCTTTGATTTGAGACTAATGCAACAATCGCAATATTGCACGATTCACACTCGATTATCTTCGAATGTGAGCAGGCGAATAGTGCTAGTTTGATAAAGTGATTAGAAGCTCAAATGACACGAGCAGTTTTGACAAAAGTGATTTCTAAAACTAGATCAAGTGAAATTTTAACTCCCAAAGTTTGAACTCTGAAACTCAATCATGAATCATAAATTTGATTCACAAGTTTGGTGAAAATCACAATTGTGATTTTGACTATGAAGAACAACTATGAAAGTTTGACCAAACTCGATTTGATCCACTATAATGAACCGATTATGATGATATAAGACTAATTATGATTACCAAAAGCTAGATCTACTAATTTCAAACCAATTTGCAACTAATTATACCTCTTGATTTTAACAAGATGGCAGATTATAGATCAAGTATAAGATGAATTTGACTTTTGTGATGTTGCGACCAACCTAAGATTGAAATGAGTTCAAATACACTTAACAAACATGACCCAATAGCAAGTCATCATCGAATGCATCATTATGATAGTTATCACGGTTAATCCAAACACACCCTTAATACACGTATTAGCAAATTTAATTGAGCTAACTATTAATCCAACATGAGATTATGATCAAAATAGCTTTAACTAATCTAAGTTGCTTTTGAGCAGAACTCAACTACTTGTGACTACAAAACTAATTAAACCATGAAACTAGAGATTGACTTACAACTTGTCCAAGCCACTATGGCTAGCAACTATGAAACGAGACCACTAACCTATCAAATCCAACCCAATAAGCTATAATTCAACCCATTTCCATATCTGTTTTAATTCTTACCCTTCGCATCGGTTTGCTCCTTTTGACTTTTATTGACCAAGTTTCAATTTTGATTAAAACTCAAACACAAGCTTATGAAAAGCTATTATAAGCTAACATAACCTTGTTTTAACTTAGAAGGAAGTCGATTGAAGCTTGAAATTCGATGTTTGAAATTTAAAAATCCAACAGTTAATATGAAAATTGAAAACATGCACTTAAACAGAATTGAGAATTGATAGAGTTACAATACACTTTAAACCTTAGTTTTATACAAATTAAACTGGAAAATACACTTAAGAACCATTTAAAACATTATAAGATTAAAAGCGACATACACTTTTTAAAATAAAACTAACGCCTTTTCTCTTTGATTCTCTGCCTCTTTTAAGCTTCAAAATTGCTCCACGTGGCCTTCGATAGATTCCGCCTCTTACGAGAGCCAATGGGAGAGTTTTGAGTGAGATAACCATTTTAATCATTTTGGCGGAAGAGACATTTTGACTTGTGGGTTACGAAAACTAGCACTAGGGGGTGGCATTAATTGTGGGGGTTGAGTGGGAGGTGATGATGATGGGGTGGAAAAGGTGATGGGATGGGCGGTGGAGTTGCAGGGATGGTTGGAGAAGATAGCGGAGGTGGCGCCTTTTACATTTATTTGACTTTCTTTGACCAAGGTTCAAAATGAAAGGGGTCAAGGGCTAAAGCAGGGGGTCCAAATGGTGTAAAGTGGCGGTCAAATGCATTTTGACAAGGCTTGGATAAGTATTTAACAAAAGGACTAAACTTGCAATTACGAAAACTTGAAGGACCAAGCACGCCATTTTCCAAAGTTACCATAAGGACTGAATTTGACAAACTTTAATAGTACAAGGACTAGTTTTGACATTTTGATTTTACAAGGACTATTTTGCCAAATTCAAAGTTCGAGGGACCTAAGTTGTAAATTTGTAATTTTAAGTTTCAAGGACCAATTTTGACAACTTAGGAATCCTAGGGACTCAAAATGATATTTTCTTTATTTGGATTTACCAGGACCTGTTTTTGACAACTTTTGAAACTTGGGGACTAAAGCGCCAATTATGCAAACTTGATCGTTTTTTACCAGTTTTGATATTTTGCATTTAAAACACATAAAACACTTATTTGTGATATTTTATCATTTGATGCATTTCGAGTGTTTTCGGATGTTTTGCGATCTAATTTGTACAAAATGATGAGTATTTACACACTCATCAATCCCCACACTAAGATATTGCTAGTCCTAGCAATGTTTTGAGAAAAATTAATGGATTTTAATCTCTTTACCAAAAGCCATTACTCGGAGTAGCCAAATGTTTTAGTTCAAGTAAGAACCTTGGTACAGATAACGAATGATTTTGAGCAAATCATCGACTTCAACGGATTTGATTTGTCTTTACGAAGCCGTTTGCTTCGGACTAGCCAACTCTTAGATAAAATATCTTTGGTGAGTGATTACCAATTATGGTTTTCAAGCGCCTTTACCACAAGCCATAAACTTGCGGGCTAGCCAACTCTTCACTTTTAGGATATGGTGGTGAATACCATACAATTTGGGCAAATTGCAAGCCGTCAACGGTTTGAGATATCTTTACCAAGAGCCGTTTGCTCTGGATTAGCCAATCCTTTTATTTATTAGACAAGGCGATCGATAACCATAAGATGAGTAAGTGTAAAACACTTACTCAAAAAAAATTTTGGCCAAAAATGGGGAATTAGGCGGTATAATTACATGATAAAATTCAGAGAATTCCCCACACTTAGAAATGAATATTGCCCTCAATATTCAAAGTACCCAGTTATGCGAAACATAGAACGTAAAGGAAATACTAAGGCCATTATTCCGCAAGGATTTTTTTTTTTTTTTTTTTTTTTTTTTTTTTAAGAAACTTATATACACACATGTGGGCAACTCCCCACACTAGGGTGGTACACACGGTGAAAACCCATGTAACATGCTCTTTTTTTGATACCCGAGTCGCTAGCTTGACTCGATCCCGCATTCATTGGTTCATGGGGAAAGTTTGAAGATCCCGGACAATCGCGGGAGGAATGTCCTCTCAAAGTAATGCTTCACTCGATGACCATTCACTTTAAAATTTGGACCATCGGGTTGAGATAACTCAATGGTGCCATAAGGATAAACCTTAGTGATAGTGAATGGACCGGACCAACGGGTTTAAGCTTTCAGAAAATCTTCAATCTTGAGTTGAAAAGAAGGACTCGATCACCAACGTTGAAAACGCGGTTTTGATCTTTGAGTCATGAATCTTCTTTGTCTTTTCTTTATAGATCAAAGAGTTCTCGTAAGCTTGATCACGGGTTCATTTAATTCATTCATTTGAACTTTCGGTGATCACCGCCCGATCTGAATATCGAAGTTGGCATGCTTCAAGGCCGGTATGCCTTGTGCTCTAGCTCAACCGTAGATGACACGCCTTCCCGTACACAAGCTTGTATGGAGTACACCCGATGGGTGTTTTATATGTCGTCGGAAGGCCAGTCGTCATCTAGCTTATCCGACCAAGAGGCACGGTTTTCACCAACCGTCCTCTCCGAATTCTTTAATCCCGGTTGGAAACTTCCACTTGCCCACTTGTTTGGGGTGACGCGCGATGAGAGCGGTGAGTTACACCATACTTCGCATGACTCTTTCAAACCGGTCATTACAATGCGTACCACGATCACCGATTATGGCTCGTGGAGTTCCAAACCTAGCAAAGAGAGATTTCAAGAATTTCACAACAACTCGGGCATCATTGGTATGCAAAGCCTTAGCTTCACCCATTTTGACAGATAGTCAACGCCACGAGTATGTACTTATTTCCGAGAAGAAGGAAATGGCCCCATAAAGTCAATGCCCGGATGTCAAAATCTCACACTTGAATGGCGTTTGTGGCATTTCATTCCTTTGTGAGATATTCCGTGGCGTTGACAAGCGTCGCGGGCTTCAACAATTCATGGGCATCTTTGTAGATTGTGGGCCAATAGAATCTGAATCAAACACCTTCTTGGCGGTGTAGTTGGGGCTATGATGTCCCCAAGAGGGTCCAAAGATGGCAAGCTTTGAGAATGTCAATAGCTTCCCGACCATACACATCGCCTGATGACTTGATCCGCGCAAATTTTAAACAAGTAGGGTCGTCCCGAGTAATGTTTAACATCTTTGAAGAATTTGTTCTTCCGTTGGGACGACATCCCTTTCATTATGAAGTTTCCATGGTAATTTGCAAAGTCAAGAAACCATGGGGTAGAAGAGTTTCCACGAAAAGAAACCGCGTTGAGTGTTTCGAGAGGAAATGTTTCATTTATTTCCTTTTCTCGAAAACATCTTGGTGAGGGTTCTCTAATCGGGATAGATGATCGTGACTAGGTTCTCAACTCCTTTTTATCACGTATAATGATATCAAATTCACGGAGGAGGAGAACCCAACGAGCAATCTCGACTTTGCATCTTGTTTTGCAAAGAGATATTTAAGAGCCGAGTGATCCGTATACACTACGCATTTGGTCAAGATGAGGTATGGCCGAAATTTCTCAAACGATACACCACGCCTAATAGTTCTTTTACGTAGTGGTGTAATGGGTCCGAGCTTGATCATAGTTTTACTTGCGTAGTGGATAGGCCGAAAATGCTTTGTTTTATGTTGCCCCAAGACGGCACCGATAGCAAAATCACTTGCATCGCACATGAGCTCAAAGGGTAAGTCGGTCGGGGCAACTAGAATGGGTGCTTCCGTAGCTTTTCTTTAGTGTTTCAAAAGCTTCGACGCACTCGAGAGAAGATAAAAGGAGCTTCTTTTTCAAGAAGATGGGTCATAGGCGGCGATTTTAGAAAAATCTCGTATGAATCTCGATAAAACCCGGCATGACCAAGAAAACTCCTAATACCTTTGGCGGTAGTAGGATGAGGTAGTTAGCAATGACATCAACTTTTGCTCTATCTACCTCAATCCCATTCTTGAAATCTTATGGCCAAGGACTATGCCTTCTTTGACCATAAAGTGGCTCTTCTCCCGGTTTAGAGCAGAGATTGGTGTCTTCACACCGCTTAAGCATTTTGTCTAAATGGGAGAGACAAGTCTGAAATGAATCCCGATGACCGAGAAGTCATCCATAAACACCTCCATTGTTTCCCGATCATGTCGTGGAATATGGCCATCATCTGACGTTGGAACGTGCCGGGGCGTTACATAAGCCAAAGGGCATACGTTTGTAGGCAAAAGTTCCGTATGGGCGGTGAATGTGGTCTTCTCTTGATCCCGTGGATCAATGGGGATCTGAAGTAACCCGAGAAACCATCAAGGAAACAATAGTATTCGCTTCGCTAATCTCTCAAGCATCTCGGTCCATGAAGGGTAGAGGAAAATGGTCTTTACGGGTGGCGTCATTCAACTTACGATAGTCAATCTGAACCGCCATCCGTAACCAATCGAGTTGGAATTAACTCATTTTCTTCATTCGTGACAATGATTATGCCACCCTTTTTGGAACACGTGAATCGGGCTATGTAGGATCCTATATTTTATTGTGTTGATGATTCGGGTGGTCTTGGGAGATCAAAATACATGTTTACCATTTTAGAGAGAAACTAGAGAGAGAGGTGTTCTTGCTAGAGGTTTACAAAAGTATGGAAATGTTAGATTGAAGCACCACCCTTCCATGGATGGAAGGGTATTTATAGTTACAAATACTCGACCTCCTATCGGCTGTGGATCGGGGATACGGTGGGTAAAGACACATCCTTCCTCCACGGTGTTGCACTAAACTATTTTACTCTCTTGACTAACTAATAAAACAATAAATAACGTGACTAACAACAAATCTACGAGCTAACTTATGCTAGATAACATTTGGGGTGACCGACTCTTCACTAAGAAATTTTCCAATTCCTAACAATCTCCCCAAGGGAGGTCACCCCATGTTTTACATTTCGAATCCTAGCATTCTATTCTTGACATTGTTCTTGAGCTCGTGACTTGAATTCTTCATTTCCACAATCTTTGTGCTTTTGTAGTGCAACTTCAAAGTCCGCATTGATCCAGTACTTTCGGTGGAGGTCTTTGAACCGATCCACATCTTGATGATCTTCGAGCTTTCTTTGAGATCATCACCGCATAAATCTGGATCACCCTTTATTGTGTTGCCATCATGTGAAGTTGTGACTTTTGGACCGACATGCTCACACTTTTGAATCATGACATCTTTCCATCGAGTAGCGGAAGCCTTCGGTTCATGATATTTGCGGCGTATAGCGAAAACATAGTATAAAATATCGAACCGTGTTATGTAGATATGCACCACCATGATTTCTTCAATTAAGTGTGGTTCTTTGTGAACATGCGGCTTTGGATTGACTCCTCAATTACGATCGGTGCAATCGTCGGGGTGTACACATCTGACGATTAGCAATAAAGCGCGAAAGTGTCTTTGATCACTTTCGTTGAATTGAGGTACACGACCCACGGTTCCCCGTTGGTCGATAAAAGTCTTGCACGTGATCGGTATAATTCGAAGAATCTCCTTGACGGGGTTTCGCAATGTGTTCTAGTTTGTTCTCAAACCGAACGTCTCAAAGTAGACAACACGGAGTGAGTGAACCGGTAATTGAGATTCACCGATTGATGAAAAATTGATTTGAAAACAATCGCGTATTGCTTAGAATAAAGAGTTTTGCAATACTGACGAAGGTTTTATGAGAAAGATCAATTTTCAATAAAACACTTTTGTATTTGAAAATAGTACACAATCGACGTGCTAGCGAAAAGAAGAGATTCGCACATCGAGCGGTTTTTCTAAAAGTATTTTTTAATCAGAGATACTTTTTGAATATGAAATGAATACACATTCGACGTGCTAGAGAAAAGAAGGTTTGCACATCGAACGGTTTTTCCAAAAGTATTCGTCAATTCCAATCCTGGACCAAGGTTGATTCACAAGTGAATCGCCCCATTGTTTCTATCCAGTTGTCACAAGCTTGATCTTATGAAAGATCTCACATGCCACCTACCAAGAGCTTGTTTGATGTTGGCTCTAGAATGCTTTCCATCTTCATCGTGAATATTGTTAAATATCACTCGGATGTTCTGGCAATACCACAAGGATAATGCGTAGGACTCTTAATATATACTTACTTACCACATTGTGTGAAAAAGCAAGTCTTCAAGAATTTAGTGTCCTAACGAGATATTGTGGATGATCTCTTGGCTCTAGACTCAATCGTGCATATTTGGTTCTGTGTCGGAGACTAGGGAGGGTCTCCTTCTTCAATATCAACAATCTCTAAGAGAAAGTCGATAGATAATGTCGGTTCCCGTGAGAATGAAACAAGCCCTTTAAGAGGAACTTGAGTGGCTTGGGAAGTTTAGTCTGATGCATCACTGGGTCCATGATGTCTTGTCTTCAATACCGGTGTTACCTTAGTAACCATCGTTAGCATATGAATTGAACCGGTTTACGCCTAAGGTTGAATTAGTGGAGGGCTATTTCTTTTCACCCTTTATCATTCATTTCTTTTCATTCTTAAACCCCTTCAGTGCTTACGAGACTTCATAACTAGAACCTTGTTGGGTTCATTCGATACTAGCTCGGTCTCGATGCACTCTTCCCATTCCTCACTTTTCTCCTTTTTCATCATACCTAAGGACTCTACACTATCTAGTGGATTGTCCTCGGTAGATCCTCCGACTCTGGCGGATCATGGGAACGAATACCTAACCTAACCATCCTTATAACTCCATGCATAAAGTAAATTGGTGGGTCTTTTGGTATTGTTCTTTCCTTCATGAAACCAATTGAAAATCATTTGGAAAAACAATCAAGGTACTTGTGATACGAGATCAAAGCATTTTGTACCTTAATAGTTTTGATCATTTAGAAAATGCTCCCCTCAACATATGCATATGATATAAAATTGTTTGGCACATGGAGGCAAGAGTTCTTTGAAATAATTTCTTTGAAATAATTTCTTGATCACAATTTAAATGAAAAAGCCATTTGATTTTCTTGGTAAAATTCTCCCCCTCAATATGTGCATAAGATTTTTGAAATCATTTTATCACATAGAGGCAAGAGTTCTTTGAAGCACATCCACAATCACAAAATCCATTAAGTAAACCATTTGAAAACACAATCAAGGTACTTTATGAATCTCTTTTAAAAAACTTTTGTACCTCGATGGTTTTGCTCCCCTCAATATGTGCTTGAGATTGAAAGCGTTTAGCACATATGAGAGCGACTGCACAACCGAATCAAAATGATCAACTTTTATCAAATTTCATTATTAAATCACAAATTCTCCCCCGATCAAAAATATCAAATCCTTTGAGATTTTGGATCCCAAGTGATTTAATTAGGTTTAGAAAACATGGGAGAAAATGTGGCCTTGTTTAAATACTCATCTGGTTTTTGGATAAATCCTCTTCCTCAACATGTGCATTATGTATATTGAAATCGTTTGGCACATGGAGGCAGGAGTGCCTTTAAAGGACTAAAACCAATTCCATTAAAACAGATTTGAGATTTAAATCACGATCTCTACCCCGATCAAAATTTCAAACCTTTTGAGATTTGCGATCCCAATTGATTTAAATCATTTAAAACATTTGGGGAAAGGCGTGGCAAGATTCAATTTTGAAAAATGACGATAAGGACCAATTTAAGACATTAAAGATTGTTAGTGTCGGGTATGATAGTTTTAAGAGATCTTTTAGTAAAATAAAACAATTTCACAATCAAACAAAACGAGAAAAATTTCATTTTGAAAGACCTTGATTCTAAAGAAAAATCATACCATGACATAACATTAAATCTTTAGATCACCACTTATATTGTACAAAGCGGAACTTTGTGAAGAAATATCGTTTGAAAATATTTTATTTTAAATCACTCTCCCCTCAATCCATGACCGTGATCGATAATTGAGTGACTCAAGTTTTGATAAAATGAAGTCCGGTGATTTTCAAAATTTAGTCCAATATATTTTCAAAACAACATTTTTCCATTTTCAAAACAATTTAATTCAATTTACTCAAAATTGTTTAAAATGGTATCCTGCAAAAAGATTAGTTAGGTGGTTGAGAAGCTTACATTGTTCTTGTAGGGCTTTGAAGAAAAACCGAAATGCGCATATGCGGTGAGACTTCTTCTTATGTTGCATTTTGAATGCCAAGCGAGGTCAATTAAGCTCCGTTTCTTCAATCGCTTAGAAAACCATCTGCGATGCGGTGAGACCTCTTCGTTGCATTTATGCCAACTCTCCATAGAAGTCCAATTTAAGCTTCGTTTCTTCATTTGTCGACCCAAGATATAGTTACCCTTTCCTTCGGCATCCAATCATCTTCAATTGTGGGATCCGGATCGGGAACATTCTTATGACCAATATACACGCATCGTTAGTGAACACACATACAAATATATGGTGGTCGACAACACCCAAACGACAATCGACTAATAATAGTCAATCCAACATATCAATCGGATCATGTAAGGTATGGGAATAATGTGTTTCTCAAACTCTAATCATCTAAACCTAACAATCATATCCTAGAAACCTAGTCCTTCAACATAGGCAATTATATTTTTTCAGGTAAGCACGTGGGATAATTAAGAAAGTCCGTTAGATGATATAAATTTGAAAACATTCTCCCCCTCAATCCATGACTCATTTTATGAAAAGTTTTAAAAGCGCTGAAGTCATTTCTTGAGTTTGAAAATTTTATAAAAACTCTGAATCTGATTGTTGTTACAAAGAACTCATTATACCACCATTTTGGAAAACACCAAATATTTTTCGAAGAATTTTAGACGGAAAAACATTTGTGTAGGAGCAATGATCCTTGACATACTTTCCTTGTTTTGTTTTTAGGATAAGTGCACGAAATATTTGAAAATTAGTTCAATAGCACTTTCCTTTCTTTGAAAAGCGGTTGCTATCGAGTAATAGCAAGCCATAGTTTTAAGCTGGTCACAAATCTGAAGTGATCGCAAGCCAATTTAAAGCGCTGAGTTCTGATCTGAAATAACGCAAGCCATAGTTTGAGACATGTTTAGAAAGAAATATTTACACCTCTGTTCGAACTTCATCTATGGTCCCGTGCCACTATTGAATGACATTTCTAAGACCGTAGATGTTATCGATACTGTAAGACATGTCATGAGAAACATATTTTGGAATTTTGAAATTTTCGATTTTTATGGGTTTTGAAGGTTTTATATTTTTCTATTTTCTTTTCTTTGGTTTTATAATTTTGTATTTTGTTTTTCGATAAATATATACAAAGATAGAGTAGATGATATAGTAAAAGAAGATGATGATCTGATCTGAGATAAGGATATCGAAAGCGACCCGTTGTAAAGATAAAGTCATCATCCCTTAAACATTCACCACCAAAGCTTCAGGGCTCTTGAATCGAAGAAAGAAATTGAACCAAGCGAAAGTGAGACTCAGCGACTTCCCCCAAACCGAAAATCCTTAAGATGAGCAGATTCGAAGCTCTATTTCAAGCTTGCTTTAGCCAGTGCACAAGTAAGCACACCATTATCATAAATCCCATTGCTCCAATTAAGAACGATAATCGAGGATCTCCATTGGGTTATATCATCCAATAGAAGAACAACAATGTTTCATCCCACACTAAAATAATCTTCTCAAATTTCCTTTTCCATCAAGTCCAAGCGATCCATTCCAAAGGTGTCAAGAGAACACTTCCCAAGTAGTTGAATTTATGCGATCGACCTCTTAGTATAATGCTCAAGAACTCTCCTAATACACTTCATGAGGGAATGAAGAACACCTTCCCATGTTCACATTTTCTTCCACGATGAAGGTGTATGAAGCTCAAGAATCCAAGTACACACATTCCCAACGAGAGAATAGCGATAACACCTTCCTCATGTTACACATTTATCTCCCGAATATGTCGTACTTGTGTACCTCTTTATCTTCGAAACTTTCTCTAACATCTCTTCCCCACATATATGGAATAAGAACACTAAACGCCTTGATGAGTAAAACCTTGAGTTTCTCTGCGGTCATGACATTTGTTTTCCTAATATCTTCAATCACTTAGAAGAGTTAAGTTCATCAAGTTTACTAGCCATGAGTCAAACCTTGAGTTTCTCTGCGGTAATAACATTTGTCTTCCGGGATATCTTCAATCACTTAGAAGAATTAAGCTCATCAAGATTACTCGTTAGATGCGTGTCTCCTTTCCCTTCTTTGGTTTGATGCTTGAATCGACAACTCATTAACCCTTATACTAGAAATTTGTTGAGAAGAACACTTCGACTATTTATATCAACCCTACGTAGACAATTTGAGTGACCAAAGAAGAAAACCCGCTATACCATACTTGAAATCAAGTCAACTTCCCACATTTGTATCTTAAGCTTGCACCTAATGATGGAAGAGCGATTGTCGAGAATCTATGCTTCAAGCAAATCTCTAAGTACTCACTACTCAAACAAAGTATGAGACATTAACACCTCTTGCGATTATCCACACCGTCATATCGTGTGACATTGAGTAAAACAAAGTAACTCCTAATTGTGATAGTTAACGGGTCTTCAACCATCCACCTCATTGCGGTAACTAGATAAACCAAGTCTTCAACTCAAATTCTTAAGCCGAGCAAGTTATCGAATAAGAACACGCCTTTGTGAAAGTCAACTTCAATCTCAAATAAGTGATAAATGATTAACTCGAAGTAATCAACTTGAGTCAAATGTCCAAAACGAAATAGTCAATAACAACGTGTCGAGGAGTCATTGCTATGAATATGAGCAAGTCTAATTGGGATTGAATCGACTTATAACACACTCCCAATTAGTGCTCTTCCTAAACCGACAATCTGTTTGATAAATGCCCAAATTAAGAAGAAGTCTTTAGATCGTTAAATGCAACTCGTCTTTAGTCTTCTAACATGTAGCGAGAAAATGTAGAAACGAGGCCTGAGACTCGACCTTCTTCAAGATTGTGGGTTGGGAATAGATAGTTAACATCTTCAACCCACACCAAAAAGCATCCCACAAAAAGCATCCCAATTAACACATCTTACAAATCCCTTAACAAGAATCTCTCCCAATCAAACAAGAACGAAAAGATGTTCATCAAGGAAATCAACAATAAGGCCGCAACGAACACACAAGATGGTAGCGCCTAAACTACCAATCACATCAAACAAGACGAGAGATTGTTCGGAATCATCATGTTGATGTATCGTGAAGCATTAACGGAAGCACTTTGTCGATAAACTCATCAATCCGGTGAAGATGTCAACCAACGGCTCATAGAAGAGAAACTCCATGTGAAGATTACCCGATAATAAGAAGCTTGGTTCTTACATGAGTTTCGAGCGTATGACCATTTAAATTCTCAAATATCAATCGGCAATGCAATAATTTCACACTTCTTCTCCCCTCAAGAATTGCATACGGAGTTGCCATTCTTGATTAAATAAGTGAAAGTCATCCGAATGTTCTATTCACACTTCTCTCCCTAAAATCAACACATGATGTCGCCATCTTCATTATAATCGAGCAAGTGGAATGAGAAAACAATCGGTGATAGCCGGTTCACTTGATGGTGAAGCGCATGGAAAAAGTATGAAGCATGTTGATGAGAATGGTCATAGTAAGAAGATTTCTCTTCTTCAGAAGATAAAGCGCACTGACACGTACACCTTTCTTTTCTTTGAAGTATGAGGCTTGAACTGAAGTATTCAAACGTCATAATCTCTCTCTCTTTTCAATCTCTTGGCAAAACTTGTAATCAACCATTATCATTCAGTAGGCTTTATGTCGTGACAGTAGATGGAGATAACCCAATATGATGAATTTGACCCTGAAGTAAACTAACCCGAACTCGTGACTTATACTTGCACATATGTAACAAAGAGCGGTGCTGAGACTTCATCCTCCATTGAATCTCTAAGTACTCTATACTCTTCAACCAACCAACCATCAAGTATAAGGCGTACATCACCTCTTGAAAATCCACAATTGAATGTGACCTTGAGCACTACAAGCGTAACTCCTTAAAGTGATAGTTATTTTGAGATGATAAGAGCCCAATTCCCCAAGTGGTAAAAGAAAAGGTAAAAGTCACTCAACAATAACTAGATTTCCAAGTCTTCATTTTGATAATAAGCTCGAACAAGGATCATGAAGAATCTTCATCCATCCATCCCGATACCTTCGGATACTAAGTACACTCGCCGTGATAATTCACTTCAACCTCAAATAAATAAAAGCTCAATTAACGCCGTTGTCACATCTTCTCGAATCTGCTCAAATCTAGCCTTCTCGACATTTAAGTGAACTATGATAATGGTTTTCATCCGACCATGGTTAAAAGCACATAACCCGTAAAACCATGTAATAACCAAACCGCCATGACGAATATCCAAACACACATCCAATTTATGAAGCACACTCTTTTATCTCTTCTTGAGCGAAACCGTAGCACCAACATCAAAGATCCCGAAATCGCTTTCCTTCCTCCAAGATGGTTCCATCATTACGGGATTTTACTACACTATGGTTTAAACAGAAATAGTTTCTTCGGATTTTACAAAACCAAGAATAAACCGTAAGATAGATCCGAATGCACTTTACTAATACCAGGATGTTTCCATTGTCACGGATTTTACAAGTCTATGATTTAAACCGAGAAATAGGTTCTTCATGATTTTACAAAATCAAGGCAAAACCGTAAACAATGTCGACAGAAGGTGTTATGACAAATTTGGTTTCGGTGAATATCATTTTAGGGGAACATCCAATGGTTCATTATCCAACATCAACAACCATCCAATCAACACTTTGGTAAACACATCATTCACGAATTCAATCGGCAATTGTAGTGACCACATGGAGGAGTAAGCCCGATATACCAAACTTGATCATGAAGTAGAATTCCCCAAATTTGTTACTTAAACTTGTACTCATCCTTGTGAAGAAGAAACGGTGTACCCAATGTACAAATCCTCTTGACGTATCCTCAACTGTGTGAGACACCGAAGTGATAGTTACAAATTGGCTAGAGAAAGAATCACAAAAGTAACTAAATAGTCAAGTCTTTATCACACTCAGAAAAACCCAAACAAGTCATCTTCGTGGAATGGTAGAAAGAAAGAAGGCGAAATAAGTGAGCTACCTGGGAAAACTTCACTTCAAATCCAAATAAGTGATATCGTCTAAACAATCCCGTAGTCATCATTTTCCAATAACAAAATTTTAAGCCGTGAAGTATAACTTGTGAAAATGTATAACACAAAGAATTAAACCTCATAACATAGATACTCATTAACAAAACTCATCATCATCAACCCTTATAGCCCAAAATTCAGATCTCTTAAAATCTCATAAAATCAATACTCAACCATGAGAAGCCCATCATTTCATTATTCTGAGCCCATGTCCGGTACACTGAAGTTTAACTCGTACCAAAATTAGTACCATTCATCACAAGGCTCATAAACTTCATTAAACCCATCCGTTCAGTAAAATAATTCACACACAATCCGTTGCAAATGCCGAAAATAGTTACTCAAATCACATACTCGATCATGAGTCCGGATCCACCTCATCCCTACATGAAATACATTCGGATATCAAGTTGATGTTACTTAACTTTTTCATGTTAGCGTCTAAGTCCAAGAGACCAATAACATTATCACTTAATAACACACATCAATTCATAAGTGAAACACCGGGACCCAATGGAGCTCAAATTAGTAATACTTGTGGGCACAAATCAAATATTATCAAAAGAAATTGGTATTACAATACCAACAGTTCCACGTAAAGGGCCCATAAAACTATTCAGCTCAAATGTCCAATCCAACATTCTTGAAGGCCCGTCCACATGATTAACCATATGACCCAAATTGAGAATCTGCTGAAGTTGATTTCAGCCCAACATTATTAAAATCAGGTGAAACCCTAAAGGATGGGTATTAAACGCAACAACACATACCCATTACCCTAATTCTTCTCATCCGCCTCTCTCACAAAGAAACTTCTCAAGCCCTAATATTCCTCACAACCCTTGCTAATAATCAGTCAGCCCCCATTCTGAAATCAACTCTCATACATAATCGCCTCCTATTTCATCACTTACTTCGGACCTTAGCTCTTTGCCACAGGGTTGGCTTGGACACTTAATTAAAGCCACAGGGATGGCTTCAGCATGTATGCATCGATCTCCAAGATTGAATTGATATTCCTTTCTCCTCTCGGGTAGGTTTTAATTGTATTTATTTTGTTTAATTGCAAATCAAAACCGAAAGAAATATGGATTAACACACGAGTTGTGTTGATTCAATCTTTTTAGATTTCGGATATAGAGTGAAGCTTAGCTTCCAAAAATGAGATCGATGATGAGAACGCTCTCGATTATAGACTTTTATAAGTCTTGATGTGTCATTGATATACTTAAGAGAGTAGAACACGAGATCTCGTGTAGTGTGTTGTTGGAGTCATTGCGGTGTTTGAAAAAGAAAACCATGGATCTGTGATGAATGTCGTGTAAATGGACCTTGATGGTCTTGATATGCCCCTTATAATGAACACGAACAAACCGAGATCCACTTAATGTATTATTCCATTCACGTTAATCTTAAAGTCGAGTCAAGAGGGTTCAATGATGAGTTTGTTTGAGATATAGACCCTAGAGGTTTGATATAACTTGTTAAGACCTTGAAACAAAATCGAGATTAGTTAACTCTTACATTTCTATAAGTTTTGCTTTGAGTCTTGGGTGATGATGGTTTCCTGAGGTCGTGAGATGATGGTAAATGGTATGTTGTATTGTGAATGAGTCTTGAATGTTTCATGTGTTGAATAGGTTCAGATTCATGTGATGTTAGTGTACACTTGAGGTTGTGTGATGTTAGATTGGTATTTGGTATTTGTTGTTTGTGGTCTAAGGTCTGGTCATGTCTTCTCCTTCATCCTTTCTGTACCAAATCGCTAGTTTACTGGTCAAGTCGCTAGCCAAGTCGCTAGGACAAGTCGCTAGCCAAGTCGCTAGGACAAGTCGCTAGGACAAGTCGCTAGCCAAGTCGCTAGGACAAGTCGTGGCGACTTGTAAAGACAAGTCGCTATGAGGTGCAATGCATCTGGTGGGTTTGTGTCAAATCGCCAAGAAGATTTTTTATGTTTTCCGATGAGTTTTCCGCTACTTTTCCGACCACCTTCATACTAAACCCGGAAAAACTATCATAAAAGCATTACTTTAGACCCGTTTGACCGAGAAGAGAAACCATTTGACCACTTGATTGAACACATATTTGGTAACAAAAAATCATAAAGATGATATACAAATCTGGACATGTCACGAGATGGTAACAAATAGACAAGATGACCTTTTGTTTTGACCAAATGGAGGATACAATAACTTGTACACAACTATTTTGCATCAATATATGAGAAAATATGATTCGACCATAAAACCAATAAACAAAAACACTTTAACATATGTATCAAAACCGGTTTTTAAAACATGTATCTTGCCACAACACAATAACCATGAATCAAACTTCCATAAACCAAACAAGCCTCATAAACCGAACCGCGAAAAACCATATAAATCATCAAAACAACAAAACCTTGGCTCGGTACCAATTGTAGGATCCTATATTTTATTGTGTTGATGATTCGGGTGGTCTTGGAGATCAAAATACATGTTTACCATTTTAGAGAGAAACTAGAGAGAGAGGTGTTCTTGCTAGAGGTTTACAAAAGTATGGAAATGTTAGATTGAAGCACCACCCTTCCATGGATGGAAGGGTATTTATAGTTACAAATACTCGACCTCCTATCGGCACGTGGATCGGGGATACGGTGGGTAAAGACCGTCCTTCCTCCACGGTGTTGCACTAAACTATTTTACTCTCTTGACTAACTAATAAAACAATAAATAACGTGACTAACAACAAATCTACGAGCTAACTTATGCTAGATAACATTTGGGGTGACCGACTCTTCACTTAGAAATTTTCCAATTCCTAACAAAGCTAACCCAAGGACTATCCGAGATAGGGTAAATCAATCCCGCATCAAGAAGTTTGATAACCTCTTGTTTGATAACATCATGGATTTTGGTTTACTCTTCTCGATGTTGAATCTTGGTTTGAAGTCATCCTCCATTAAGATTTTGTGAGTACAAAACTCGGGGTTGATACCATTAATGTCGGAGAGTTTCCAAGCAATTGCTTGCTTGCGTGACTTCAAGACCTTTATGAGAGCGATCTTTTCATCTTTACTCAAATCTCGAGCAATAATGACGGTAATTTATCATCACCCTCAAGAAATGCATACTCAAGATGAGGTGGTAAGTCCTTAAGTTCGACTTCAGGAAATTCTTCGCTTTTCTCAAGCGACTTGACTTCCTTGTTATGAAGTTTGACGGGAGGGAGGAGAAGTGTCCCATTTAACAACTTCTCAAGAGTAAGAATATCTCCTCGGATTAATCTCATGGTGATTAATCTCTTACGGAATTGCATCACTAGGGTGAGGGTTGATGAATGATCATCTTTAAGCATTTTCTCAATGAGAAGTATGTCCCCGATGTCAATTGGGCGTGATCAATTTCCCATGGAGCAGAATCACTAGCCAAGTATGCTTTAATCTCTTCCAAGATGAAGTCGCTTCCTCAAACGGGTGAGAGAAGGAGTAAATTGGCTATGATAGGTTGAGAAGATGTGGTGGGATCCCACTCACGGAATTATGAGAATAACCAAGAACTTCTTGAGTACTCCTCGAAGCAACATCAATGATATCTATTCGGTTAACCGACTCGAATCATAGTTTGCGGAGTACCTCGAAGTTTGATCAAGGTTAAAGGTGTGACTTCATTACCAACACGTAATGTGATTTCTTGCTCAAATACATCAATGAGAGCTCGCCCGTTCTCGAATCCTCTTCCAACAATGAGAGGAACCCGTGGATCGACGATCGAAATCAACAACTACAAAGTCACCGGAAAATGGAACTTTCCTACTTTCACAAATCGTCCCGGCAATTCCAAGAGGACAGGATATTGTACGATCCGCAAGCTCGAGAGTCATGCATGTAGGAGTAAGATCCGGAAGAAAGTTTCTTCCATCTTGAATGAGGCATCGTTTATGCTTGCACCAAGATCGGCTAAGGCAAAGCATTCAACCATTCTCGAAATACACAAGGTAAGAGGAACTTTCCGGGATCTCCAAGATTCTCGGAAGCTTCTTCAAGATAATCGCAGAAAGCGCTCGTTGAGAGGAGTTTTAGCCATTTCAAACGACTTTTCCTTGTTGCTTAACATGTGTTTGAGAGTTGATGCAAACTTGGGCATCAACATGATAGCATCCATGAAGCTTATGTCAAAATGAAGTTCTTGGAAAATTTGAAAGAATTTTTCCATTTGATGACCAACTTTTCGAGAGCTTTGCTCATGTAAGCGTGATGGGTAAGGAATAGAAGATTTGGATTTTTCAATGGGAGCTACAGGAGGTTCAAAACAACTCTGGATTGGATTTTGTTTTCGGACAACACGAGGATGGACAGATGTTGGTACTTCCGTTATTAGTAGGAAGTTCCTTGTCCGTTGTCGCCTCGGGTTCACTTTCCACTACCTTTGGGGAGAAGAAGAAGGTAGTTGGAATAGCGGGTCCATCATACGAAACACCACTTCGGTTGTGATCGCCTTTGCATCGCCCCTCGGATTAGCGATCGTGTTGCTAGGTAAAGTACACGAGCCGGGTCGATCATTTAAAGACTTCTTTAATTCGACGATCGACCAACAACTGTTTGTCTCCTCTTGAGTCTTCATGAATGCTTTAAAGCTCATCGATGTTGACACGGGGGAGGAGGAGGAACAATTGAGGCCGTATGTTACGGTTATAGCCAATTCCCTTGATTAGGGTTCATATTCCTCTGAAATTGATTCCCTCGGTTGTAAGTGTTTTGATTAAGATTTCCTTGTTGTTGGAAACCTTGGTTGGGTCGGAATAGAAACTACCTTGGTTTTGATAACCTTGGTTCATTCTTTGTTGGTTCGATTCGGTTAGGATTACGGTTGAAACCGGTGGTGCTGATAAGTGTTAGCACGGTAGTTTGGTTCATTAAGAGGACGGTATTGATTACCTCCTTGATTTGAAATCTTGGCTATAACATTAGCTTCAAATACCATCGGTGGCGATCGAGTTGTAGTATGCATGGGGACCACCACAAGTAACACAAACTTCAACTTTCTTCACTTCACCATATGATGGTGCTTGTGTGAAAGTGACTTTCTTTGGTTAGCAAGAACCAAAGCACGAACAATATCCGTGAGTTTGTCAATCTTAGCATCGATTGCTAGATGTACTCACGGAGATGAAATAGAAGGTCCACATTAGACTCGGTATGATATGTCTTTGTGCGGAAAGGACGGACCGGGACTTGTTTTCAATGATTTGCAAGGCTTCTTTTGTGGTCTTGCTCAAGAAATTACCTCATGGAGGCATTTAGAAGTCTTGATTGGCCCGGTTCGGACCATTGTAGAAAGTATCCATTTGCATTAACTCGGTAAAACCATGATGCGAGACACTTGCGGAGCAAGTCTTTGTAACGATCCCATGCCTCCTCGAATGATTCATCAAATCTTTGAGAGAATTTCATTATCTCATTCTTAAGACTTGTAGTTCGGGATGGAGGATAGAATTGCTCACAAACTTTGTGACTAGATCTTCCCATGTCTCAATGGAGCGAGGGGTTGTTTTCAAGCCAATTCGGGCTTGTCCTACAGAAAATGGGAGCGAAAGAAGCTTGATAGCTTCATGGGACATTCTTGTACTTGATGGTAGATGCAATCTTGTTAAACCATCGAATGTGTGCATGCGGATCATCCGCTCAAAACCATAGAATTGGCTTTGGGTTGCAGTTAAGTAACCCGGTTTGAGCTCAAAAGTATCGACACGATGGTCGGGACAACAATGGCATCTCCGTAACCCTCGATGGGTGCTTGGAAGCTCATTCATCGGCTTGTCTTACGCCATTATGGCGGTGGTGGTGGTGGTAAACGTTCCTCGATCCGCGGTGCGGAGCGAACGTCCTCGTCTCGAGGAATCTTTCAAGTTCGACAAAGGACTTGTAGAATCGGAAGAACGAGTGCGCATGCACTAAGTATAAAAATCAATTTTCTAAACAAATGCGAGGCAAAGCGACAAGTGAACTTAACCAATAATCACAAGTGAAATGGCTTCTTTGAAAAAGGTATACCAAATCACGGGGACACAAAGGCAAGTTTAAATCGATGTTCGGGAACTTATTATGGTCGCACCCCAGTTAGGTAGTGCTTTGCTTTGATTTGCGGTGGTTGATTTTATGTATATATTAAGTATCACCGAAAAAGACGTAGGTATAGATTTGTCTTGATGGGTTTAAAAACTTTTGGACAATATTTTTTGTATCGTCTCGTTTAACCAAATCGTATTTCTTTAAGAATCACCTTAAAAGAAACACAAGATAGAAAAGCGTTACGATTGTTTTGTTGTTTTATATTTTGTTTGGTGTTTTAACACTTTAGGAAAAGTGTTAATGAACTTTTGATTTTGTTATAACTTTACAAAAACTTTTACAAGCGTGGTATATGTGCAAATGCAGGTGCGAAAATGCTTAGAACACGCTTCTGACCTCCCGGCGGCATAAAATTTGATCATTCTTGAACCGTCAAGTTTTCTTCTGGGTGATCACTTGTGAATGACCAGCCGTAAGGAACTTAAAACAACTCACACACCAATTGCAATTTAGATCGGGAGAATACGGTGGATTCCGGTCGTTAAGTCCCACGGAGGATGACCGGTGTTTAACACAATCGGATGTCGAATAACCACTAAGGATAGTGATCGGTAAGGTTTTGAGTTTTTATAAACTACGGGAGATTAAAGGAAATTAAAAGTTAAAATCTATTAAATAAACGCTATCACTATTTGCAAAATGATGTTTTGTTTTTAAGTTTTTATAAAGCGAAATTAAAATCTACGTGACGTCTGAATAAAAAACGTGAAACTTATACAATATAAATCCTAAAAATATGAAAATTATATTTTACAAACCTAATGATAAAAGAAAATTTATAGAAAAAGAAAATTATTTTATAACTAATTATCTAATTATTATTAATTAAAAACTATTTTTAACTAATTAATAATAACCTAAATTACAAGAAAATAGGAAATAAAGCTAGAAAAATAAAATTAAGACTTGGAAAAATCTAAAAATAACAAAAAGAATTTTCAAAACTATTTTTATATTTTTCTCGATTATTTTCTATTTTTTATAATTTTAAACTATTAAAAACTAATTAAATTACTAAAATTACAAAATAAACTATGAAAAATCGGAAAATTACTTTTTCACTTTTTATATTTATCTAAACCTAAGAAAATTGAAAAATTATTTTTTGAACCTTTTCGAATTATTTTCAATAAAAGCTAATTAAAATTGATTAAAATCTAATTTAAATTGAGAAAAATAGCAAATAAAGACCAAAAATTGTGAAAATCTCGGGAAAAATCTAAAATGATAATATGAATCTATAAAAATGAGAAAGTAGCGACTTATGTGTGAAAATAAAGAGCTATAGTGCAAGCGATACTAGAATAAGCTACCAAAATAAGCAAATAAGCTACTTAACCAACCAAACAAAGGATGAAGTTATAGTCTACTAAAATAAGCTAAAAGCAACTAGTTATATCTACTCCTATCAAGTTATAAGCTCGAGATCTATGAATTAAGCTAAGCGATCAACTAGGGAAAGCAATGAAATGACCCTACTCGGTTAATACTTAACCAAAATCCGACTCTAACCCTTTGATTTGAGACTAATGCAACAATCGCAATATTGCTCGATTCACACTCGCTTAATCTTGAATGTGAGCAGGCGAATAGTGCTAGTTTGATAAGTGATTAGAAGCTCAAAATGACACGAGCAGTTTGACAAAAAGTGATTTCTAAAACTAGATCAAGTGAAATTTTAACTCCCAAAGTTTGAACTCTCGAAACTCAATCATGAATCATAAATTTGATTCACAAGTTTGGTGAAAAACACAATTGATGATTTTGACTATGAAGAATGACTATGAAAGTTTGACCAAACTCGGTTTGATCCACTATAATGAACCGATTATGATGATATAAGACTAATTATGATTACCAAAAGCTAGATCTACTAATTTCAAACCAATTTGCAACTAATTATACCTACCGATTTTAACATGAGTGCATTATAGATCAAGTATAAGATGAATTTGACTTTTGTGATGTTGCGAGACCCATCCTAAGATTGAAATGAGTTCAAATACACTTAACAAACATGACCCAATAGCAGTCATCCTTTGAATGCATCATTATGATAGTTATCACGGTTAATCCAAACACACCTTAGTACATGATTGGCAAATTTAATTGAGCTAACTATTAATCCAACATGAGATTATGATCAAAATAGCTTTAACTAATCTAAGTCTTGCTTTTGAGCAGAACTCAACTACTTGTGACTACAAAACTAATTAAACCATGAAACTAGAGATTGACTTACAACTTGTCCAAGCCACTATGGCTAGCAACTATGAACAGAGACCACTAACCTATCAAATCCAACCCAATAAGCTATAATTCAACCCATTTCCATATCTGTTTTAATTCTTACCCTTACACATCGGTTTGCTCCTTTTTGACTTTTATTGACCAAGTTTCAATTTTGATTAAAACTCAAACACAAGCTTATGAAAAGCTATTATAAGCTAACATAACCTTGTTTTAACTTAGAAGGAAGTCGATTGAAGCTTGAAATTCGATGTTTGAAATTTAAAAATCCAACAGTTAATATGAAAATTGAAAACATGCACTTAAACCTGGAATTGAGAATTGATAGGTTACAATACACTTTAAACCTTAGTTTTATACAAATTAAATGGAAAATACACTTAAGAACCATTTAAAACATTATAAGATTAAAACGACATACACTTTTTAAAATAAAACTAACGCCTTTTCTCTTTGCTTACTCCGCCTCTTTTAAGCTTCAAAATTGCTCCACGTGGCCTTCGATAGATTCCGCCCTCTTACGAGAGCCAATGGGAGAGTTTTGAGTGAGATAACCATTTTAATCATTTTGGCGGGAAGAGACATTTTGACTTGTGGGTTCGAAAACTAGCACTAGGGGGTGGCATTAATTGTGGGGGTTGAGTGGGAGGTGATGATGATGGGGTGGAAAGGTGATGGGATGGGCGGTGGAGTTGCGGGGATGGTTGGAGAAGATAGCGGGAGGTGGCGCCTTTTACATTTGTTGACTTTCTTTGACCAAGGTTCAAAATGAAAGGGTCAAGGGCTAAGCGGGGGTCCAAAATGGTGTAAAGTGGCGGTCAAATGCATTTTGACAAGGCTTGGATAAGTATTTAACAAAAGGACTAAACTTGCAATTACGAAAACTTGAAGGACCAAGCACGCCATTTTTCCAAAGTTACCATAAGGACTGAATTTGACAAACTTTAATAGTACAAGGACTAGTTTTGACATTTTGATTTTACAAGGACTATTTTTGCCAAATTCAAAGTTCGAGGACCTAAGTTGTAAATTTGTAATTTTAAGTTTCAAGGACCAATTTTGACAACTTAGGAATCCTAGGACTCAAAATGATATTTTTCTTTATTTGGATTTACAGGGGACCTGCTTCGACAACTTTTGAAACTTGGGGACTAAAGCGCCAATTATGCAAACTTGATCGTTTTTACCGTTTTTGATATTTTGCATTTAAAACACATAAAACACTTATTTGTGATATTTTTATCATTTTGATGCATTTAAGTGTTTTCGGATGTTTTGCGATCTAATTTGTACAAAAATGATGAGTATTTACACTCTCATCACTATTGCTCTCTCATGCAACAACGTACAACACTCAAGAGCAAAAACATCGAAATTTGACATCATTTCATCGGGAGCAAGTAGAAAGCGGTGTGGTGGAACTCTATTTTGTGAGGTCTCGAATACCGGTTAGTAGACATCTTCACCAAAGCTCTTCCTAGGGAGCGTTTGAGTTTATCCTCCACAACTTGGTCTAAAGAGTCTACAACCGGAAACACTCAAACGTCTTCAAAAGGAAGGCGAGGAGTAAAGGTATTTCTTCATCCATCTCTTGTAAATATTTATTCAAAAGCAAATAGAAAAATATAAAACTTTCAAAATCCATAAAATTTGAAAATCTTGAAAAATTTCAAAAATATTGTCTTTTGTCATGATTTTCTCGATTCGATAATATCTACGGTCTTTGTGTTGTCATTCAAAGAATGACACAGGATTTAGATGTTGTTCGAATGATAAAAAAAAATCAAAATTATTTTGGGAGAAAGTGAAATAAATGGTTTATTGTCATTTCGAGCGATAACACCTTTTCATAGAAAAGAACGAGCCATGCTTTATCTTGTTTTCAAATCTCATGCTCGATTATATAAATAATTGCTTACTATCTAATGAAAACTAATTGCTTTGTAAAATAACTCGGTCTCTATTTTAAAAATCATTTGGACTTAACGTTTGTCAAAAATATCTATCTCTCAATCAACAACTTATGTCATTGATTGAGGGAGAATGATTCAATTAAATCAAAGGTTATTTGTCATACAATTGTTTTCAAAAGATAATCATGCATGTTTAATCAATGGAGTGTAAATTCTCAAAATCCGATCCTTATCGGTTAAAATGTTTTCATAATCAAGTCGCAATTCTCCTCAAAGCTTTTAAAATCAATTTAAATCTCTGAGATCACAAATCTCAAATGATTTGAAAATTGTGATCGGGGAGAATTTGTGATTTAAATTGGTTTAAAGCGATGATTCGATAAATGGTTTCACAAGTGTTTTGTAAGCTTTCCTCCCACATGTGCCAAGCGATTTAAAATTTTCCATGCACATGTTGAGGAGAGCATCCTTTAAAACCACAAAGAATTGAAAGGTGATTGATTTGTATCTAAGTGCGAGTTCCTTCTAATATGTGCAAAACTCTTTGAAACCTCGAGGCACATATTAAGGGGAGCAAACTTATGAAAACCTCATCCTTCCTCAATATGCTTTATATACTTAATTTGATCGGGAAGTGATGGTGATATCTTTTAGAAAATGGTAATCAAAGTTAATTCTTCCTCTTGCCTCCGTGTGCTAAAACGATTTCTAATACATGATGCACATGTTGAGGGGAGCTCTTTTCAAAAATATCAAAAAAATTCGGTACAAAATAATTTGATAATATATCACAAGTATCTCGATTGATTTTCAAATAGTTTTCAATTGGTTCCAACGACGGATGAACAATACCAAATAGACCGACCAAATTTACTTTATATATGGTGATATAAGGATGGTTAGGTTAGGTATTCATTCCCACGATCCGCCGAGAATCGGAGGGATCTACCGAGGACAATCCACTAGATAGTGTAGAGTCCTTGGGTATGATGAAAAAGGAGAAAAGTGAGATATGGGAAGAGTGCGGTGAGATAGAGCTAGAACTAGAATAAACCCAACAAGATTATAGTTATGAAATCTCGGTAAGCTTGAAGAGGTTGAAGAATGAAAAAGAATTGAATGTGAAAAGGGTGAAAAGAAATAGCCCTCAATATTTCAACCTTAGGGGCGATGTAGGGTTCAATACATATGCTCTTGGTGTTTACTAAGGTAACATCGGCATTGAAGACAAGGCGTCATGGACCCGGTGGCCGACCGCACTATAACTTCCCAAACCACTCAAGTTCCTCTTAAAAGGGCTTGTTTCATTCTCACGAGAACAGGCATTATCTATCGACTTTCTCTTAGAGTTTGTTGATATTGAAGAAGGAGACCTCTCCCTAGTCTCCCAGCATAGGAAACCAAATGTGCACAATTGAGTCTAGAGCCACGAGATCATCAAAATAAATCTCTTAAGGATCTTTGTTATTGAAGACTCTGTTTCACACAATGTGGAAGAGAGATTATACCTTATAGGTCCCACGCATTATCCTTGTGGTATTGCGAACATCCGAGTGATATGTAAACATATTCACAATGAAGATGGAAAGCCTTCGGAGCCATTATCATACAAGCTCACGGTGGGTGGCATGTGAGATCTATTCAATAGATCAACCATGTGACAACGAGCGAAACAATGGGACGAGTCATAATTATGATTCAATCTGGTTCGGTTATGGATTGATGGATACCTTTGAAAACCGGTCGTTGTGCTTAAAACTCTTTTCTTTAGCACATCGATAGTACTAACATTTCAAAATAAAGGTGTTTATGATTGATAATTGATTTTCATTAAAACCTTCGTTGTATTGCAAAAACAATTTCTATTGAGCGATACGATTGCTTTTCAAATCTCTTTTATCAATCGGTGAATCTCAATTATTTGGTTCACTCACTCCGTGTTGTCTACTTTGAGGCGTTCGGTTTGAGAACGGCTAGAACATTGCGAAACCACAAGGAAATTCTTGAATTATACACGATTACGAGCGATGCTTGTCTTGATCAACGAGGAACCGTGGGCCGTGTACCTCAATTCAACGAAAGTGATCAAAGAAACTTTCGTGCGCTTTATTGCTAATCATTGTATGCGTGTGCGCCGACGCTTTTGGTGATCAAAATGAAGCGGTCGATCCAGAACAATCTTATTGTAATATCTTTTGTATTCAATGTAATTTTGAGGTGACCTCCTTAGGGAGATTGTTAGGATTTAGTAAATCCAGGTTATTAAAGTCGGTCACCTCAAGTATATGTAATCGTTAAAAGCTCTTAGTCGTAGATTATTATAAGTTAAGTAGTATTTAGTTAAGTAACACCGTGGAGGACGGACGGTCTTTACCCACTATATGCGATCCATGGCCGTAGGTGGCGATTTGTGTAAGACTATAAATACTCTCTACCTCCCAAGGTAGAGAGTTGGAGCTCATAATAATACTTTCATTTTCTCTCACTAAGTTCCCAAACTTCTAACTCTTTCTCTCTCTAAAACCTCATCTTGTACGCCTCTTTTGATTTTGATATGATGTGTTTGTGAAATCCAATATGTTACATTGAATATAGACAATCACTATATGTATAACGATGCACCTCATCGATTATACGACCTAGGCATTCTTCACTAATGCCACTTGATTTCATTCCTAGGCATCCTTCACTAATGCCTTTGACACAACGCTTTGCACCTTTCACTAATGCCTTCGTCTTGACACCTTTAACATTCTTCACTAATGCTCTTGACACGGACGTTAAGCATCTTTCACTAATGCTTTCGTCATGACTCTTTCGACATCCTTCACTAATAATTTCGACACAACACTTCTATGGAGAAAGAAAGAACTATCAACAAGAGAACGTTAGTAGTCTTGATGATGACGAAGCATGGCAACTCATGTACTTGAGCATGCTCGACTTCAAGAAGTGGTGATCTCGCCTTTAAGAGGAACCTAGAGAATCACACAAAAACAAAACTACAAACATAGATCTCTTGGATCTTGGGGTTAGAGAGTTTTAAACTCAGGGAGAAAGTATGTTAGAAAGGGGTGAGAAACAATGAAGAAATGGCTCACTATTTATAGAGAGAAAATGCCTACTATTCCCCGGATCCCTCCCTCAAGGGATCCGTCTAGCATAAAGCTAGGGATCCGTGGGACGCTCCTCTTTACCCATGGGTATTTTGGTCATGGGTTATGGGTTAATCCATGGGTCTTTTATTAGATACAATGTATCTCATGAGTGCAATGCACCTAGTCAAGTGGGTATGGGTCAATACCATGGGTTATGGATATTATCCATATATGACATAAGCATGATGTTATGCAATGGGTTATGGGTCAAGCTCCATGGATATGGGTCATGGAATTTGGGTTGTACCCAACTACATTCAATGTATTTGGTCAATGGGTTATGATACTTAAGTTTCTACCCATTTATATTACCCAATATACTACATACTAGTTATGTGTATATTTTACCCAAATATGTAAACACTAGTTGTTGTACATATGTAATACTCAATCATAAAATCACTTATACTTGTTTTAGTGTTTTATGTGAAAGCGTAAGTGTGTTAGAAAACTATTGGCTCAAACCATTTACGTATTTTATTTGTTTCGTTAACATGATTTTCGTTTGTTATCAACAAAACATTAGAAGATCGTAAAATATAAATAAGCGTTTTATGGCTTATTTGTATTAACAATTTCCATTCTGGATCGTCTCCATGTTTATTTCATTCCATTGTTAACAAATCATTTTCTTTATTGATTGTTTCAACTTTTATTTTCTTTGGTCGTATTTTACGGTTTGTTTAAGGTTTTAATTTTAAGTTTACGTACAATAAGTTGGCTATTGCGGTATGTGCTATGCCATGGTTATCTGTTATCGATCATGGAAATTTGATCAATATATTTGTTTTCATTATATTTATGAGAAAATTTGTCAAATAGACCTCGCATACAGGTGCATATCACTTTATGGACCACACTTTTTGCCTTACGAAATGGACTTGTTGCCCGGGACTTTCTTGTAGCCAACCGATGGTGCCACGTGTCCGAACAAATGTACAACAGTACATATTATGAACGTATTTGTCATGTATTGTTTTTGGGCAACCAAAATGTATTTTCGAACAACTATATATTATTGGGAAACTTGTATTTATACACGAGGATAATATGGTCAATTTACAATGGTCGTATTATAAAAGTAATATTAATAAGTCGACACGTGCTCACACACCATCACTCGCGCACACACAATCAAACATCTTCTACTACAATTTAATGACTTCTACAATTAAACATCTTCTTGTAGATCACGCATACACTCACAAACAACATCTTATTCACGAAACCCTCTAACCCCTAATTAATTTCTTGTATAATTACGTATGACAAAATTAAAGTTGTACAATTGTAAAATCGCATTCGTTCTACATTGAAGTTCTTTGCCGGATATTAAACTCTGTTTGTCAAAGAGCGAAAACCGAGAAAGGTTGTTCGAAAACGATATTTGATCCATGGTTGGATATAAAGTCGATGCGAGAATGACGGCATTCGATGCATTATGTTTTGCAACACCGGTATATGTTTCTAACATCTCCTCGATTCCCCTCCATTAACATTCCAAATAGGGGAACATTCGTTAAGGTTTGGTCGTGTAAGATATAACTTTTCACATACACATCAAACCATAACACAAAGTAGCATATAGATGGAATTCTAGAGAAAAGTTAGAGGTTTAGGGAACTTAGTGAGAGAAAGTGAAAGATATTATTATGAGCTCAACTCTCTACCTTGGAAGGTAGAGTATTTATAGTCTTACATAACTACGCCACACTTTGGGCGTGGATCGGGCATACGGTGGGTAAAGACCGTCCGTCCTCCACGGTGTTACTTAACTAAATTACTACTTAACTTAGAAGAACTACGACTACGAGCTTTCTAACGATTACATATACTTGAGGTGACCGACTCTTTAATACTAGGAATTTCTAATTCTAACAATCTCCCCAAGGAGGTCACCTCAATCATGTACTAAAATTACATTGAATTCAAATAGATATTACATCTAACAATTGATCTTGCATTCTTAATGTAGTCCTTTGCTCCTAAGCTCGTAGTCATTGATTCTTCACATTGCATGTTTGGTTGTTCCAAGTGGAGGTCTTTTCTTGATCCACGTGATGATAATTTTGAGCCATCATTTGAGATCATCACTATCAACAATCTACGAGACATCCATTGTGGTGTTGTGACTTTGGGACCGACATGCTCACATTACGGATCATGATATCTTATCATCGAGTAGCGAAGCATTTGTTGAATCACGATATTGGCGGCGATAGCGAAGCATGGAGTGAAAATATCGAGTCATTGATGCACTAATCATGATTTCTTTTGAGATAAATGTGTTAAGTGAGCATGCGGTGTGGATTGACCGCTTTATTACGATCATTTGCAAGCGTCGGGCGTGCACATACAACGATTAGCAACAAATCGCACGAAAGTGTCTTTGATCACTTCGTTGAATTGAGGTACACGCCCACGGTTCCCGTTGATCGATACAAATCTTGCTGTGATCGGTAGGATTCTAAGAATCTCCTTGACGGGGTTTCGCGGTTGTTCTATTTGTTCTCAAACGGAACATCTCAAAGAAGACAACACGGAGTGAGTGAACCGGTAATTTTAAGTCCACCGATTGATGAAAAGAGATTTGAAAAACAATCGTGTATTGCTCAATAGAAATTGTTTTGCAATACAACGAAGATTTTATTGAAAATCAATTATCAATCATAAAAATACCTTTTGGTTTGAAAAATGAGTACACGTCGATGTGCTAAAGAAAAGAGTTTTAAGCACAAAGACCGGTTTTTCAAAGGTATCCGTCAATCCATAACTGAACCGGGTTTGATTCAAGAGATTGAATCGCCCCATTGTTTCTGTTCGGTTGTCACATGGTTGATCTATATGATAGATCTCACATGCCACCTACCGAGGAGCTTGTTTGATGTTGGCTCGGAGGCTTTCCATCTTCATTGTGAATGTGTAAACACATCACTCGGATGTTCAGCAATACCACAAGGATAATCGTGGGACTCAGATATAATCTCTCTTTCCACATTGTGTGAAGCAGAGAGTCTTCATTGAAAGTGTCCTAATGAGATTTATTGATGATCTCGTGGCTCTAGACTCAATTTGTGCATATTTAGATCCTGTCTTGGGAGACTAGGGAGAGGTCTCTACTTCAATATCAACCATCTCTAAGAGGCGATCGATAGATTATGTCGGTTCCCGTGAGAATGAAACAAGCCTTTTAAGAGGAACTTGAGTGGTTTGGAAAGGTGAAGTGCGGTCGTCACTTGGGTCCATGACGTCTTGTCTTCAATACCGATGTTACCATCGGTAGCATATGAAGTGAACCCGGTTTACGCCTAAGGTTGAAAAAATGGAGGGCAATTTGTTTCACCCTTTTCTCATTCAATTCTTTTAATTCTTCAACCCTTGATTGCTTACGAGACTTCATAGCTAGAACCTTGTTGGGTTTATTCGATTACTAGCTCGGTCTTAGTCCGCTTCTTCCCATATCTCATTTTCTCCTTTTATCATCATACCTAAGGACTTCTACACTAACTAGTGGATTGTCCTGGGTAGATCCCTCGATTCGGCGGATCATGGGAACCAATACCTAACCTTATCATCCTTATATCACCGTACATAAAGTAAAGTTGGTAGGTCAATTTGGTATTGTTCATACGCCATTGGATCCAATTGAATAACCATTTGAAAATCAATTCGGATACTTGTGATATATTATCAAAGCTTTTGTACTGAATTGTTTTGATATTTTAAACGAGAACTCCCCTCAACATGTGCATCAAGTATTTGAAAATGTTTTGCACACGAGGCAAGAGAAAGAATTAACTTCTTTTGATTACCATTTTCTAAAGATATCAACATCACTTCCCTCAACGGATCAAGTAGGTAAAGCATTTCGGGAAGGATGAGGTTTCCATGAATTTGCTCCCCTCAATATGTGCCTCGAGGTTTGAAAAGAGTTTTGCACATACTAGAGGAACACACATTAGGATGAATGATCACGTTTCAAATCAAATATTTAAGATAGATGCTCCCCTCAACATGTGCATTGAAAATTTGAAATCGTTTGTCACATGTGGGCGAGGATAGCATGTACATCCGTTTATAACCATTTACCTAATTATCGGTTTAAATCTAATTTAAATCACACATTCTCCCGATCACAATTATCAAATCTTTTGAGATTTGTGATCTCGTATAAATTAAATTGATTTTGAAAGCTTTTAAGGAGAATTGTGACTTGATTATGAAAGCGTTTGAGCCGATAAGGATCGGATTTTAAGACTTTAAACTCCATTTATAAAACATGCATGTATATCTTTTGAAAACAATTTAATGCCAAATAACTTTTAATTTAATTGAAATCATTCTCCCCTCAATCAATAGCGTAGGTTGTTGATTGAGAGATAAGATTTTGACAAATAAGTCACGATGATTATCAAAATAGATATTGAGTTATTTTCAAAGCATTTAGTTTTCGTGAGATAGGGTTTATAGAATCGAGCATAGGATTTGAAAACATGGTAAAACATGGCTCTGTTCTTTCTTTAAAACCGGTTATTGCTGAAGATGACAATAAACCATTTCTATTTCTCCCAAAAATATTTTTTGATTTTTTTTTTTTTTTTTTTTTTTTTTTTAAAATTCGAACAACATCTAAAGTCCGTGTCATTCTTTGAATGACGGCACAAAGACCGTAGATATAATCGAACCGAGAAAAACATGACAAAAATGACAATATTTTTGAAGATTTTTGAATTTTTCGATTTTTATGGATTTTGAAAGTTTTATAATTTTCTATTTTGTTTTGAATAACTATTTACAAGAGATAGATGAAGAAAACCTTTACTCCTCGTCTTCCTCCACGAAGGCGTTTGAGAGATTCGGTTGAAGGCTTTTCAAACCAAGACGTGGAAGAATAAACTCAAACGCGTTCTCTTGGAAGAGCTTTGGTGAAGATGTCAGCTAGCGATATTCGGACCTCACAAAATATAGTTCCACCACACCTTTTCCACTTGTTCACGATGAAATGATGTCGAATGTCGATATGCTTTGCTCTTGAGTGTTGAGCGTTGTTGCATGAGAGCAATAGCACTTTTATTATCACGATCTGAGAGGATTTTGTTGAATTCAAAGCCATAGTCGGATAATTGAGATCTCATCCATAAGATTTGAGCACAACAAGATGACATGGCTATGTATTCGACCTCTGTAGAGAAATAGAAGTACTCATTTGCTTCTTTGAAGACCGACTCACAAGCTTATCACCCAAAAGCGAGCACCTCAGGCGTGCTTGACGTGTATCTTGACAACTGCATGATCGGCATCGACTACAGGTGAACAATGTAGGATCAAGCGCTCCTTTGATGAAACCGGTTGATAGAAGAAACTTTGATGATGTATCATACCATGCCCTTGGAGCTTGCTTTAAACCATAAAGAGCCTTCTTCAAGCGATAAGCGTGAGTAGGATGCTCTTGATTCACAAATCCTTGAGGTTGGTGGCGTGAGCGACTTCTTTAAGATCTCCGTTTAGAAATGCCGTCTTTACATCCATCGATAAACTACCATGTTCTTACTAGCGACATTAGCGGAAAGATTACGATTGCCTCGATTCGAGCAAGCTGGAGCAAAAGATTCTTCAAAGTCTATACCTCCTCTTGGCGATATCCTTTAGCAACTAATCGAGCCTTGTCCTTCAACACATCACCATGCTCATCAAGTTTTACTTTGAAGATCCATTTTAGAGCTATAATCATAGCACGATCTGGGCGGTACTAACTCCCATACATCAAGGCGATCAAACTCATGAATTTCCTCTTGCATAGCATTGAACCGACTATCTTCATTCATAGCAGTTTTAACATCTTTTGGTTCGATCTTGGATAGTACAAAGTTGAAGAAGCACCATAAGGCATCGGTTGCGAGTTGCTTCGGGTTGATCTGAGACGAGAGGATTTCCAATGATGTTGTCTAATGGATGATCGTGAGTCCATTTTACGAGGTGTTCATGTGGCATTTGTTGAGGCTGAAGTAGGCGAGTCGATGTCTCTGAAGAAGATGGTTCGATGATGATTCGGGAGTAGCAAATATGTTTTCAAATGGAGCATCTTGAGAGTCGCAAAGGTATTAACTTCATCATTGATGCGAAACATTTCCATGATGTACATTTGAAGAATGATGATTTGTTGATGAGGCGAAGGATCGTGACGGTGCTTCTTGACTTCTGAGATATTGAAGCGATGGATTGACTTCATTCAACGGAATATGAGCATCCTCTGTTGTAGGGATCGACACCTCATTAGTAGTAGACTCATCTGATTCATCAAACATTGGATCAAACAATTTCTTTACATCATCTTGGATGGAGGTACATATAGGCGTTTCTTGAGAGGAGTTTGGAACAAGGGATGAACCAATAGAATTTGTTTTGAAGTGCGGGTCTGGTGGAGTGTCCGAGAGCCATTTGACGGTCGACTCATCAAGCGTAGCGTGAATTGTTTCCATGATATTTCGGGTTCTTTTGTTGTAGATTCGGTATCCCTTTTGTTTGGTGCATATCCTACAAATACTCAATGTCGACTTTAGCTCTAAGTTTGCCAAGTCTTGACCTCATTAGTTGGATAGCACAAGGCACCAAACACATGAAGGAAAGATAGATTAGGTTTCTGTTGTGGACAAGTTCATATGGAGTTTTCCATGAATGGTGTGAATCGAGGAGCGATTTTGTGTGTAACATGCGGTGGCAATTGCTTGACCCGGAGAAACATTGGAACCTTTGAGTAGATCGGCATTGTTCTAGCGGCTTCAACAAAGTGCGATTTAGTCTTTCAACTACACCGTTACATTGAGGGGTTCGTGGAACACTTCTTTGATGGTGATTCCAATGCTTTCATAGAATTCACTAAGTTGTTTGTTGACAAACTCGGTTCCATTATACATTACGATAATTACGACGGTTTTGTTTAGTCTAACACAGTTTGTTTGATGAGTTTGATGATGATATCGAGAGTTTCATCCTTTGTCCTTAAGAACTTGACCCGGTGAATCTAGAATAATCATCAACCACAACTAACACATATTTCTTCCCAAAGATATTACGCACCCTCATTGGTCATAAATCCATATGAATCATATGAAGAACTTACGTGACGAGTTAGTAGGTTTGGGTTTATGGGCATACTTCTTGATTTTTCCCAATTGACATCTTGAACAAAGATGATCCTTTTCATACTTTAGTCTAGGTAAACCTACAACTAAGTCCTTTACGGAAGATCGTTGATGGTGCGAAGTTCAAGTGATTGAGGCAGCGATGCCATAACCATGACTTTGTTTTGAAGCCTTTGATAACAAGCAGTTGGTGAAGCTCTCATCATGTCATCGATAGAGATGGTGTAAAGGTTTGAGCCACGAGTTCCTTTCAGCAGTTCCTTACCATTAAGATCTCTAACAAAGCGGTATGTTTTACGAAGGCTACTTCTAGATCGAATCACGAAATTGACCAGCGAGAGAGCAGTTATGACCTAAACCTTCCACATAATACACTCGGAGATGACACTATCACCAACAACATAATCTCCATAACCCATAATAGCTTGCAAATGATCATTACCAAATCTAACGGTCCGATGAATTTGCTCACGAAGTTCATGAGCCGTGACCGGTCTCGGTCATATGCTTGGAGCAACTGAGTCCGGTACCACGAGCGATTTGAGCGATCTGCAGTTGAACACAGACAAGAATGGATAAGCGGATAATCGGGATCCCATGCAAGGATGGGTTCCATTTGGTTAGTAACAGCAGTTGGACCACCCGCGCCGAAATAGAAGCATTCATATCAGACGGTGAGGTAATGGAATCATTGTGAATAGATGCAATACTAGTGTATGTATTAGCCCTATTTATAGTGTGACCACTTCTTAAGGAATAGTTCTACGGTGAGGCATCCATTTTCTAGTGGGCATTATCGATTAGTCTTATGACCAGCGGTATCCAATACAAGCCTATTACTTTGAATGTTCTTCCTGTGGGTTTCCATTGTTTTCTAACTCTCTTTCGCTTTTGCCTTTTAGCCTTTTTAGCATGAATTTTAGCATTAACAAAGTTAAGCTGGACAATTAACATCATTAGGCAAAACATTAACATCACATTCATGATTAGAAGCAATTCAAGCAATCATCGGTACAAGGTTTGCAAATAGTATCGAATTGAATTAATTCTGATGCGCCTATGGCTAATACTAGAATCAACACGATTCGTTTTATTCGATTCAAACTTAAGGTTCCTAGATTGTTCTTCTCTCTCTTCCGGTGCACATTCTTAGCTTGAGAGGTCCTATCATTCCTTGTATTGTCTTGAGACTTTGACTGCTCCTTTAATGTCATGATTACTCTGTGGGGAATGGGAACATTAGTTTGTTTTACTACTCTTTGCACCACTGTTTAGATGTCTTAGGGATCGAACTACATGCTGGTGCACTAAGGTTCACTTTCTTAACACTAGAGTCGAGATTAGTACTCTAGAAGGCACATTTGAGTTCACTTTCCTAGCATTGTGGATTTAAAATCGAACTACTCGATGGTACACTACTCCTCACATTCAAACCATTGGGAATCGAGTACATGTCATGTTTGGCCTTAGGCATTGAGCATGGAATCAAGGGTTAACTCTCTCACCTAATGTCTTTGGGCATATTGTGATCAAACATTCTAAGATTTCTTGAGATCGTTTGGCATATAAGCATGCATGTCCAATTGCATTATCATGAGGTTTCTCTAGCTTATCCTCTTCAACAATCTCACGCGGGCATTCTAAGCAATCCTTAAGGGATGAGAAATATGTTTGAATGGCAAGTTTGTTGTTCCTTAGGTGAGGGGACATATGTCACAGATAAAGCATATTTATTACGAGTGAACCTTTGATACAACATTTTCCTCATTGATCATTGGCATTTTCCCTTTTACGACTCTTGATTCTCAATTTCCTTTTGCAATGAAGTTATTTGTTCGTTGTTTTTATTCTGAGTGACTTTAATTGATTCAAACAACTCATTGAAATGACGTTTAACCTTTTCATTCTCTTCTAGAAAACTTTCGTTTTCCTTTTGTAAAGCATTTACTAGGTTTTGAAGATGAAACGTTTGAGAATTCGAGAATCTAAAGAAGGAGGCATTTGGGAGCTGTCATATTGTTCGTTTGACCCTTTAATTGAGAGATTTGGGCTTTCAACTTTACGATCGTGTTACATTGAGCATGAATATGTTCATCTCGTTTGTTAATTTGAAAAGCGCATCAAACTACGGAGCATCGAAGATGTCTTGATATTTGAAGTTTTGACATTTTCTTTGAGATGTTGATATTTTAGTTGTAGATTAAAATATTCAACTTCTAGTTTAGAAAATGTTTAACCAAATTGTCATGATCATCCAGTTCAATTTTCTCATTTAGTTTAGAATTAGTTTTTTCAAGCTCAATGACACGATCATGGGAGACTTTCAGAGCCACAGATAGTTCATGAAATTTGGAAGCATTAATAGAGCAATTTGAAGCAGTGAAAAAGACATCTTGAGCAACACATTCAGTAATAAGATTCTCATTTAATGTATGCAGGTTCTTTCTCTCAATCTCATTATATTTTAGTGCACGCTCATAGTCATTAATTTCAACTATTATTGCATCAAATTCCTTTTCCATTCCCTTAATATCCGTTTCTATCCCCTTTTTAAGACTCTCAAAGTGATCCTTTAGAAGTTTAAAGAAAGGCATGACCTCAGTTAAATAACATTCTTTCATTTGTTCAAAACCCCTTTCTCCTTGATTATACCGATGGGTGTGATCCTTTTCTTGCAAGTTTTCTCAAAATCAACAAATAGTTGAAATATAACGTATTGGCTAATTAATGTCTTGCTTTTAGTGGCAATTGTTCTAGGTACAAGATGCATTGGTGTATTAGGAGGATACACGATCGCTCTAGGCATTTTCCGAAGGGAGGGTTTGTTTCTACAATATTTTCGACTTTACGCTTATCTAAATCCATTTTCCGGAAGACTTGTTCGGGAGTCAACAATGTCGAGTCTTAAACTTGTTCAAGGAATCAGTTTTCCTTCTTGTAGTCATGGGGAGTGATAATTACTTTCTTCTCTTTGCATTTAGGATCATTTAGTTTCTTATTCATCTTCTCCTAGTGACTTCATCTAATTTCTTGTCATCCTCGATTACTCAATGCAACTAGGTTTTGTCTAGGTTTAAGAATCTCATTGCCATCATAGATAACACTTTGAGTGCTTTTGCAATCTTTCCATACTCGGGGTTGGGTTTATCTATAATGGGAATGCTATGCTTATCGCTTAGAACTCTATGCTTAGTGATCATGTGAGCGATCAGAATGGTGTTTCCTTGCATGTACAACTTGTTTTCAAGTTTGTTTTCAAAGTTTTCAGATTAGAAAAATCTCTTAAGAGCTTTGATTCCTTTGCATTAAATTCTTGCTAAGCATTTTCACATTTTCTTGAAGTTCTTGTTTTTGCTTAGCGGTTTTAGAAAGTTTTTCTTGCAAGGAATTTAATTCTTGTTTCAATACTTCTTCTCTAAAATTACTTTTCTAATTCTTCGCGCACTTGGTCATCCATTTCACTGCTCACGGTGGTCAACTCAAATTTTGCCGTTGTTCATAAATGGCAACACGTTCCTTATAGGCATTTAGTTGAAATTATGGAATCATCGGGAGCACATGCGGTGTATTCATCAAAGACATAGTCATTGTTAGCTGCGAAGATGCATCACTTGGTACAACTTCACTTTCACTTTGTTTCACGTATTGATCGTATGGGACAATATTGATATTACCCATATTTTCAATATTTGATTCAATAGTTTCGATTGGTTGTACTTTGTCATGCATCTGTTGCACATCGACATCATCGTATAGCTTTAATACCTCACGAGATGAGTTTGTCCTTGGATGGGCGACTTGTGATGAAGAAGGGATCTTGGGAGAAACCATTGGAGATGCTAGCCATAAAGATTGTGTGTGCGATGGGTCCATCATCTACATCAGTCGTATGCATCACGGTCGGTGACTTGAAAGGCATTTGATGATTGTGACCTATCTCACGAATAAATTTGCTCATCCACATACGCATCATAGGTCTTGGCATTGCCCTCGGAAAAAGCGACAATTCCTCTTCATCAGCGCTGCACCATTGTCCACGAGCTTGTGCCGGCAACATCTTATCTACGAAGTAATCAACATTACATGGACGCTTTGGAGATGTGCGGTTCCTTGCAATGTGTCCTTCACCACCACGGTTATAGCATTTGATTGGCTTAGGTTGACCTTGGTTACCATTTCTTCCTCGATTACGGTTTCCAACATAACCTCTCCAGGCTCCACCTCTTCCACGATCATCTTGTCTTTCTGAGCTGGTTGCACCACGATCCTTCCATCTTTAACGGTGGCTTGATTATGTGGGTTAGATGCGATTACGAGGTTGTTGTTGGTTTGTGGGAGAGAGTTCATGTTTTGACTAATGAGAAGAGCTAGTTGATTAATGATGTTACCCACATGTGCATCGGCATCGACTTGTTTGAACATAGGATCGGGGATGAGTTTGTGATTACCATTACCCAAGGTATGACTTGTGATGCTTTGGTTATGATTCCGATGTTTGAGTAGAAGGTTGTTGAGTCATTAGGCGAGCTTGTCTCTCCACGGTTGGTTTTGAGCGATTGAGAATCAATTTTCAAACATGGCATGTCTCTCATTACGAAGGAGGAAGGCATAGAGTTGCTCATAGTTTGTATTCTTCAATCCTTTAGTGAGCTTCACGGTGTGACAAACTTGTGCCATTCGGGATTCATGTTGTTCACAAACTTTGAGTTGAGTGAATGTTAGGCATAGTCATTCGATGTTCCTCATGTCATTCACTAACTTATGAAATCTCACATAGTACTCATAGACACTCTCATCTGGTTTCATCTTGAAGTGCTCAAATTAAGTCATAGAGTTGGGATTCTCTCTTTCACAGTTAGTTACGAACACGAGAGAAGCATTTAACATTATCCCAAAGCGCCTTTGCTTCCGTGTTATGATTGATCGACTTGTAGATGTCTTTAGGAAGACCTTGAAGAACAATGTTTGAAGCCACGATATACGCATCAAATCTCTTTTCTCCTTATCATCAAGCTCATCATACATCTTAGATGCATCCATTCCGTAAATAGGAGTACCATCTTCATTAGTATCAAGTATGTCTCTAGTCGTTTCAACTCGATATGGTCCTTCATCAATGGATTTGAGAATATTGACACCATTTTCCTTTCCAAGGCAATACAATCGATTCGTTGAGCCCAAGAATCGTAGTCGATTACATCGAGCATGGGCGGGCGAGTATCCGATCGGTTGCTTGTACATCCTCGGCAGCGATGGAGATGGCGGTAGGGGCGTTGGTAGACATGTTATCAGTTATCACGGGATTTTATAACTCTATGATTAAGCAGGAAATAGATTTTTCACGGGTTTTACTAAATCAAGAAAACCGTAAACAATCACTCAAGTCGCTAGATGATAATGCACTAAGTCGCTGAGACAAATGCACTAAGTCGCTACCAATTAATTACCAATTAGAAAGCCAGTCGCTAGAAACCCAGTCGCTATGAGAAAAGCAAGTCGCTAGTAGTAACTCGCTCTGGACCAAGTCGCTAACCAAATTTTGGCGACATTAAGCTACACAAGTCGCTAGAGACACAGGTTGCTAAAGAGCAACTCGCTCTTGACCAAGTCGCTACCACAGTCGCTACCCGTGGTGGAGGTCCACTACTTGTGCTTTAACTCGCTAGCTCTAACTCGCTAGCTTTAACCTGTAAGTCGCTACAAAGCGTGAGCAAGTCGCTGCCAAGAAACTATTCAGAGAGCTAAGTCGCTAACTTGAAAAACCAAATAAACTTCACTTTTCAGTCCAAAAACAACCCAACCAAGATGATTCAAGCTTACCAAATGAAAACCTAAACACTTTTGATGATTCTAAACATAAAAGTACCAACAAAATTCAAACTTTAACACAAGAGATCAACCAAATGATGCAAAAACCACTAAACTTTTCAAACTCAAAACCACCTAAAACCACTATAAATCCAAAGATGTGCAGATATGATCTAACCATGGCTCTTGATACCAATTGTAAGATATAACTTTTCACATACACATCAAACCATAACACAAAGTAGCATATAGATGGAATTCTAGAGAGAAAGTTAGAGGTTTAGGGAACTTAGTGAGAGAAAGTGAAGATATTATTATGAGCTCAACTCTCTACCTTGGAAGGTAGAGAGTATTTATAGTCTTACATAACTCACCACACTTTGGGGCATGGATCGGGCATACTGGTGGGTAAAGACCCGTCAGTCCTCCACGGTGTTACTTAACTAAATTACTACTTAACTTAGAAGAACTACGACTACTGAGCTTTCTAACGATTACATATACTTGAGGTGACCGACTCTTTAATACTGGGAATTTCTAATTCCTAACAGGTCAGAAAGAATTTTTTCGGATAACAGGGTTTCGATTTGGCAAAGTTTCAAAAGCGAAAAAACGATCTAGCGCTTGTGATTGTGTATTTCCTGAAAAAAAGAGTAATGGTGTAACAAATGTACATGCCATTGATCTTTTGGAACTTGTTAATGATCCAAAAGGATGGAAAAAGGTGGTTATCTCTTTACGATGAGGATCTTTGTTAGGGTGTGTCTGTTGGTAGCCTTGAGTGGTGTTTATCGGAAAGAAGACATGAATTGCATCCATAATCACTTATTGTCCTTGGTTGATGATTTTGAGGCCGGGAATGTATTTCCTTGGGGTGAATATATGTGGCATAAATTTTATCAAAGGAATGTCAATATTGTTCATATTCACGAAAACATCATCTGTTAAAATTGAAAAAACCAAAGTTGATTGCCACATACAATCTATCTGGTTCGCTTGGGCTTTCAAGGTTTGAATTCTCTGTAGTTTGTACTAATGTATGCATGTCTTTGTTTGATAACACATTTGTTTTAGAAAACAGGTTATTAAAAGCTTTTGATTCTATTTTGTTCAATCGAAAATTTTGTTATGCAATGCTTGTCTTTCTTGTGTATACAATAATATAAATGTTACCCGTAATTTAGATAACTGACAATGTTATAACACTTTTAGTTTGCGATTTATTTGTAATTGTCATCATAAGCGTATTGTTTCATCGTAAAGCAGTTACATTTAGCTTGTTAAAACTTTAAAAATTTAAAATGATAACTGCATAGCTAGACATTTTTAACGATGACGGTGTGCCTATTACATATTTGGATTTTGGAGAGTTTTCCTAGAAGCTCACTTTGGTGGGTCAAAGACAACAAGGTGATTCCACGTGGTCTTGGGTCGAACTTGCAAAGTTTCGAACCTTGAGACTATTGTAATCTCTTTGGACGGTAGGCATCACTGCAGTGTTATGATGCGAGACTATACTAAGTTGTACCTAAATTTGTTCACAATATCGATAATTGTAACTCTTTTTGTTCTTAGGACTCAACTCCCATTGTTGAAATTTACGCAACTGGTGAAATGAAGCAATCGTGGTGTATTCTGATTACCCAATATATAGATGGTTTGTTTGTGCCGGACCGAGACGGTTGTGAAGCGTACAACACTCTAATCAATTCGTGGGCGCTTTCAATTTAGACACCATCATGGAAAGTCAACTACATGGGTTACTGAAAGCATTGCAACTCAACATTGAGCAACAATATTCTTTAAATGGTGCACAAGCGGGGACCACTCTTTCAGCAAAATGTAATTCGTGAGTTAGTGGATTTGGATCAAAACTTTTGATGATAGAAAATGGCATTCATTCGATTGAAACACACGGTCGTACTTGATGTGTTTACCGATGTCAAAGAGTTTCAAAAGTACAACAACTTTTAGGTATTAAAAATGATGCGACCTTCGTTCTGAAAAATGTAAAGTTGTGCCAATACAAATGACTCGGCGTTAATCCTAATGATCCGAAGGTTTGTATTTACTTTAAGGTTGCCTCAATGTTATACCAAACCCAAATAATCCTTCGTGTACCTTATATCAAACCTTAGGCTCTCACAGGCGTCGTGTCATACTCTAGGCCTAACGGGGATAAGGTCATCGATCACGGAAGTTGCAACAAACATTGACAATGATGATGGGCTTAAAGAAATGCAACCATGTAATCTTGGGATTCTTGTACAAGCTTGTGCCATGACCCAAAATGTCTGCTATGGAATATGGGGTGATCGTACTACTCAACTTCAACCACTTGCACCAAGCGATGGAAAAAAACACACGGTGACCCCATTGTTGTATGTTATCTTTCATTTAGACTTTACATATCAAGTATAACATATGTCCATACTTATGTATATATAATTAAAATTCATCGGGAACCCGATTGTGGTATCGATTGGTGCGTCGTACATAAGCAGCGATAAAATTTTATGTGATAATTACGTAGATGCAATGGATTGTGATAATCAACACCAAGATGTGGTTCGAAACAATTGCGTGGGGAACTTTGAACCCGTTAACAATATTGTTGGTGTGCGAGACAAAAGGCAGAACACCAACCAACAAACTTTTGAGGTATCTACATTGTCGATAAAACAACGCCGATAAATAAAAGTTTTAATGTCTTTGTTTTGAACATACTATATTTTGAAATCGCGGTTCAAAGACAATAACTTTGTCAAATGTAAATGTGGTTGGCAAAATGACACACCTATGTTGGGACGTGTTTCCTCGGAGATAATTTCAACAAATGCCTCGATAAAACATTGTTTGTTCCGTCTTTAGATTTAATGGGTTTTGATGAGCAAGAATTGAATGTGGTTGAGGAAAACTTCGTTTGTTGGCCTCGTGCAGTAACAATGATGTCATTCTTTGTTACCCAAGAAGAAACACCAATAAAGAAAGACCACGAAGCCACTAAATCTCGGGTTAAATCCAACAAATTGTCATTTGCAAATGTAGTGCGTCTAATGACAAACCTCCATTGGAAGAACTTTTCTCCCATAATAATAGAAACAAAAGAAGAGAGTCAAATTGAATGACAACCTCGGTAAAAAACATTGTAAAACATTATAAGAAGATGATGGTGATTACATCAACTCGCCAAGCGGCCTATCAAAAACATCGGCTACTCCTTGCCGCCATCTTACAGATCGCAAGGTGTCATTAATGAGACTTTATCCCGGTACTGCGGTTCCGATGTAAGCACCATATTAAATTCGAATGAAATGAATATTTTATGTTTATGCCTTATTTTTCAAGTGTGTTTCGGAAAATTAGAAACCCCAAAAGCATCGCGTTAGTCACTTGTATAGCCAATTGAACCGTTTGTAGAGGTATCTTACATTTGTTAATCCATTAACATCATTATCATATGGTTAATGTTATTGAAATATAATTTTTTAGGAACTTTTCGACACCGAAATGCAACAAGGAGAAGGTTACTTTGCACGATTACATTAGCACCTATTTCAAGCTTAAAAACCATTACTTTATCGTTCCTTGGGGCTCCGGTGCCGTTGTTGTTCTGAGGAGTTTTGGGTAGCTGCCATGTGTTGAGGATTGCACCCACGGGTGGCTTCTTGACTTAGTGAGTAAACACGATTTTTATCTTGTCTCCTACACATGTTTATTATTCGTTTTGTTAAATTGGAACCGAATGTTAACAATTTTGATTTGCTTTATATGTCATGACACTTGGATGTATGCCTTGATTTGATGTGGTTGTTTAGACCCGACCGATCTGATTGGGCTTTGGCGGGGTGTAATTTATGCGATCGAATCCTAGATGGCGAACTACACCCACTTATTGAGATGGCACAACATACCACAATAAACGCGAGATGTTGAAAAGGTCGGTTTGGCGACCTCTTTACCATACATCTATCCTCTTTATTATAAGCGACTTATAATATTCTTCAATTGGTTTATATATCGGTGTATTTTCTGTGAATGAAGCGAAAACCACTTGGGTACTCGGTTTGCTCCATATCCGCCTGGAGTTGTTTCGTTTATGACTCTCTTGGGTCGATCGGAAGGAGTTCACGGTGGTGGCGAGTTTTGAAGAGAGATTTACAAACACGACTTCAACTTTACTTAACAAATGATGGGGTCTTGCATAGTAAGGGCATCTCACAGAGGATTATAAAATCACATACAAGTTTCCAAAATTCCCACAACAATCGAGACTCGTATGGCGTTGCGGAGTATGGGTGTGCATTATATTGTCAGATTGCTCGTAACCGACCTCTCAGTAGACGACCCTCTTCAAACATCGTTAGCTTACCATGAGCGAATGCTTGAATATACGGAAGCACAAGGTTGAATAAAAATTGTCGGCGGTCTCTCAAGGTACCATCCTTAATGTCCTTTTGACCCATAATTATTGTCATGTTGACTTGTGAATGATTTTCTATCACTAGCGATTAGTTAGCATAGCTAGCAGTTCTTATTTTACTACTAGCGATAACTTCGGTTTGACTACCTACTCGTTGTAAAGTAACTACCATTTGTAACTATACAAGCAATTCGTTTTATGTTTTGAGATTCCTAATCTAACTAATCGATCATAAAAGCGGTCGACTTTTTCGTTTACAAATATAGCATATAGCTCAAAATAATCATCTCAAATGAATTTAGCTGTACACATCATTTCGTTGAGGTCTTCTATCGGTGGCACTAGTTAAATTAACAAGTACATGATACTATACTACTACCGGTTGCTACTAGCGATTTTCTATCCTTTTGGTATTTGGATAACGCTTATCCACAATTATAAACACTTTGAATTTAACTACTCGACATTTTAATTTGCAAATACCATTTCTTTTGTACCTTAGGGACTCTTTGAATATCCTTTTATAAGCTCATTGCATTTCCTATTTTTTTAATACCGGTGCACATACAAAAAGGCATATGGTTTGTAAACCAATTCTATATTGGTTATGTATATGTTATTAATATTTGGTATACACACGAATTAAATATTATTTGGTTGCCCTAAAGTACATCATGCTAATGTCCTTTAATGCCTCATTCCCAATCTCTTTCTTCAATAAAAATCTTTCTAATTTTCTTTTCTTTAACAAAATTTTCTTTCTTCTTTTGGTCACTTCACATCTTTATCTCAATCTTTACGCTTTTCTTTAACAAAATGTCGACAATATCACTGGATGTTCAACTAGATATCATCCGTAGGCTACCTCTTAAGTCTATACTCCATTCGTCTTGTTTCCAAGTTATGGAAGGTGGTATAGATTGTGGAAGCTTCATCTTTAATTACGGTGTTGAAATAATGATGCGTATTTTTATGCTAACATTCGATCTGGGTCACCAGGGTTTATGTTAGGTTTAGATGAAAAGCTAATCGCTCGCCGCTTCGCAAATGCATTTAAGGCTTTCATCTTTGATTGGGTTGGCAATTCTAATGGTCTTTCATGTTTTGTTTATGGTTCTAATCTAATATACATTATTTGGAACCCGACAATCAAAAATCACTTGCAATATTTGTCCCGTTTTACGTATCAAATTGAATCTCAAAGATTTGTTTTGGTTTTGGCGTCCGTCGACACTCTTGACCCGATGATCGTGAAGGTCTCTATCTGTTTTCCAAAGTGGTTTTACGGTATGTATGCATCTTTTCTTTGAACTCTTCACGGTGGACACATGAAAATTTCCACCCCTATTGAAACAATCAAATTAAAGCGTAAAACTCGGGCGTTGTGGGTCGTTTTATCTATTGAATTGGGAGTGAAAAGTTAACTAATGAGGACGATGTTACCTACAAGATTTATATGTTGATTTCTTTTGATTTGGTAACGGTAATTCAAAGTTATCGACATCTGCATATTTTCAAAATGAACTCCAGTCCCATTCTATGTTACGGATCTTGGAACTTCTACGGTCATTTACGGTATGATCATTGGTGAAGGTATGCCATTGTTTTGTGGATGGTTGTTGGGCGTGAATGGTTGTTCCATAAGATCATTCAAAAGCCTATTCGCCATCCCTAGCCTAGTTTTGGTTCATTTGCTTGGCTTTACAAAGCATCATGCTCCAATAGTGGAAGCCTCGGTGACAATCATTTGCATCCTCTGTATTTGTGTACAACCAAGAACTTGAATTATTAGTCACCATGGGAATTTTAGGAGATCTTGGAACTTTCTACATCGCCCATACAAAGAATCTCTTCTTTTGTTAAATTAAGCGAGATCGTCTTTGTGTATAGTATGTTTTTGTTTTTTCTAACTTAACATTCTATTCATATTCCTTTAAAGATTATCACTTTACTTGGTTAATGATATATGAATGGCATTTTCAAGCAGTGCGTCGTGAAGTTATCGATCATGATTAATGGGAGCGAGGCTTTGTGGTTTTAGTCAGCATCTATGGGGAGGAAGCATGGGTGCTTATCTTTTCGTAGTCGTTGAAAGTTATAAATCACGTGGTTCTATAACTATGTAACCATTAAACTTATAATTATGTAGTACGCTTAATATGTTGTTGGTTGTGTGTATGAAACATTGTAAGTCAACTTCTTTACTATTTCCTACGTTTATGTAATCTTGGCAACGGTGATCGTAGGGCAACAGTTTCCCAACAGCGACTTTTATAAGCAAGTAGTCCTTTTAGTCGTACAATTAGTATTCTACAATCTACTAATACCTACAAACTCTTGACATAAACACTCCACACTAATACCTACACACTTGACAAAAACATATTTAACACTCGACACTAGTACAATATATCTAGGGTTGTCGGTTTAATACTTTGTGGCATCATTTCCTTGATTTCTTCTATCACTAGCAATAGTTAACATATCTATCAGTTCTTATGTTGGAATCACACCTAGACTATAATTCAAGTGTTAGTTATTCTTATGTAATAGGTAGCTTATTATGGCCTTTATGTTTGTTATTAGCCTTAAGCTTGTGTAGAAGGCCCATGAGCTTAGGCCCAAGCCCATTAAGGAAAGGATGGAAACTAGGAGTGTTGCCCTAGCTTTCCTCCTATAAATACCTTATGTAAACCCTCACTTGAGGTTGGTTGTTCAAGTTATTTCTCTCATCACTCCAGCGCCTAAGCGTATTCTTATCTTGTGTGTGTGTGTTTTACTTGTTCAATCGCCTATCTCTTTCTATATTACTTGTGTTTGTAAAACTAGTGACCTAACGATGGTATCAATCGCCTAATAGTTGAGTGAGCGTATTGTTTGAAGTGAGTTTGGTCTCACGCTTAACTTGCGTATCCGAAACTTTGGCGATCAAAACGTATTTTACACTTTTTAATCCAAGATTCTTGTCTGTTAACGTTCTAAGGTGTTAAACTTCTTTTTTTGGCAAAAGTTTGAACTTTATGTGTAGATCATTGTTTTTCATCTAGTTTTGTCACGAGGGTTTCAACCTCATAAGCTGTTTTAAAGATTTGGATCATCAAGTTTCACACTTTTGTGTCTTTTGGTGTTATTGAAGCTATTTCATCACACAAAAACTGGTTTAGAAACATCTTTGGGCAAAATCAAAATTACGAGTAATCTACGCGTAGCAAAACCCTAAAACTACGCGTAAGGTTTTCCTTGGTTTGATCTTCATTTTAGTGGTTTACTCCGTGTTTTCTTACTTGGATAAGTCACGAAAATCGTCGACTTTGGATATCTTTTACCTTTGTGATAGTGTAAAAGATCATGAGATAAAACCCTAAAATTACGCATAAGCATAAGCTTACGGCGTAGAAATCGCATAAGATTTTTCTTACGCCTAAGCCTAGTCTTCGCATAAGATAATCCTCGCTAACTTTCTACACCTAAATTTTGTCTACGCATAACTTTAGCGTCTTTTCCTACTACGCGTAAGCTAAATCTATCGTAACTCCTTATTATTCACAGCGTAACTTTGGTGTTTTACGCATAAGTGCTACTTGGCTATTGTGATTTCTCGCTAAGGATACTTCTTCATCAAAGGTTCATTCGACTACAAAGATCCATTTTACCAACACAAGTTTTCAACATGTCTCAACCACATAATCTAACTATTTCCACTTACACTTATCCTCACGACAACAACAACTAAGTCCACAACATCAACAATAGAATCAACAACAAGCAATTTATCAACAACAATTTAACCAACAACATACTCCGCGACTTGGAGCAATTCCTCCACCACAAATGGTTCAAACACCGCCAAGTCTTCAAGTTCAACCCTACAAATGACTTCAATTAACATCCATCAAGGAACACTATGAAGGAACCCACTTGGTTTGCAAAGATGTGTGAAGCTTTAACGACCAACAATCAATTCATGAAATTTGGATCACTTGATAGACCTCGATGCTCACTCCGAAACTACGATCAATGGGTGATAAGGTTCTTTAGGTTTTGTGATACGAAGAAGCCACATGGAAAGTTCTTAAAGAAGGTTATCTTGGAAGGTCCATTTGGGATGCCCTCTTGTCATTGTGCCGGAGATCCCTCTTGCTATTCCACGAGAGATGAACAAACAAACATTGCTCTTTGTTGCGGATCTAAATCCAAGCGAACTTCTACACTATGAAGGCGATGAGCTTGCAATGCAATATATCCTTTTAGGATTACCTAACCCATTCTTGATGTTGATGCACAAAAGGCGCAAAGGAAATGTGGGACTATATTCATCTTCTTATGGAAGGATCGATACTCAATCGGGAAGATTTGGAATCAAAATTTACTTGGCTTATGAACACTTCATGATTGAACACGGAGAGACACTAGAGTCTTATCATCATCGATTTTCGAGACATCATCAATGATTTGGATAAACACAACATCATCATGCCAAGAATTGTAGTGAATACTAAGTTCACGAGTAGTCTTGGTCACGAATGGGAGAATATGTCATTTTCTCCGTCGAGCTAAGAATATGCATCATTACATATGGATTGTTATCGATTACTTGAAGCCTCATGAAAAGGAAGTTGATCGGGAAAGGATTCTCCGTGCTCAAATTGCTCCACCTACACATCGGAAAAATCAACAATTTGCCTTATATGCTCAACAAAGTTATCCTCCTCGACAAGCAACTCAACCAGCGCCTCGGTCGCTTTTGAGCGATCAATCACAACAACCTCAACAAAATCAATTGGTTCCTTACAACAACAACAATGATCAAGCACTTCATAATCAAACTAGTGAGGAATCAATCCGTGCGAAACCTTTACTGTGAGGATTTGTTATGATTGCTAATGCTTTTAGCGTTATACAACAAATCCAACAATCGTGTTCGTTCCTCATCAATACGAAATCATTGTTGTGAACAATGGGCGAGTTGAAGTTAGAATCATGGTTATAGTCGTCAAATGGGGAGGTGGTCAAGGGTTTAATGCTATGGGTAGGAATAACAACGAGCTCAAGTGGTGGAGCAATGCTCGAATGGGTTGAATGGTCTTGATGCTACAAGCGCAATGAGAGGACACACGACTAATGCATGCCCAAAGCCAAGGACTAGGCGGTGCTTATTTCAAAGAGGCTCTTCTTTTGGCTCTTAAGGATGAAGATGGTGGATCTCTCACAAACAAAAACGAGCTTTATGGCGGATCTGAGACTCGAGATGACGATATGGAGGATTCTGCGGCCAATCACGGTATTATGTTGATAGCTAATATGCATGAGTTACACATGGTGACAGACCCGATGTATGACAACGTGGCTTGTCTCGGTGCAAACAAACCATTATCATATCGAACTAATATCTCCGCTGATATACGCATCAAAGTACGACTCGGTTGTTCAAAATGAGTCATCTGCCTCTCGTACAGCGATTTTCAAATAAACCACAGTAGTTACATTTGGCGATCAAGATGACCTTATGGTTTCCTTTGATAATCAAATTGACTCCGTGGTTGTACTTGAGGATCTAAATAATGATCATGTTGTGACTCACGTTGAACAAGCCCGAGCTGTTGCCTCGTCAGTTTTGCTCGTTTAATTCCGACCATCAAATCAAAATGGAGGAATGTTATGCATTAAATAAGGAGATTAAAAAGCAAAAATGCCTTTGATTAACCAAGGATTTTGAATGCTTACAAATGCAACTCAACTTTTAAAAACTCGAAAAGCAGTGAAAAGGTTTTGAAGCAGCTTTTGCTAAATCTCATCAAAGCGAAAAATATTTAGAGACGGATCGTGATCTAGCCGCTTGAAGAATGCTTTGTTATGCGAAATAGAACAATGAAACATGAACATAAAAAGCAAATTAACGCTCTCACTTTGGAAAATCAAAAGCTAAAGTGAGTTGTTAACTTTTCAAAAGCAGTTCTCATACAAAAGCATTCAACAAATCGGGTGGAATGACCTTCTTGAAATTATCGACTTGCAAAACAAAA